>OX419602.1:9254395-9651772 GCA_948473455.1 Teleiodes luculella
TGTTCTGGTGATATTCGCCGCGTTGGCGCTCTGTACATTTTGTATCGTGTAAATATTGGCCATTGTTTGGACGCGTCCGTGTGAGTTAGGTAGAGTAGATGTCGCGCCGTCGCGAAGATAGGCCTAAACTGTTTGTGGGACTTCTACGAAAGTGTCCTTTTAAGTCACCTCACTGTTCTTCTCTCGTAGTACCACTCCTATTGGAACAATTTTAATACTAAATCGGTAAATAATACTCATATTTTTTAACATAAAGGAACTTTTAGCACTTTTCCCGCCCAGACAAAAGAGTCATTGTCGATGCTTGCCCGATTTAATCTGAGCTTCAAACCGATCGATGCGATAATTTATCGCCGTATCGGGCCTTTATCATATTATATACAGATAAATTATTTATTTACTTAGCGCCCGTTGAAGTCTTTTGTATGAGAAATGTAAACAAATTGCAACGGTTAACGGTGTTTGTTACTTTCATACATTTAATTTTGTTTTATACCTTTATAATTTTGTACCTTTATTAGTAAAATACGTGCAAAATAAAAAAAAAATTAAAGTATTGCTCAGAAGGTAAAAAAATTGTAGCTGCTTTATTTTAGTGGATTTTAAAGTCTTTTCGAAAATTCCATATTGTTCTTAATCTTTATTGAAAAGGGTTAAAGGAATGTCGTCAGCTTTTTTTAACGGAAGATCCCTAATAAGGGCATTAAATCCTATTTTACTCTTTGTCACGTTATCTCATTTCCGTTTTCTCACAGAGCTAAGGCGAGGAATAGTTTTTTTGCTTGCAGAATATTCTTGTAGGGAAAGTGGGTTTAAACGACTTTCAACATGCAAAGGCGATATAAAAAAAATACTGTAGAAAAGGTTTGAGAATTCATCCGGTTAAATAATTTAAAAACAATTTCCTGCCGTGAAAACAAAAACATTAATTAATACTTGTGAAGTTCTTCGGGAGTAGATTCTTATATTTGTGTGGATAGATGATTCATAAAAAAATATTATTAAAGTTTTTTTAGTATTTTTTATTAAAAGTGAGTGCTACGAGTGAAACAGTAGTGACGTCATATCGTGGATCGTCGAACGTGCAATCTGTAAGAAATTGTATAAAGTTTATTATTATATACATATTATTATTAATATAATTAGATAGGAAAGGAATTATTCTGTCGTCGACCATCGCATTAATTATAAGGTTTGTATATATAAATATAAGGTATACATTATGGTGTCGTGAGAAAAAAACTCAGTTGACTGAAAAAGTATTTTAATATACTTTTAACACTTATTATCCGTATTATTGATTGATTTTTCTTTACTGAAGATCTTTCTGGTGTTTTTTCTCATGACACACTGTATCTATATGGTGTTTGGTGTAAGATAGGTACCTATCTAAGCTTCTGCACATTCAATATGAATATATATTTATGTGCAAGTGTCAATTTAGCATTACTATTGTGTTTGGCAAGCGAAAGGTATTCGTTTAGTGGTTTTATTGCTTTTTGATATGTTTTGAACGTTTAAAGTAGAAATTATTAGTATAATAACGTCCTTTTAGTATTTTTTCCAAATAGTAAAATAAAATAAAAAAGACAGAAATCTACTGATTTTCACTGGAATAAAATCTGTGTATGGCCGAAGTTTTGAACTAGGTACATGACATGTGTGACGTAGTTCTTTTAATTTTATTGGAATCTGTGTGGTATGACCATGGACTTACCTTGGCGGTCTCAATACTGCCAAGACCTTGCGACTTGCGACCTCATGTGCTCTTGACAAGACACCTTTTTGAAATCTGTTAAATGAATCACAAAACCGGATAAGTAGTACTTGCTGCTCTGACATAAATAATGTTTCAAAACTGTGCAATGAATATGCGCGTTCTTGCGACAAAAAGTTAATTTTATGTATAATGTTGATTCTTAAAAAGTGACTATTAGTTTGAATTTTAAATACCTACTTTTAAGGTTTGAAATACTTATTTTTAAAGCATTTTCAGTAGATTTTTATATTATATTATAGTAGGTGCTTAATACCTAGTCACTTTATGTAGGTAATATTCTGTCTTAATTTTGTTTAATAAATTATATAAGATTTTTTGTAGTGACTACTTAAGATACTATATTATTTGACATAATTACATTTTGGGGCATGGCAGTTCTATAAAATGCATTTTATTATTGATGATTCATTTTTATTGATTGATTTCAGCGCTTGTCAAACTATAGTTAGATGTGAATTTAAACAATTTGCTAACGAAATGTTAGTTATTTGTACGTTTTTATGCTAAATTTATCCTTGTAGCTAAATACATATTAATGTAACTACTCGAATCTAGATAGGATACTTATATATCATCTGTTAGTTTCAGAGTTAATAAAATTAAGTATTTACAAAAAATATTTACTTGTTTTCTTGAGAAAATATCCTTTTCATGTTTAAATTTGTATAATTTACACGTACACATATGATTCATCCGTAAACATATTGACAAACTGACTAATATCCTTGTGTTTTATATTATTATATCTTCATTACTGAGACAATATTTGGTCAGCAGATCATATTTACATGTATTATTTTACCTAAAGAAACAAAAAATAATACTCGTATAACAAACAATAGAATATACTTTACTGCACCAGGAATGACAAAAAACACAGTTCACAAAAACAACTGCAAATAGGCGGCCTTATTGCTAAGGTAGCAATTTCCACCAGGCAATCCGTAGATCTTTTTTTTTAACAAAACAATAGCCTTAAAATTATCTTTTAACCCTTTAACGTCTGAGTTCCGTTTACCTGCACCCAAATAAAATAATTAATATCTACAAAACTGCTAAAGATGGCGACAAAACTTTTACTATGGCGACAATTTCACTTTTGTCGGCTTGCGCAAGAGTTTATTTCGGTCATTGGGCACCGGCCGCTGGGCAACAAAAAACAGTCATAAAGCCATAAAACAAATAAAAGGAACTTACAAAAGACACGTGGTTCACAGTGCTAATTCTGACCGGGAGAGTGAATGAGTTCGTGAATGAAATATGTACATTGTTGTGGTGAATCAGGAGTCACTTTGTAGATATTCAGTAGCTTTCTGCCAAGCTCTTTTGTGTATCAAGGATTTTCCTATATTATAGGACCTATAATATAAGGCAGCAAAAGGTTACCTAAATATATATTTTCCCGCGATGCTATCTACCACGCCACCCTGTAATTTTTTATTAGATTTTAACATACAAAGATTTCTTCATACATGTTTAATTGCATTAATTTAGGTATTATAATGTTTTTGGCTCGTTTTAAAGAAAAGTTTAATAAAATACCTACTCAAAACATTGTGAAAAATAAATCGTGGTTTGTTTTTTGACTAACATTCTGTTTTTTGGGTTTTTAATTAAATTATGCCACTTTCGTGTTTTAAAATCAATGTATCAAGCTTCACAGGACATACTCTGTTGAGCTCTGTTCAAGTTTACCGAAATAGTTCATTCAAATCATACACTTTATTTTTTTAAGTAAACCCTTCGTCACAAGCCGTACAGCCTCAGTGTAACAAAGCCCGTAAAGTGCGGTGTTAGTGTCTCGCGTCGTTGGTGGTTTATGGTGGCTCTAACCAGCAGCGCCGGCGCAACATTCACGGCTCCCAAACTACTTTCGATTCCGTCCGGCAAAGCTATTTGAAAAAGAAGGATATATTCCACGTGAAGATTTCTGTTATTAAAGGAATATTGTTCAGTGTTCTGTATTGCTGTGTGAAACTTTATACTGACTGTGATTAGTGAAATTATTTTAGGCGTACAATCCTGCTTGAAAACTTGTTTCACAATTTTGTCTTTTCGATAAACTACAAAAGTTGCGCAGTTTTGAAATGGATCTGCATTAGGTCAGACAGGGTTAAACGTGCTTATCGTGAACGTTTCATAGTCAACCACTGTCACGAACCTTGGTGTTAGGTCCTAGTGCTTAAAAATTCTACATGGCTCGTACATCGAAGATATTAGCCGGTTCCAAAGATTTTGAGTAGTTTCCAAAGCCTGCAAAATCCCAACCAAACTGAGGAATGTCTCTCAAAATCATATTTATTCGCCGAGTGCTCCACCGGGTATCAAACCTGGAACCACCAAAATGTAAGGCGATCGTCTTACCACTCAACTACGGACGCTATTCTACTGAATTTTTCAATTTTTGTGCTGCTTCTTGTAAATTCCCATGAAAGTAATTCGACGATGATATTCCAAGAAACGGTTTTCATCGTTACCGTGTACTTCGAAGCACTCACGTGTCTCGTTGTGTGGGCGCTCCACTATAATTTATTTATTTATTTAACTCGACGCATACTGAGCGAGGTGAGCTACTGGGCTTGTCCTCCTTCGAGAAGACCTCCGAACCTCACAGTATAATTTACAAGTAAAATTTGATGTTCATTACGTTACCAGTAAGTAATTCACAAATATGAAACTTTATATTTTTACCATATCGACAACGCAATGTATGTAGAACTTTAGTAATAAATTAGTAAATGGTCACTTCTTGAAACGTAGCCCGGCTCGTCACCCGTACTTATCAAATTCTTCTAACACATCATCAAATACTGCAATTCAACAAAGAACCTTATCACGGTAACGTACAGACAATTTTAAGTAATAAGATTTTTCTGAATTGGAAACCTAATGTGGTCCACCAATTTACCTTTTGCTCCTTCAAATACGATTCAAAAGTCTTATCACCTTAGAATTGGAATTAAATTTGAATAATGTTAAATTTTATCAACTGTAAAATAACAAAATGTTGTCTTTATAAGTTTTATATGGAATCACTTGAGTTTTTTTCTCAGAGGCTGTCAGCATGTTGTGTTTTGGTATTGTGCCTGAGTTTTTATTGAATCTGGATATTATGTCAACGAGACCCGAAGCCGTTGTGTGGTGTTACAATAAAAATAAATAAATAATAACACTTCTTTTGAGTAACGGTCCTTATAAGAGGAACTTCTGATAAACTGCATTCTTTGTGATGTAACAATTGCTCTTATGATTTGTCAAGAATACTTTTGAATGAATTTAGTATTAATTCTGATTTAAGTTAGACAAGTCACTCACGACGTTGTAATGTTTTACGATTTACCGTGTCTTTAGATTTAAGTCAGGTGAAGGTTGATACGCATTGAACTACAATCAAACGAACGTAATGTAGTTACTAGCGTACATAGAAAGGACACACGTGAACCGCATTCTTGCCATTTGAATTGGAGCTCGCGACCTCCAACTTCTATGCCGCCGTGCACTCCGCCTGCTTCCCGCTACCGCCATGTTGGCGCATAGAATGTATTTGAGGTGTCTTCTCTAGTACTTGTAGGTAATTCAATTCCGACAAGAGAATAAAAAATATATCTAAAACTTTGTTATACATGCCCAAATGTATTGTTTCTTTTGCTAAAAAAAACTGGTCAATAACATCGTATAATCATAATCACAATTTAAACTTAGACCTGAGATACCATAATGGGCGTAAAACTACTCGTGTGCAAAAGTACAGATAGTTATGTATTTTTATTGATATAAACTTTTATTGTAGTATCCATAGTGTCATGTTTATACGATTTTTCACAACAAACAAAAAGCTAATAGGGAAGTGTTACCATAATTATGTAAGTATGTACATATAATTAAATAACCATTAAGGTATAAAAGGTAGCTTGGAATGGAATTAGGTACCTAATTAAGTTTGTAATCTACGTTAAGTGTGAATATCCACTTCCCTTATTTACTTACTTTTCAGTCGTGGAATAATAATGGAGAAGAATGGTTTTTTATCATAAATTGATAATATGAATTTAAATGAACATTTTTTTTTTCGCTTCGATTATAATTTAACATTTATTTACTTTACGAGTTATATTGATTTAAAGTGGTAAGTTAAAAAGAGAAATCCGATAATATGACGTCACTTCACATATATTATTTTCATAGAAAATGTTGTCTGAAGAGAGAGACAGATAGATTAACTTATTACTTATATATCTCAGTAATTTTTCAGTTGATTTTGTTACTGTTTTCACTGCTGTTAATATAATTTGGGATATTTTTGGAAAATGACTTTAGATCTTTAGTCTTAGATTTTTACCATGCATATTCCCTATTGGCTCGCACAATCGATTGTTATGTTATGACATGTCTACGCCAGAAGAGGGAAAGTACGCCCACCCTCTGCCTAAGCAAGCGTTTTTTTTTTCTGTCGCGTCTAACCGATATCGTTGTTTGCTTTCCCGCCAACTCGACACAACCACACATGTATAGCACATAATATGGGTACCTGCGCGGTAAGGAAATGCTTATATAGCGAAGAATATATAAAAGTACCAACGTATAGATAAGAATGGGTTGTGAGCGTCTAAAAGCTACGTCTTCCACCGTTCAAGCGTTTTATGTGTTAGCGTATGTGACTACATTTCTGTTACATAGAATAAAATTGTGGTCTTCGTTTTTTTTTCTGGCAGAGTATGAGATGGCTGTTTTTAAACTCGGATATTTTTGTTTTTAGCCCGTATTGTCTCAAATTTAGCAAGAGGTACATATTACACTTTCACGTGTCGAAAAGCAAACTTACTAATTATATTAGAGCGTCACGCGTGAGTTAAGTAACTTACTACAGAGATTTTGAACAATATAAATTTATTTCAAAATTGACAGAGTGTATGCTTCAAGATTGCAAAATAGAATAATCCATAAATCTAAGCTTAAAAACTATTTTACACTAAAATTACTGGTGGTCAGCATCTGGAGGTTGTTGGCTTGATTGCCTAATTCAATATTGCTGGTGGTTGGTGTCAGCAGTTATCACTGCTGTCGAAGCGGATTTGGGAGGGGTGAACGTCCTTAACTCGTGCCTCCTAAGTGTATTTTCCTCCAGTTATTCCAATATTTGTCTACAATTACATGTATATTTTTTAAAACCATAAACTTATTATGAAAGTTTTTCGGTTCAGGATACAACGAAAAATTTGCATAATTTACTGAAAATGTGACAAGGATACCCAATAAGTTAAAGGAATATAAAACTCCACAAAATCCAACAAACACACGTAAAATTTCCGCCACGAACTTCATATCTCTGATGGAGTCCGGGGGGCTCCCTCCGCGGGGGTGAAGGGAGGGGCACGGCAGTAAAATTGAAAACTATTTGTCGAGCAAACAGCATCCATCATCCGCGGCACTTAGCCGTATTGCCGACCGGCGCTGTGCCGTGCTGCCCCAAAGGTTCGACTGACGAGTGGGTATGGACCTTTATATTACCGTTTTCAAATTCGAATGGATTGTGGAGAATAGTAAATTATTCTTCTTATTATATTCTAAATAGAATCTTAACCAAACTGGCAATCAAAATTTATCACAATTTCAGCTGAAAACACACGGATGTATATAATTACTTTTCTCCGTAATCCATACTAATATTATAAATGCAAAAGGAACTAAAAAAATATAAAAAAGCTTTATTAAAGTGAAAGGACAAACAAAAAAATATACACTTGTTTGTTTGTCCTTCCTTCACACCCTAACTAAGCAACCAATCAACTTGATTTTCGGCATAGAGTTAGTTGAAAGGATGGAGAGTGACATAGACTATTTGTTACCGCGGGAAAAAAGCCTCATTCCCACGGGAAAAACTATTAACGCGGGGCGGAAAGCTAGTTTAACATAAAAATAACTAAATTAACTTCAAATCCAATATCCTTTATTCTTCATCGTGTGCGTCGCGACGTCGGCCGTCACTGATAGCATGATTTATGAGGTGCGGTCAGACAGTGGTCCGCAAGATGAATTGGAAAGTGTTTCGGAGCCACCACTTTCTGAAGAGGTTTCTTTTTTTTTTCTCTCTAAAGTAACTAGGTAAGTAACCTACTGAATATGATAGCTATTCCTGACATGTCCTACTATTTTAGTTCGCTGCTAGAGAAACGGAAAAAAGCCTTTAAAATTTTGAAACAAAAATAAGACATACTGTTACACCCGCGGCTCGTCTAGCTCCTGAACGAGCCTGCGGGGCAACTACGTTTAAGATGATGAGTAGGTAGAAGTGTGGTCAACACACACACACACGAACTTAGTTTACCACAGAAATAAGTAATAAAGACTTTTAAACTTTTAGAAAGTATATTGAGCAACACATTTGATAAGGGTAAAAAAACACAGTGCTTCCAAGGTAAAAGTTGAAGATGGAATGAATAATAAAAAATGGATGATTGACGGATGATTTTGAATGAATTCCAAAATTAAATATATTTGAATTTAGATGAAAATGGTAAATGAGATGAGAAATGAAGTAGAAAACAAAGTGGGAACGAGGTAGCACGCAATGCACCTCGTTACAATACTTTTGCTTGTGTAAATGCATAATATCTTATGACTGACGCAGGTTACATTATAGTTAGTACTATTATTACCTTCTGTGACTACAGTGCAACTACCTAACTACGAGCTTACATCTATACTTTTTACAGATATTTTTGTCTGCAAATTAATTGAGAAGTTAGAGATTTGGCAAGAAAAACTCTTTCTGATTCTAGTAACCAAACTTTCAAATTAGAAATAGAAAATTCTTTATTGTCAGAAAAGGAAATGCTAGTCTTAAAGCTAGTTGCGAGATAATAATGTTCCTAAGTGTTCCTATTACGGCAATGGGTGCTAGTCTCAGCACATGCTAGGCATCTTTGCCCAGCGTTGGTTTTTAGACTAGCAACAGTTTTGCTCACGGTCTGATTAAAAAGGAACACAAAAAGTTCTCTAGACTTAGAAATTTATGTCAGGCAGTTTCTCCATTCATAGATGCAGGCCGATGATAAAGCGCCAGACTCCGGTTGATTAGCGTTGATTAAAGTTGGTCTCCCGCCTCCGCCATGATGCAATAATTAGCTTCACAAGATGGCCGCCGGTCAACGTTCGCGAAGAGTGAATGATTGAAGGTTGCGTTCGAAATACGTCTTCAACTGACCTTTGTGTGAGTACCTATCTATGTCTATTTTGAATTTAGTAACACGTGCATTTGCATAACTTATTTATTGCAAAGGATATAAACCATCATATAAACACATATATTCAGGAAACATAAAAATATACTACAAATATTTACATTAAAAAAATAGATTAAGTAATAATATTACATTATTATTTATTATTGATCGACGACCCCGTAGCCTAGTTGGTAGTACGTCTGCTTACTGAGCACAGGGTCGCGGGTTCGAATCCCGCCCAGGGCAAACATTCGTGTGATATGTGATAAGCACTTGTATTTGCCCTGTGTCTGGATGTTGTATATTTATATATGTATGTATATCCTGTCTGGCACCCATAGTACAGACTCTGCCTAGTTTGGGGTCAGATGACCGTGTGTGAGATGTCCCACATATTATTATTATTATTATATTATTATTATATTCATGGCAGTAAATTACATCTCAACAAATTAAGTATTATTGGTAGGTTTTTCGCATTCGCTTCAATGACGCACCTGATTCCAATAAAATTATAAACTTCTACTTTCAATATATATTTTTTAATTTACTGTATAATAATTAGTAGCAAAAGCCTACGATAAATCCATTTGCTCCCGTAACGCTCCGATATGATATAGCAGTAACTTATTTTGTTGTTTTTTTATGGCATCGTGCAGTTATTACCGGTTATTGACCCCACTGAAAATTTTTTTTGCTAACTAAAAACAGTGTGGGTTTTATAATGATGTAACTAAGTATATTTACACATATAGGTATGCAGTACATACCATCTACCAACCAGTAAAATGAAAGGATGATGATGATAACATAAATGTAAAGTATACCTACTTAGTATACTCGTAGGTAATCAATTTACTAGATGATTACGTTTGCGTTTAGGCGTACAACTCAATAAGAATCATAATATTTGCACTATTGATTAGTATCGATTAAATGCCTACAAATGTAGCGAATCATCAAAACAAAGCCCGCCCCGATTGACAACCAAACAACAAAATTTGAATCGATAACGTCCGCAAACATTCGATAAAGTCCTACATTTGAAGGCGTGAGTAGATTGCTATCGCATTCGCATACATAACGTATTACCTGATAGAACGACTCATTCTGAAAATATGTTTCGCGCCTTTTCCGAGAAACTGGCCACAATTGAAATAAAAAAGATTTTAGAATTTTAAAACGATGCCATCGAAATGGTGGGCAATATTTGAAAATGGAAGCGTATACTGCAATGTTTTCGATAAAGGTGCGTTCAAATGTGTCGTCTGTCATCTTGGGCCAGTGTACGGCGGATAGCATATCGCGCGGGGTCAGTCAGTATCGATTGGAACGGAACGCGGCCGTTATCGTGCAGTCGATATTTTTGTTTGCACAGCCACATCAATGACTCTAGTGTATCTTGCGTATTTGAGCAATAACTTGTTGGATAACGCTTTACAGTGCTTGTATTGCGATTAGTCTCTAGATAGCGTTGTGATTTTTTTTTGTTTTATCTATTAGAGCTCTATCGCGGTTAATTTACTGCAGATGTTTACAATAATCTTGTACATTGATTAAGATATCAAACTGAAATTGTAAATGCAAATATAACTATCTATTATAACGCTTTCATGACTATAACGACTGGACGGATAGCAATAAATATTGGTCAGATGATTTAATACGTATAAGTTTGGCTTGTTAAAAGATTAACGGAACAATAAAACCACCGCAGTTGCACCCTTACTGATCCTAAGCTAAGCAATCCTGGCTGATCGGACCGCAATGGACTCGGAAACCCGAAACAAGTTGTATCCCCTTCCCACATTCAGACCGACCACTTAAGACCGCATTTCGGCTACTATGTAATAAAATAACCTACGTGGTGTAATATAGCGATCGCATTAGCCGGAGAAGCCATTATTAAAAAGTATCGAGTTTCAGAACGCACGACGTGCGGCGGCGGCCAATGGCGGTCTCCCGTCGGCGCGCCGGCCAATCACCGGGGCTCGGGTTTTCTTTTTTATTGTAGAATCAAGTTAATGGATTGTTCTTCATTTGATTTATGTGTTTCCATTTTTTTACTTTTTTTTTGTTAATTGATGAAGGCCAGTAAACCCAGTAAATAAAACAAAAGTCTGTTTTATGTTTTGATTTTTATCTTTCGTGTTAGGTAGTTAGCCGGTCAGTGGAATGTATTTTAAACTGTTTGTTGTAATATTGCCGATTCTTTAACTTCTCTAACCCAGTTAAGTCCTTCCTCCTGCCGTCCTACTTGATACAGTGTTTACTGAAACCACTGAAAATCATACTGGCTTCTACTGGAAGAGACTTTACAACTTTGATTTTTTTTTGTTAAATGATACTGTATCATCGGTTATAAAAATGCGGGTTCATTGCTATTATCCTATATTTGAAATTGCTATGAATAAATAAATAATATTTTAGAGTGAAATCGGAGAGCGTATTGATGTAAACATAATACTTTTATTTAACGCACAAATAAGGAGAAATTTTTGCCTTAAGAACTCGTCCTACTATCCTAGTTCTACTTTTTCTATCAATTCACTTGCCATATTTTAGCAACGTTTAGCATTAATTCAAACCTGATACTGGCACAAAACAACAAATTGTCAAAAAGAAAAAAGAACATCAATTCAATATTGTGGCACAGAGAACAACTAATGCCAAAAAGAACGTTTTGGCGCTGGTAATTTTGTGCCAGTGTCAAAATTAAAAGAACATCTCTTTGTTTAAAATATTCGTGTTAGTGGCCAGTGCGAATGTTTCAGTATCTTCGGCGCGAGCCAGCGGAGGCATGCGCAGTACAAACAGTCAATACGGGTGCGTGTCCCGACGGCGATGCCGCGCTCTGTTCATCGCATTACCATGCCACTCCACTCCTTGCAATACCTACACAAACTATACCTTATTACATGAAGTTATACATATTGCATGGTCTAAAAATACCTATACATATTTGAAATAAGAATCTGCTTTTCATCTCCTTACATGACTAAATATTTTAAGAAATTATTGAATATCAAACTAGGTAGTCTTTATTGGTTGATGATTAAAGGAATAAAGGATTAAAGGCAATTTAAGACAATAATGTGATCAAAGGCTTTATTTATGTATAGTAAATATTAGCACGAGGATCGTGTGCAAAGGATTGTAGTACAATTTTCTTAATTTTTTTATTATTTTTAGGATAGAAAATATGTTCTAAACAATAATAAAGAAATAACATTATATGCCCACACAGACAATGAAGAAGCACAATAAAAAAGTAGCGAATTTTTTTTTCACTATCTAGACGTCGAAAATTGAGATCACATTAACAGTCACATGTACGCGCTGAGAATAAAAAAGAATACGAGTACATAATGTTTTATTTGGATATCGATAATGTAACGATATAATCGAGTTTATGGCAATGTTTGTTTGTTATTGTACTGTTCCTGGCAGTTATTTAAATTAGTGCTCGTCGGTTTCAGTTTGTCGAGCACACACTCCGCCGGGTTATACGCAAACTTTAAACATTTATAGAACACTTTGTTCTCACTAATATTTGCTGCGACAAATAGGGAAACAAATTATACTTCTAACTGCTTACTTCATTTATTAATAGTTTATGGACTTTTGTTTGATAATATGATTGTCGATTTTTGGTAAAGTAAATAGGGAAAGTATGTAGGTCGGACTGGGTATGATAAAAGTTATAAAATTGAATATCCGACTTTTGCTACGTCCAAAATTATTTTTATAGGTAGGTATATAGTTTTTGTGTAACGATATTTCTATCTACAAGAAAAGCAACATGTGATTATAAATATGTAAATGTTTGAATTACCTATCTAAAAATTGTATGAAAAAATAATCTTAGAAAATATTATTTTTCTTTAATTCCAACATACATATAAGTCGTTGGCAAATGGTTCAGACACTGATGACTGCTTTAAAAAAGTAATTTAAATAGTTACTATACTGCCCTATCTACCCAAAACTAAGTACGACACTTACACCTGTTTACACTAACCTTGTCTTAGGCTTTTCGTAGTTAAGAAAGATCTAAGCTAACTAAAGCTTAAAAAAATAATTGATTTTCACTAACAGTCTAATTGGGCTCATAAAGGCAAGCAGAAACTAAGCAATTTAAAAAAAGGCTAAAGGTTACTAGTGAACAAAATTTTCACCGAATCTCACCTAAGTACTTTAGGCATCAACTTAAGCGATTCTTAAGTTTAGTGCAAACGGGTGTTAATGTCCTTTTTAACCCCCGACGAAAAAGAGGGGTGTTATTGACGTGACGTGTGTGTCTGTGCTGTCTGTGGCAACGTAGCTCCTAAACGGATGAGCCGATTTTGATCTAAGTAGTTTTTTTTGTTTGCCAGGTGTCACAATCGAGAGTGTTCTTAGCTATGATCCAAGAAAATATCTTCAGCCATTTGAAGATTATCAGGTCTTTTCTAGTTGTTGAAAGGATCAAGTAACGGTTTTGTGTCGGGGTTTTTTTTTTTAATTTAGTGTTTGTATTTCGAATGTATCTTGTGTACTTGAAGAGCTATTCCAATTTTAAATGTGTGATGCTTAGTTTTGCGTTCCAATTTATTTTATTTGGCTCTGTGTAATGTCTCCGTCTCTTATTTCCTTGATATTAAAGACGCATTGGGTGCGCAGACGCAGGTTGTGGTAGGGGAGGGGGGAGATAAGGGTGTTTGCGGAGCGGTTCCGGGATGTCGCGCCGGTTATCTAACGAGCGCGGCGATCACGGCCCCGCCGCCGCCGAGGTGCTATTTTTGGGACATTTTCCTGTTTATATCGCATTCCAAGTTTTAGGTGAATCCCATCATAATATTTGACTAAGTAACATAAATAATAATAATAATAATAATAATAAAAATCTTTATTTGTAACTTTACAATGATACAATAATATTGTAACCCTGAAGCTTGTGTTAGTTAAAAACTGTGTTACAAGCTTCAGTGTCTTCCCAAATAGGTATATAAAGATGGCTTCAAAGAACAGGAAATAAGGTTCTAAACCCCACTGAGATCAAATGTTTATTGTTCAAGAAACAGTAAGATCTAGGTATTAAAAAAATTGCTGATGTATCTCCAGTTGTTTTTTCCGTAGTGTGATTGTCTTACTTTTTATAATGTTGACAATCATACATGTATTTACTAATAATAAAGTACTTTTTCTTATCATTTCGAGTTAGTAATGTTAGTATGTGACTGATCAACTCGCATTATCTCAAGAACATAAGAGATTAAGCACTGAGTTTATGTGAAAGAATAATTTAAACTTTATTTTCTTTAAAAATATATACTTATGTCATTTAATAGAAAGTCATAATATAATGCATAAAAAGTTCTAATCGTATTATTCGATCTGTTACATAAAGAAACTTCTAAACCAATTGGAACTCAATATTCAAAAATTCAAGATCTCTCTAAGTAATTAATAAAACAAAATTAAATTTTAATCTTATTCAAAGTGAGTACAATAGAGTCGAATCAAAAAAGTCAAAATAAACATGGCAGCACTCCATTAAGCGGACATCGGGGAAATTTTTAAAGAAAATTTGAACAAATTACCGATCTCCGGGAGTCCCAGTCCTCGCTTAAATAAAGGTGATTTTTTAAAATTTGGCCTTAATTGTTGGCTGGAGAAGTGTGGACGAGAATGAAGCACGCTTTACAATAATGCCGCTATGGTCTGTGTCATGTGTGTTATTTTAAATTTTTGTGTAAATTATTATCCTACTAATGAAAAACGTATTTTTGTATTTTTTTGACTAAAAAAATAAATTTAATGTTTCAAAGAAATATAAAAGATTTGACAGATTTTTGCGAAATCTAACAAGATAGGGATTGCGTTTTGAAT
This sequence comes from Teleiodes luculella, assembly GCA_948473455.1. NCBI lineage: Eukaryota > Metazoa > Arthropoda > Insecta > Lepidoptera > Gelechiidae > Teleiodes > Teleiodes luculella. The sequence continues at coordinate 9,269,270 of OX419602.1, forward strand.
CGCAACTGTAACCTCAACCGTGCTGCTGGTTGATGATTTTATAACACGTAAGTAAGCTCTGTTTTTCGCCTGAATCACAGGTTCAACCTAGTTCAGGCTCTTAATAAATTATTTCGTTTTGTTTTGTTTTGTTTAGTTTCGATTAATTGTTCTTTTGAATAGTCTATAAATTGCACTTTGTTCTTATGAATTTAATAAAAAAAGGGAAAGTGGGTACATAATATGTTTTATCTCACCAGTTCCATTCCAGCCAGTTTATCGCATGGTAGTATTAGTTCTACCTTCGTTTTTGTGTTTTTCTCATCAAATTAAGGACCTTTCCTTACTTGCAGGGTTGCAACATCATCTGAACCAACGAGATCTCAGCCCGTTTCAACCCACCGCTGGGTATAATAGGCCTCTCCTTTTTTGCGCCACTCTTCACGGTCCTATCCGTATCCAGCAAGTTCCAACTGACGTGGCTATATCATCCAATCATCTGGCTGGATCTAGTAGTCTGTCTACTGGCCTTCTTGCTTTCCGTAACATATAGTTATTATTAATAATATTATTTACTATTTCTGTTCTATGTGTTGCATGACGCCGTCCAAGTCGCGTCGTGATTAGTTGGCCCCGATTTTTCCATTCAATTGAACTTATGAAAACTCCGCCTTCAGTGGACCTCGCTAATGATTGTTTGATCTTATTACGATGTTAACAAAGTCGCCTTTCCGACTGCTTCTGTAACTAACTCGAAATATTAACACAAGTTAAGAAAAACTTCTTTTAAGAGTCTTCTAACCGAAAAAAGCCTACTTTGTGGTTTTTTTATCAATAATTTATCCCGAACAACAGATTTTTTAATTCGGTTCATGTTGAAATACAGTACTGATATGAATAGAAAACTATTTGAAAATATCAGTAATATAGGAATTTTAATCACTCGTTCATTGTATAGACTTTAAGGTATATTTACTCGTATAATGTTTTTATAACAGCTCGTTTTCAAGTAAGCAGTTAAATAGGATTAACATTAACGAAGTTATTATATAGTAATAGTGACAGTTTTAATTTCAACATTCAGAGGTAGGTACATAAATTTATATGAATAAATTTCAATAAAAATATCCACTTAAATTTTTTGCTTAAAATAGAAGATGAGCTTACTTGTAAATACCCAAGTTTCGAAATTCCGTACGTTACTGCCATGGAGGTCGCACGTAAAGGCGTTCCGCGCCATCGCGAGCCGCCATCTTGTTTTCTTGCTCGGTACTGACTGCAAAAAAGGCAGATGTTTGAAATAAGTATGCTTTTTGAAAGATAAAATAAAAATGTTAGGATAAATTATTTTTATAATTTTATAGTTATTCTTTACTTACACTTATCAAACAAACTAAAAACCTCACCTACACTAAACTAAGCCAACCTACCCACCCAAGTGGTAGTGGGTGGCACCCACTAAACTTTAATTAAAAATTACTTGCTCGAAAATATCCCAGAAAAATAAAAATCTCATCGTGCTTATTAAAAGCCCACATAATATGTCCTTAACGAGCTCAAGCCTACCCAAATATCCTATAATTTAATTTGTTTCCATACTATCAAAACATTGACACATCCTTCTATTTACATCATACACGTGATTCCCGGCTTAGAAATAGACTAACCACTCCAATAAGAAAATAAATTTAAACTATACATTAAAAAAACGCAGGAAAATTGTTATTATTTTACTGACTGTACGAGGGCATAACATCGAAATATTTGGGAAATTGTCCACCGGCCGGTTCTGTCTGCGCTCAGTTGAGCAAACATGCGCGCGCTTCGTCGAAAACACTATAGGTACCTACCTGGAGAGGCGGATGCATGTTATACATTCATGTAGATTTTACATGTTATAGAAATATTGTCTTCTTTTTATTTTATTTTTTTCACCGACATAGCCAGACAAAATGGCCAAACTTAAGAGACAGTGGGCATAACACGCCTAAAACCAATATTGAAAAAATTAAAAAATCCTTAATAGCGACCGTGCACCGGATAGCGCAGAGTAGAAAAATATCTCCGCCTAAAAAATATAAGTACCTACTTACCTAATCTGGAACTAAATTACTACTACTACTACATACAATAATAAATTATAATAAAATATACAATAATAAATTACTACTACATACAATAAAGTTCTGTCACTTATATTTAAACCTTTTCTTAAAATTACGTTTTCTTCTTTGAAAAACAAGAAATTTTCGTAAACTTTTCTGGTTAACCTCGAAACCCACGCGATAAGTAAGCATGCGTTACCTTTTATGTATGTGATTTCACATTCGATAACGCGTGGAAAATATTGTACACGTATTGAATTAATCTACTAGCGTTACTACCTACCATCTTACATTAATGGATAATCTCAAGAGCGTAATTGCTGAGCACCTTGATAGTAAACTTGTATCGGGTCGCAGGTTCGATGTCCGATACTGCAGATATCAATTACGATATCAACGTTTCGGTGACACTGAAAGCATCGTAGTTACGCGTTATGATTACGATTCAATATCAGTTTATTGAGCAATAGGAAACGGTTGAATAATTCTATGAAATTGTTTTTCATTTCATTGAAATTTCAATTCGTTTCTTTTTATATCTAAGTCATTAGGTTATTTATAGTTAAGGCATATCGTCAGTTTTCTAATCAGTCAAACTCCAATCATACAAATGACTCAATATGCATAATCAATTGCAAAACTTACCTAATAGACTGGGCTCCGGTCGCAGTAATCCTTACCTCATAAGATACACTTTTAGACGCACAATGCAGTGAAAGATAATGTTGCCGAGTAGGGGTATTTATATTGTTTTCTTCCCTAAACCTGGCAGGACATTGTTTATTTTTCAGCTGAAAACCCTAAATTTTGCTCAAATTTACATCATAAGATTTCAATTCAAAATGATAATGCAGTGAAAGATATTCCTTCCTAGATGGGGTATTTCGTAAGTTGGTTCCCCTCACCCTGGCAGGGACCGCAGTAGGCCGCCTCAAAGTAGGCGAAAAATGTCGATGTCTTACCTCATCCGATTTCAAGCTGAAACTAATGCAGGACGATAGTTTGAGAAGTGCCATTTATGAAAATATAACGATATCTGCCAGAATCCTGACCGAACCTTGTCATCGGAAGCCTCAAAGATAACACCTAAAATCTTTGAACGGCTGAAAATTGATGTATTTGCAAAAACATACAGAAAAATCTTTTATGCCGTGAAAGATACGCTTGTGTAGATGTGAATTTATATAAGTTTCCTTATCCTGACCCTGGCAAATTCTGCAGACAACTTCTTTCGAGAAGTCACAAATTACGTTACTTATCTCATTAGATTACAAGATAAAAGTTATGCAGGATTATAGCTCGAGATGTGCCTTTAATGAAAATATCAGGTTGAATGCGAGCAGTCTGGAAGAACCTTGTCATCAGCCTCCTCAAAACTAAAGAAATTCTTCGGTTGGGCAAAAATGTTTGTATTCGCCACTTATTGGCGTCTTAATCCTCCGTAGTAGAATAATAAAATGCTCTCTTCACATTTCAGAGGGTTCAGGTTCGAGTCCCGGTAGGGCACTATCGGAAATATATCACGGTGAGTATATTAAAATTTCCCCAGTTTGGTTTGTACGTTAAAGGTGAAATCATCCAACTGAATGTAGAAAATAATGATGATTCTTTGTTTCGGAAGGCACGTAAAGCCGTTAGTCCTGGATATAATTCAAAGAGTTGTTTTCTGTATGTCGACTCCCAGGATGGCGATCATTTTATTTTTGAAATTATTACCGACCGTTAAAAATTTGTAGTCAACTACCCGCCACGGCGACTGGAGGTAGTCGTAACACGAACCATATCAGAAGCCTCAGGTAACTCAATAATTCTGACATTCAACTACATAATATCGTCGGTGATACTGCAATACCGCTGAACCAGCAATGGTTAATACCGCGGAACTACAAAAAAAAATCAAAAACGAGATTTCGTGCCTGTAGGTGCATGGTGGTGAATTGCGCATAATGACATTGACAGAAAAATCAATAGTCCAATCAAAAGGCTTGAATTTAACAAATTCAAAACCGCGAAAGTAATCTACACCCAAATGTAGTCCTTAATCCGCGAGAGTACGCTATGGAACCAGGAAATTTAGTAGTTTTTCAGGGCGCTTCGTGTTTATAGCGTAGAAATTGTGTATTGGTTCGTGTAACAGTTTCTATTTTAAAGCTAATGCACCAAATTGCTTTTATTTTAATAATAATATTAATGTAAAATAGTACCTTATAGGTAAAAATTGCTTCGCACATAAGCTCGTCGAGATCTAGCCCTAGCCATAGGAGCAGTCCGGTTTTCGATGAGGATCTAGTACTGTGAAGCATTCACAGAAGAGTATTAATTACTAACCTATGAGGACTATGACAAAGGATTTGTTTGACCTGGAGTCGTCGTGTAGTCTTTTCCAAATGCAGGCAGGTGAAAAACAACCAAGGTCAATAGAGATAAAGGGATGTAGTGTAGACCCTAAAAACGATAGCCTGTGTTGTTTGAAAACCAGTGTGGTGCCACTAGGCTGGTTCTATAATGTCCAGAAAGGATAACTGTTACTGTTTTGATGAAAACGAGTGAAGACTATATCAAGGCAAAAATTGTGGGATGCCCCCTGGCTACATGGAACGACGATCTGCGTAAAGAAAGTGGCTGGTAGTAGCTGGATGCTTGCAGTCGAACATTCGGTTAAATGGAGTAAGGCGCAAGAAAATACCTATGTATATATGTCTGTCTAGCATGATTTTTTTGTATAATAATAACTCGCATATCCATAGAAACAAACGTAGGCAATTGTATGAAGCAGGTCACAGCTAATCGCGGCGGCGAGACGAGCATCAAGTGAATGGCGAAGGGGGTGGGAGGGTCGCGCGGCGGTGGCGGCGGTGGCGGCGGTGGTGGGTGTATTCGGCATCTCGCGTACAGTCCGTCCACTACAACTTACGGTGAACGGTTTGTAGAGCGAATTCGCTGCGAGCTGTGGCCTACCATCGCACTACCATTCGCGGCTCCGGTCTCTTGGCGATTCTCGCCGCTGGTCGCGCAAAGCTGTGGCCAGGCCTTTTAGCTAGCAAACAGAAGGCAGAGTTAATTTCGTTATTATGTGTGAAAGTAACAAAAAAGCTTTAATTTTACGAACTCCTCATTCTGAGAAATTCCCTTTATGCTAACTCTCCTTTATGTAGGTTGGGGAACAGGTCGCCATCCTGGGAGTCGACGTGCAGAAAACAATTCTTTGAATTATAGCCAGGACTTACGGCTTTACGTGCCTTTCGAAACAAATAATCATCATGATGATTTCACCTTTAACATACCAACTAAACCAGGGAAATTATACTCACCGTGATAAATTTTCGCCAAAGCCCCACCCTACCGGGACTCGAACCTGAACTCTCAGTAATGTGAAGAGAGCATTTTATTTCTCTACTACGGAGCAAAGGATGATGACCATTTTTATATAAGCCCCGCCCCCCCCCCCCCTCCAACAGATCTTGTTGTATATGTCAATAGGTTCTTATGGAGCTCTAGAAAGGCTCGTAACCAGTTTTGGATTTGAAAAAAAAAATTTTTTTCAATAATTCTTTACTTACAAACATGTTATCAATTACTAACAATATCAAAGTCTCTTATTAGAATGATAAGTATATAAATGCACTCTAAAAAATACTAAATATTCACCAAAAAATGTCTATCTACGTAGGAGTACCATGTACTTACAGTTAAACAGATAATTATTGTTTATCATTAGCCTATAAATGTCCAGTGCCCAATTGAATGCTTACAATCTATTATTTTGGGTATCAATATTAAGACAAAACGATTTTTTCTCGCAATATCCCGCGTCTTTGAAAGATATCGCCATAGTAAAAAGTAATCACATAGATAAGACGCATGTACTGAGATACATTTTAAATCTGTTGGTCGATTTTATTAGTTTTTGTTTTTTGGGGGGACGTTTTGTCTGACACATCATCCTTTCTAAGTAATATGAGGATTAAGATACCAATAAGTAGCGAATACATGCATTTTTGGTTAACCGAAGATTTTATTTATCTTTGAGAAGGCTGAAGACAAGGTTCTTCCAGACTGCTTGCAGTGAACCTGATATTTACTTCAAAGGCACATCTCGAGCTATCATCCTGCATAAGTTTTATCTTGTAATCTGATGAGATAAGTTACGTAATTTATGTCTCCTTGGAAAAAGCTGTCTGCAGAATTTGCTACTTTGAGCTAACGTATCAAAGTCTCTTTTTGCGTCCAGGTTTTTCTGGCATTTTTTATCTCGCACAGTATATTTTTTATCTCGCACAGTATATTATACCGGTTGAAGACCTTTGTTTTCAGTCACTGCGGTACTTTAGAATGGAAAACGTGTTTTAACTTCCCAAAGGCGGCCCATCCAAGCTGTATTCTCCTACCAACTTCAGATATCATCTAAAGTTCTATCATCTGTAGTTGAATGTCAGAATTATCTCCATAGTCGACGTGGTCGGTAAAAAAATACAAAAATATAGAGATCGCCATTATGGCAGTCGACATATTGAAAACAACTTTCTAGATTATAGCCAGCATTAACGATTTTACTTATCATCCGAAGCAGGGTATCATCATTCTTTTTGATACTTATAAGTAAATTTGGATGATTACTTACACCTTTAACTGTGGAAATTATACTCACCGTGTTATATTTCCAACAGTGCCCTACCAGGACTCGAACCTGAACCCTCTGAAATATGAAGAGCGCATTTTATTATTCTACTACGGAGGATTAAGACGCCAATGAGTGGCGAATACAAACATTTTTGCCCAACCGAAGAATTTCTTTAGTTTTGAGGAGGCTGATGACAAGGTTCTTCCAGACTGCTCGCATTCAACCTGATATTTTCATTAATGGCACATCTCGAGCTATAATCCTGCATAACTTTTATCTTGTAATCTGAAGAGATAAGTAACGTAATTTGTGTCTCCTCGGAAGCAGCTGTCTGCGGAATTTGCAAGGGTCGGGATGAGGAAACTTATATAAATTCACATCTACACAAGCGTATCTTTCACGGCATAAAGGATTTTTCAGTAAGTTTTTGCAAATACATCAATTTTCAGCCGTTCAAAGATTTTAGGTGTTATCTTTGGGGCTTCCGATGACAAGGTTCGGTCAGGATTCTGGCAGATATCGTTATATTTTCATAAATGGCACTTCTCAAACTATCGTCCTGCATTAGTTTCAGCTTGAAATCGGATGAGGTAAGACATCGACATTTTTCGCCTACTTTGAGGCGGCCTACTGCGGTCCCTGCCAGGGTGAGGGGAACCAACTTACGAAATACCCCATCTAGGAAGGAATATCTTTCACTGCATTATCATTTTGAATTGAAATCTTATGATGTAAAATTGAGCAAAATTTTGGGTTTTCAGCTGAAAAATAAACATTGTCCTGCCAGGTTTAAGGAAGAAAACAATATAAATACCCCTACTCGGCAACATTATCTTTCACTGCATTGTGCATCTAACAATGAATCTTATGAGGTAAGGATTTCTGCGACCGGAGCCCAGTCTATAATGCATATATCAAGCTTTTCTTGCACAGTTCCTTACATCTAAGGTACTTACAACTAACAGTTAAAAATGAAATGCTATTTTCACATGAAAATCATTTTGTTTTCTTAACTCAATATAGGCCTGCTTATTGATTATTTTATGATACGTAAGTAAGCACTGTTTTCGCCTGAAATACAGGTTTGGCCATTACGCAGCAGTGGGACAAAAATGGCCAGGAAAATAAGTCAAGTAATTAATAAAAACAATTTAAATTTATATAAATTTGCGCGTGTCAACACAATGTGATGTGGCCGCATTACAAATGCCATAGCAACTTTTAAGACTTCCTGCTGGGACTTGTGTAAAAAACAAAAGATGGTGCATCTATTTTAATGTTGACAGTCTCCATGTTATTTTAATTTCCTGTGAGTGAGGCTCATATCGCTAGCGGGGAGAAGATCAAAGAAGCCGCCCGCGCCCGCGCCACTGTCCAGCGGGCGGCGATCTTCAAAGCGGTAGAGTATCACAGTTTTAGTGCTTTCGCCTAATCTACCTTTTAGTTGGGGTTTGGAGATAACGCGAATATTGTCGTGGTAAGCCTAGTGGCTTTCGTGCTGAATTTCGGATGTATGGGTGCATATTTTTGTTGTTTCAGTGGTTTATGTGATATGAAATAAAATGAACAAAAATAAATAATTAGTCAAGAAACTGTAATGTTCTTCAGTTCAAAAAACAGAAAAAAAGAATGTAAAATGTTACTACGAGTATTCGTCATCATCAGCCGAAAGACGTCCAGACGACTATTTAGTATCAATACTTTAATGAGAACTTGTATTCTCATCTCAACAGTCCTTCTATTCTTCAACTACATGGTATAATATTTTAGTACATTAACATTTATTAAAAAAATATAAAAGAAATCTATTATTCAGGTAATGTGTGGAACATTAAATAGTTATGTCAGGGATTTATGTAATTAACTTTACTACATTTCTAGAGAAATAAATAACTTCATTGAAATGTAAAAACGCATTGTTACATTTTAAGAGCTATTTTTCCCACATATTTCCTTCCTTCTTCCGTTTAAGCTGAGAATAGGCCCCTAGCCCTAGGGAGCGAGCCTCACAAGGAATATTAGATGGCTCAATTCTCTATAATCTGCCGCCATGGCGGTTCAGCTTTGGCCGAGCTTCGGACAGACGCTGGATGAGGGCTTTGTGGGCTGCAGTCGTAAATACTCCTCACTTGACAGACATAAGGGAACATAATGAACTACATAAACGAACTACCCGTACCTACCTTGTAGTCTCATGGTATGTAATGTGGAGATCGCATTGAATAATGCAACTCCGTTTGTTGTGGACTGGCACGTTTCTAGATAAAGTTGAATTGAGAAAATTTTGAATTTTAGCTACACTACAAGTATTTAAAACCTAGCCGTAAAACCTCGATATATTGAATGGAACTTATTTTATAATAATGATTGTTGCCTGCCAGTAACAAAATAAATCTGGCACCACCAAAAAGAGAGGTGTTATAAGTTTGACGTGTGTGTCTGTCTCTCTGTCTGTCTGTCTGTCTGCATCGGTTTTTATTTTTTTTAATTTAATGTTATCATTTATTCTTCTGGTCAGGCTTCAGAGTAGGATTCTTCCCCACAACCTTACTCTATGGTACCCGAAATTCCCAAGAAACATGGTTTTTTGTAAAGTTGCGGTTACAGTCGACGTGGCGTGAACGACACGCAGCGAGTTCGCACCGACTCGCTAACGATTCACGGAACCGCAACGGACGTGGCGCGAACGTGACACGCGCGTTCGTATGAACAGCTTTATGTATCTATGGTATGTACTCGAAGGTGCTTTTATATAACGTATGAGTTACGTCACTTTTTTGTGATTTCTGAGATTTAAGGGTTTAAATAAAATTAGAATGATTTAAAGCCCGACCAAAGAAAAAAGAAACCTCGCCATATTTCGGAATTTCAATGGAACTTATTTTATAAGGGAAATTGTTGCCATAGTCGTAAAAATATACACGTGGCGCCCCCAGAGCAGGTTTCTTATTTCTTTGGTCAGGCTTTAATAAACTGTTATGTTGTCATCTGGCATTCAGAAATGGCATGTTTTATATAGGTAACACTTTGCATTGCATATATTGAGTGTTAAGTATAGTCTGTCCAGCTATATGAGCTTGGACTTTTTTCTTTTTGGACATTAGTAGTGCAAAAGGAAAACAGTATAACATAAGAGCTCGATATAAGCATATTATATTATATTCTTAAAAATACTAAATAGACTAAAATTGATTGCCACGGGTAGGTATTTTAATCCTTTTTAAATTTCGATAAAAATACAATATGAAATATGTCTTAAATATACAATATGAAAAATACTCACTAGTCTTCTACTTCGACGATATTCACTAATCGAAATAATACTATTATACAAACCGTACTCTTCTCTTATTGTTTATTAGCTGTCCGTCCACGGCTACGCCCGTGTTGTTTTTTTTCCCGTGGTAAAAAGTATCTAAGATTTTGACGGGGGATATAAGGTACCACCATGCAAAATTTAATTTAAATCGGTCCAACGGTTCCAGAGATTAGCGTGTACAAACAGACAGACAGACGGACTGTAATTTTTTTCAAAACTTGAATTTTTGTGTTCCGCTACACTCCCTTTATCACATACAATCAGATTTTTGAAAAACAATAAATGTACAGACACGCCGCCGATTCTTCAGTTTTATTATAAGAAGATAGAAGATTCATGACAGAAAGACTTGTGCTGATAGTCAAAATACCCAATAGTCCGATTTCTGTTTGGCCCCACTACAATCCCAGCTGTTTAGTCTTTTGTCCGAGTGAGTAGGTCACACATGTAGGTACAGTGCAGGCCAATATCACTGGCCAGTCCAAATATTGGTGTTGGTTGGGGACAACGCTATAACATCGCCGTGTTTTTGAGCGCAAGGTCCGACTTGTGTCCGCTAGTTCTAGTCAGCTGGAAAAGAGATTTATAATACGATCTTACCAAAACGAGATAAATATCATCTTTGGAGCTTTAAAGTTGGTACGGAGTATTTATATGGTTATCGGAGAGAACTATCTTGAAAGTATGTTGGATATAAAAATAATAAATTTTTGCAATGGGAATATTTTTGACTACTTGACAAGCAGTTGCAAAATTATTGAAATATTTCATGCCTCACACAACTATCGAGCCCATTGGAAATGAATATGTGAAGATTTCGTTCTGACTTTTTGACTATCTTCAAAATTCTTTTCCGTTCCATTTCATCGAGCGCCAAAATCGAAACTTCGGAAAAAAATAAATTTGCCATCTTAATACCCGTAATAATACCGGTAAATTACACAGATTACCACCGATAAGATACAACACATAGGGAAAATTGGGTTTTTATTTTTATTAATACAATCTGGAAACTAAACCACAACCTCTTGTATCAGTACCATGGTCATCCTTGTCTATTACACGCATTCGACAAGGATGAATATTGAATAGGCATAATGACGTGGAAATGACGTAAGCTCGTGTCAGTCACGTAGTCTAATTGTAAGACCTTGTTTTCTTGGACCATGATCAGCACGCAGTACAGGGATCTTTTTACTTAGTCCATGTGTACACAAGCGAGTATTGCTGGTCCAGGTGATACGTGTGCTCTCATATTAGATAGTGAAGCAGACACCACACAAATTGAAAACTATCTTAAAGTATGTTGTTTTACAAGTCACTCTATCTTAAATATTAGAAACACAGCGAATCTTTTATCTTTAGCTTTTTAATATGCTATCCATAATTGAGTCGTATGATTATTTTATAAACTAGCTTTCCCCCGGAAATAGTTTTTCCGGGGGAATGAGGAATTTTCCGCGGTAAAAGGTAACCTGTGTTACTCAGGGTAAATGTAGTTTTCTAATGCAGAAAGAATTTTTGAAATCGGCATAGTAGTTTTTAAGTTTATTTATTACAAACATACACACAAAAATACATACATTTCCTCTTTATAATACGAGTAATAGCTAGTACTATTATTTATTCTGTCATATTAGTAAGATGTATGTGCCCTTTCTGACACTCTCTTTTAAATAAATAAATATTAAAATAATAATTAATTTTATTTATTAGAATATCTCGGGTTCGTTGCTTATTGCTAAGTCAACTGACTTTCCCAAAAGTATAAATAAATTCCGTGCTTTTGGCGGGTTAGTACTATTATTTACTTCTGTGCTTTTGGAAAGCTCTTTATACTGCAGTAATTGTTTACAAAGTCATCTTCCGAAGTCTTAAATGACGGGGTTTATGTTGATAGCTCCTATCTGTTCGAAAAAAAACTGTTTGTATACATAACTGCATCTAGGTTGTTATTTACTAACATAAATAGTGTTAAGAAAATATAATATTGTATTAGGCTTAGTCATAGATATAGGTGCATTAGAAAAAAAAAAGTAATTAGAGCGTCTTACTCGCCATCAAACCATGGTAGTTTACGCCATCAAACCATTTGATGAGATTGTGTCTACATTATGTAATGTACTTATTTATTGAAATATAGTAAAAAGAACACATTTTTTCACAAGACACTAAAAGGGAAATTAAATTTAATTTAACTATCGCCATCTTTAATCACATAGAGGGGCCAAGAGGCACTCGGCAAGTTGCTACCAGCTTGCCTTCATGCAAAGGCGAGTGGCTTGGTCGAGTAGACTCTCCAGTAACTCGCCCGGCACTCGCTTTGAGCTGATTAGCAGGTGCTCAAGCTAGTGGATTAGCACCTAGCGTCGTGAGCGAGCAATCTGCCCCTCCAAGAATTAGCCAACTACAATTTTCTGAAATTACCGTCATTTTTACTTGTTTAGCGCGTAACAAGTACTACGGTAGGGCAGGAATACAAGGTGCTTTAAACTATTCACTACTACATTATTTTGTATATTTACGGGTCTAAGGTATCGTATCGTAAAACATTAAATAATATACAAAATAATGTGTACTAAGCGCGAAAGCCTCAAACAAACATTATTTACTATTATTTAAGATCATTTTTTGCGATTCATATTCATAATCAATATTTCATTAGAAACATGTCAGTCTGTTGCCTCATTATACACCTCAGAGCAACGCCGGCCTTCCGTTCCGGTACGGAAGGCCCGCGTTGCTCTAAGTTATACACATACTGTGACGTGTGATATCCACTTAATATATTTTTTTTATGTTTTACACATTGCTGTCTATCTATCCTTGGGCTCGGAAACGAAAAAGAAATTTAACATTCTCATACACAGTGTATTTTTTATTGTACAGTTTGTATGGCGAAACATTTTTTTTTGGTAAAGTTGATCTTATTGACGAATACATCCTTTAGATCAGGGTTTCCCAACCTTTTTTACATCAAGGCTCCCCTGATCACAAATAATATTTTCATGCCCCCCCCAATAATTTTTTCAGTAAGTACCTACAATAAAAATCGCATTATTTTAATAGCATTTATTTTTATGTAATTTGTACAAAAAGAATCACAAAATGATAAATTAAAACGTTTTTATCAAACAATTTATAAGAGTACTAGGGAGTAGGTATAATACTCGTATACTGGCAATACTAGTGAGATACTTGAGCTTGCATTCTCTGTATCAGTTGTCGATCGGTTCAGTTTTTGCCAGAGCTATCATTAATGTGATATTCTACCTTCAGTGTTTCCTTTATTAGCGCATTGAAATATATTTTCTATTGAAAACACAAACGTCTCAAGCCCCCCTTGACATCCCTCTACGCCCCACCAGGGGGGCGCGCCCCCCTGGTTGGGAAGCCCTGCTTTAGATTTTGCTTACGCAATGTGTAATCGGGTTCAAAATGGTAAAGTATCTTAAACTACTCGTAGTATTGAATTTTCGGGCTTTTATCACTATTATCATATTTTACAACGCTTTACTTGAAAATCAATCGACCCTCCATCAAAATTCCGCTTGGCTCGCACAAAGCGGTGTGGTTAGAGCGTGCAGGGGTCGCAAACAGCGGCGCCTTTGTCGTCAAAGCTTTGACGGAATTGTCGTACCAGGCCCGCAAGTGCAGCGCCCCTGCATCTGCACACTTGACACATATCGATGGTGATGAGATGCAACACGTTGGGTTATGGTGCTTGTGGTGCTTTTCTAAGACTTTGATCGTGCGTGGAAAAGAAGCGCATTTTATATGCGGTTTGGCAAGGAAAGGCTAGAGAATATATTGAACCGCCATTAAGATAGTTAAGACCTAAGAAGTGACCCATTATTATTTAATAGTATGTAAAGAATATTCTTTTGAATCAGAAACAGAAACAAATGTTTAAGTAACACAAATCTTCGGGGATAGTGCAAAACCGCGAATGTACCATAATGTAAAAGTTGCATATTAAATCTTCGTAATTTTCTTATTATAATACCTTTCTGTATATTGTTTTCTGTATTGAATTATGTATTGTGAAAGTATGTGCTCTACTTAAGGGGCTCTACCATGCTAAGTGGCGCCGCCACCCTTTAAAAAATAATAACTCGGAATATAATCAATTTTTCAAAAATCTGGACCACAAGATTGGAGACGGGGTTCTGTGGGATATGTAGAAGCTATTAACTTCATTTATTATATCTCGCTGTAGTTAGAGATAGGAAAATTGCGAAAAACGGCCACTTTTCGCAAATTTTCTATCTATAACTACATTAAATTATAATAAACATATGTGATGACTTCTATATATCCTACAGCACCCCGACTTTAATTCTGGGGTCCGGATTTTTGAAAAATTGATTATTTCCCGAGTTATTATTTTTTAAAGGGTGGGGGCGCCACTTAGCATGGTAGAGCCCCTTAAGAAAAAATACAAATGAGCGGTTAGTTCGAAACTTATGTTATAATAATGCGTTTTTTTTTTAATTTATTAGCTACAATAATTAGATACGCGTTATTATCAAATGCAATTACTCGTATTTGCACTATCCCCGACGAAATTAAAAAAAAATATCTCCGCCGTAACTTACCCCGCAAAGTCCTATGCCAAGGGCGCAGGAATATTAAAAATAAAATGAAAGGCCGATCGCAGTAAGTGGTCGTAGCGAGCATTGTGTGCATTCCAATATCGGGGCGCATCACCTCGAGTGCCGGGCTCTGTGCTGCTATATTACCCGCCGCCATTTGGCTTCTCTCTCTACATTCTTATTGAGAGTCCTTATAGATATTCCTTCAGTCTAAACCGACGATCTGGTGAGGGTCGCGGGAAGCCGCTGGAAGCGGGCACCGCAGGACCGATCGTCTCGTGGAGATCTTTGGTCCACTGCTGGACAAAGGCGGGGCCTATTGACTGAAATAATGATTCCTAAAGTCTTGACTTATAAGTGTTTCACTTTCATAATTCCACATAACAAGTCTTTGAAATGTATCCTACAAAATCATGTCACAGTGCAATAAATTAGACGTTAAGTACAGTAGGTGCAATTAAAATTATCCACTGTGAGGTGAGGTAACAACGGAAACAGACATTAGCCTGTGAACTGCACACGAATGTTATAATTGCTGGCATTACAGGGGCTTGGAGTAGTCTAATTTACAAGATACAGCGAGAACGGTGACTGTAACGACATGTCGCGACATATCAATACGAGTGTAGGTGGCCAATCTCCCAAAAAGTCTGATAAAAATATACTTAGCCCGATCAAGATCACGTTTAATAGAAAATTTAATAAATTGCGAATAAGTCGTAGCGGCTACATGACCATCGCGACGTATATCTACTTTTGTATAAATAAAATCTACACAGTGGACTGTATAATTAAAGTCATACATTATGTGGTCATACTTCATTATAAGAAATAATATTTTTATTGGTACAAAATTTACAGTTTCTGTGTGAGAAGACAAAACGTAACTAAACATATTTTATTACAAAGATTGGTTTAACCTTGTACTACTTGGGAAAAAAGCCTGTCTTAATCTATTTATTAAGACGGGCTTATGCAGAAATTCCTCTGATTAGACACTTTTTTGACGATTAGTTACATCTGTAAATGATTTAATATTAAAAAAAAAACATGCTTGAAGAATAGATACTTAATAAAATACTCAATCGAACAGAATTGAAAAATGTATTGTACCTATAAAGAAATAAAATGCATAAGTTACCCTTTTTTTTTTTCACTTAAAACCAATTATTCGCCCCCCAAATTTTCAAAGTATTTAAATAGGTATAACGTTTCGTTTCTGCTTTTTAGGTAGCTATAGCTTCTGGACAGGTTTTATCTGAGAGGAAGAAGAATATTTCTACGTGTCGCTTTTCTCTTTTCCCACAAACTACTCGTATGTACATACCACACGCGATCGCGTATAGAATGATAAAGATCACGACACACGGGCCAGTCAATCCCGCCCACTGTGGCTCCTACAAACTGGGTAATTATTATTTTGGGTTATATTTGTTTGTTTGTTTGTTTGTAATTGGGACTCCGTAGGGATATTTATTTGATTGTTAGAGCGCCGTTTGTGATATAATTCAGTGATTAACGATAGTTCGATTTTAGTTTTTTTGTCACGTAATAATTTGATTAATTAAAAGCAAATTTATTGGACAAGTAGTTTTATTCTCGAATAAACGACTAATTTCTTAATATTGTAATAAAGAAATAACATTTTTAATAAAGTGACAATGATTATCTTAAAAAAAACTTGATGGGTATCTATTCAAATTTTTATCATTAAAAACTTTGCGGCTTTTTTTTTAAAATTTTAAATGGATAAGTTTCCATATTGCCTAGTATTTTATCCCTTAGTAAGTGGGTAGGTGGAATTACCCCGCATTGGGTAAACACTGGCAGGTGCGGGGAGGGGGCTAATAGTTCTAAATTCAAACTTCGCTCCGACAGCAAACACTACGCCATCTGCCGGGTTTGCTCGCGATCTACGGCATGGCGTAACACGCGTATTGCTGCGCGACTTTATTACGAGCACTCGAGTAGATCATAAAATAAAAATATTGTCTTATTATTTCCTTCATTCAGTTCATATTTTTGAAATCATAAATACACTAACGGATTTTTTTACGGGTACGATTTAAAGAATTTAGCTTACAGCGAAAATCGATGACCACATCGACATTTATTAGTAAGTTATCATGAAGTAAGAAGTAACCATTAAGAAAATAATTTATGTTAAGAGTCGAATTAAGAGTATTTTCCATCGAAGTAGAATTTTTTTGTTTGTATTTTCATACAAAATCTACCTTATACCTATATAAAGCAATGCTGTAAAATGCGATATATTTATTCTTTTTTTAAGTACTAGGGATAAGTATAAAATAAAGTAGTCGTGCAATGGTAAAGTGCGTGTCTTGCGAGGGAGGCGTAATTGACAGCTTCAAGGAGCTGCCGCTTGCGAAAACATGGCGAATTTTTCTCCTGTCAAACCACTTGTGCATTTGACTAAACCCTCCTGGTAGAAAACTGTTACCCATTCTTTTACATAAATATGTTTTATATAAATCCAGAAAATTAAAAAACCTTGCCATATTACAGAATGCAACGGTTTTTTTTTCATAATAGCTATTGTTGCCAAAAACTAAAAAATACAGCTTTTGTATTGTTCTGGTCAAGCAGGATATGATAAAATGACTGAGCCTTTCGGTGGAGACATATTATACCTACCTATATGTGCTATTAATGATTGTGTTATTATTAATGAAGGAAAATAGAATGAAAGTCGAAAATAAACAAAACATTAAAGCAAATATGAAATAGGTTCCTCCGGCGGCGTTGCAATCTGAATACTACCCGCGATTAGCTGTAAGACTCGACTCTACCTAAAGCTACATTTATAAATATATATTTTTACCTTCATCAATAGAAGAAATGATTACGAAAGTTATAACTAGATGGTTTTTAAGTGAGAGACAGCATCAGCTGCCCTTCTTCTGTCATGTACACGCAAGAAGATTTGATGAAGAGGCTACTACGACGCTATTCGAGTTGTTGGTTTCTGGGCTGAGTTTATCTGAGTTTGCTGTCAACTCTAAAAGAAGAAAAGAGCTTAGCCCTCTGGTGGACTGGTTTTGACTATTGTTGTTAACAGCTCATATTATGTCCCCACCGAGGGGCTCGAGCCTACCCTGAAATCAGGGTGAATAGGCCTTAGTCGACCACGCGCTGGCCCAGTGCGGGTTGGTCAATTTTACACACAACCTTTGAAATATTTTCGCAAGTGTGTGCAGGTTTCCTCACGATGTTTTCCTTCACCGTAAGAGCGTGGAATAAACGTACATATGAATTCGAAAATCGAAAACACATTGGTACGTGCCGAGGCTTGAACCTGCGAACTTCCGAATGGAAGTCAACAGCCCTAGCCACATGGCCACCGACCCTCTACTTTAACTGGTTTTGACTAATAAATAACCTTAAGAAAATCATGCACTACGCCGTAGCAGGCAAACAGAGACTAGAAGCAAAAAAAAAGAAACAATAAAATTACTAATTATTCTTTATTGCTCAATAAAAAAGCCGCGAATATAATGGCAGTTTATGCAAACAAACCGTATCAGCGTATCAGCGAGCATGCGGCCGGCTCGAGTGGTCCCAGCGGGGTCGCGTGTGCGATGCTAGCGCGGGTTGGACTGTGTGCACGCACCCTAAAGCCGGTCAAAGTTAGCGAATAGAGTTTGGCACATGAAAGTAGACAGTGAAAAAACGCGGCAAATTTGAATAAAATCATCCTGGCAACCCCGAATCTATGGATTTACCTAATTTGATACTTTTTTCACCTTTTTTTTATGCAACTTTGTTGCCAGTACAATGTTTTCCAATTTTATCTACTTTCGTGTGCCAAACTCTAGTCGCTGCAATTGCATTCGCTGCGAATAAATGAACACGGCCAGTTTTGAATTCGCAGCGAATATCCCTGTTACACTAAGCGAGTTCTCGCTGCGAGGGCTAAATCGAGAGAGCGAGTGTAAAGACCCACACTAGCATCTTTCGAGCGTGTCGTCATCGTGCGTCGCGCATACATCCGCGTTCGTTTTTTGTTTCACTCGCCTTGCTGGCTATGATTGCATGCGCGACGCACGATGATGACGCTCAAAAGACGCTAGTGTGGGGGGACAGTATTTCAGGGACTTACCCAAAAAGTTATATAAGCTTTAAACGCGTGTTTATGAAAAAAAAATCAGACATGAATTCAATGTCTATTTTATTTTCTGTTTGTACGGGCTAATCTCCGAAACTGTTGGACCGATTTGAATGAAATTTTGTATGGTGATACCTTATATCACCACCGGTAAACATCTTACGGGAAACTGTACGGAAAAATAAAATCAGGTGAACAACTAGTTCAATATAAGTCGGTAGGTATTTTCTTGTCATTTAATTTACTCCTAGGTATGACAAAAAATATTATGGTATTGATGGAAAGTAAATAAATGCAGATTATTAAAAATATGAAATTAAAGATTTTAAAGATCTTAAAAAAACCTAGCCTGTAAAAAATACTTATTTAGGTGTTCGAGCCTTCGCTTGAACCACTTGAGATTACGCTTTCTAAACGAACATCTTTTGTCTCTTTCTAACCTAGTACAATGAGTTCTATCGCGCTTTTCCAACGTTGTGACGTAACGGTGTGACGTTAGCGCTAGGTCTCTTGCAGCGCCGGGGCCATTTTGTGATCAGTACGGTTTTAATTCTCAAGCGAATAACACGTTTCTTTCTAAGTGAAAAATTTATTCTAAATATATTTCCGTCGTCTTAGTCGACGACAAGTACGACAACAGATGTTGTCTCAGTCGAGGCAACGAGCGTCGTCTTTGTCGACCACAAGTACGATAACAGTTGTCGTCCCAGTCGAGGCGACGAGCGTCGTCGTCTTGGTCGACGACAAGTACAACAGATGTCGTCTCAGTCGAGGCGACGAGTGTCGCCTTGGTCGACGACAAGTACGACAGACAATATTGGCGCATGCATCAATCGTCTTCGACATTATGCCGCCCAACGTGAGACGACGACGGTGTCGCCTCATTCAACCCGCAAAGACTTCGTCTTTCGGTAATTTCCGCTCGGCGCCCTTGGCCCAGCGACGAGACGCATGCATCCTGCTGAAGCGTCAATTGGCACAACTAATGATGCCACTTTTCATGAGACATCGGACACAACGGATGTCGTCTCAGTCGAAGCGACAAGCTTTGTCGTCTTGGTCGACGAAGTACAACAGATGTCGTCTCAGTCGAAGCGACGACGAGCGTCGTCTTGGTCGACGACAAGTACGACAATAGATGTCGTTCCAGTCGAAGCGACGAGCGTCGTCTTGGTCGACGACAACTACGACAATAGATGTCGTTCCAGTCAAGACGACAAGCGTCGTCTTGGTCGAGACAATGGATTTCGCGTCGTATCATTGAGATGACAAGTACGACGACGGACGTCATCTTACAAGACGAAGTTTCTTCATATTTTCTTAATGCCGTTTTAGATTGAGCCATACAATTTTTAATGGACTCCATGTTTATTTTTTCAAAACATGACTGCGAAAGTCTCTACATTTGGCGAAATAGCAGCCTCCGCCTGATTGCAACAAAAGGGCTTGGATATCGATATTGGCCTCCATCGGGGACAACTTTCCCAGTGATTGGTGTGGACGGTGTATTCCTTCGAAGACCTTTTCGGGGAAGAATGCTTTTCCCCGGCATTAGAGGCCAAGATCCGATTTTCCATTCCGACAGAAAACCTCATAAGAGCATTTGAGCCCACAGAAACTTCAGTATCGGAACGTTTGTATCGCCAGTTCAGGCGTACATTTCAGATCTCGCCTTTAGGACGGGCACGTATTTATTCTCCTCAAAAATTGCAGGAAACTCCATAAACATTTTTATTAAATTTTGCGATGCAGTAGCATCCCTTAAACAAAGATTAACGCTGAGGAGGTCAACTTATCCGAGCCCGCACACAATTGACAAGTTACAATCAGCTCCCACTGTAGCCAGCCCTAGTAACTACACAAATCTAAGCGTCTACAGATCCTTCTCATAAAAGTCCTTTACGGAGCGAGAAGTATTTTAAGGAAAGAAAACCATTCTTCGAAGAAGCGGTGCACTCATAACACCAGTGAAGCAGGGCAGCTCTAATCATTTATTAGCCGCAGCAGTCAGCCAACAATTGCAAATGTGCAATAAACTTATAAAAGTATCGGCTGATACAAATATGTCTCTGAAAATGGTTGGAGGAGCTTTATGTTCGCAAAACACAAGTAATAAAGAACACATTCTTTTGAATGGATCCTTGGCTTCGGTACCAGACGGCACATAAAACTCTGGGGTTAAACTAGTTTCGAAGCTCACTAATGGAGAATCGGCAGAAATACGACAAAGAGCACTTCGAGCTATAATTGCAGTCGCATAATGTGAGTTAGCACAGCTACAGTCATATGAAGTAACCTACCTAACCTAACATATGACTTCATTCCTATAATTACCGAGAGAGAATTCAGGTTCTCTACAGTAGATCTATATTTATCTAGTAATGAAAAAGTCCAGAAGCAGTTTCAAGCTTTATAAGTAAATAATATACTGGCTAATGTTAGCCAAACTGTTCCTAAACAGCTCTTTCGGAGAAGTTTGATCTTACTCTGGGTGCCATCACTAATGACTTGCTTCAACAACGGAAAATCTTCACAGAACTTACAGATGCTCTTACTAGCCACATTCGACTAGTTGTGGGAAAATGAATTCTCGGAAATGGATTCTAAATTCAAAAAGGACACGAATTCTTAATATTGCTACATGATGTTTGTGGAAGGCGAGTCGAAGTATAAAAAATGCATCGAAACGAAATGTCTATAAGCGAGGTGTGCTATATAATATCCTACACGATATTCCACCCTAAAACTCAACTTGTTTAACGATAGTAAGTTCGTTGGCCATCCACAAGTCCTTTCCCTTCAAAAAGAGGGGGGGATATTTGGTAGGAAAACCTTCAAGTCACTTTTCCCAATTTCATCCAACGACCAATACCTACCGGAAGCAACTGGAAACAAAACAGTAACTTTGATCTATAGATCAGATACAGTCTTTATAAGAACAAGAAAAGGAAATTTAGACCAGGGATGAACTATAAAATTTCACAGCGGGGTTACTAATAAAATGGAAATTTTTATCCATATGCTCCAATAATAAACCATCTACAAGGTTACAAATCCCATTCTTAAAGAGACCGCCAGTATCAGATCCTAATCCATTTTGCTCAAAGAAACATCAAACGAAAAACTCAGAATTGTCATGGTAAATAGAAAAAATGTTGGGTTTTGATGCGCTCCGTCCAAGTCGCAAATTCCGTAGTTTCATTTCAACAAAGGTCAAAACCCGTTCGCTCGAATCGCACCATATTCAACCTCAAAAGGCTCAACAGTTCTACAGCAAATTCTCTTGAATTATAGAGGTATCTTTTTAAAGAAGAACAAATTTTTAATGAACTCTCCTGATAATACCTCTAAAACATTTATTACCAAGCCCCAGTTTACGAGAGTTATCGTCAATATCTCTTGCTCGCTTTCAAGGGCGCAGCTTTCGAAATGTCTTGCCTTCTGTTCGGTTTTGCTAGCGCCCCGGTTGCGTTTGCCAAAATAGCCAATTTGTTGGCACTTTTCTTTCGCCTGAATGGTCTGAGAGCTATAGTTTGCAAAAACAGGCCTAATAAGTAATCGGAAATGCTCCTCAAAACCTTCTTAATACCTAGCAATAGTTTGACATACCTACGGCATCAAATTTAAAAGGTCTGTCGAGCGCAAAAGCGTTTCCCTTAAAGATCTCAATTTTGAAGGTTCTAAGAAGAGGCTACTGGAGTTGGCTTGATTCCAAAGTTCTGCTAGGCAGACTTGCTTTGCCTCTTTCGTATTGCCGTTAGGTCATCTGCAGGGTCGGACCCTCCAAAGAGTTTTAGATCGACTACCAAAGTCGCTGATACACTACTACTGTACAAAGTCGCTGTTTCCTCTCAAGCCGCAGCGGATCTATCGCGGTGGCTGGACAATTTCATAAAAGTTCCCTGATTCGCCACGCAAATCCATCGATATTCTTATGAATTATGATAGGGGCGCCGCCGTAGTAAACTAACAGAATCAATAGGTTCCTAGTTTCCATGCCAACAACTATGGCACAGCGATGCCAAAAGGCTTCTGACGGTGGTGTAAGAAGTTCAAAAACGATAACGCAACCAACTAAAGAACCGATCAATCGTGTGCCAAATTGACAATTTGCACCAGCGGCCAGCGCGGTGTTAATATCAAAGCTTGCTTAGAACCAGATCTCTAAATCCTTTGACCATAACTAAGCTCCTTCTCCTCAACTTCTGCCAACGCAAACGTTTTCATATAACTGCTCGCTATATACCGTGGTACAACCGCCTAGAGACAGCTTGTCTTGATGCAAAAGTATTCCAGAATGTTGTCTCAGCAAAGAAGCTACTCCAATTATCTTTCTATCCGGAAATAGACATATTTGCGTCTGTGAAGTCAGCTGTGCTTCCGGTCTATGTAATTGAAGATAATTATGAAGGACAAGAACAGACAATCTACGAACGCACCAGCAAACGGTGGCAATACGAATTAGGTTGGATTTTCCCCTAACCTATCTCTAATGACTCATGTCCTTTGTTACCTACAACCTTTAGAAGGAACTTATCAGCTAGTAACACTGCTTTGAGGAGGCCGGAATTACTTAATCGAACGCTTTGCCCGCCTCTATCTCGTATATACTGAACCTAAGAACCCACCTTATCGACCTTCGTACAGGCCTACCATTCCCGACGGTAGACGAGTATAATGAGCGGCTTAGAAAGTACGGGACCCTTGACAAGATTGGATTGATTCCGATTTAGTTAGATTGGAGAAAATTTTCCCTGAAAACTTATAAACCCGCAAGGGAATGATGAAGGAAGTGGTCTTCTGCGAACGGATTTTCTTGAGACGACCCAAACCCAAGTCTAGCCAAATTCTATGCCATTTAGAGTCGTGAAATTGTCAGCACGAACCATCGCGGTGCATAAATTTGTAGTTGTTCACTTTTCTAATTCAGTCTAATTCATCCTACTTATAGAGAATATTTCAGCTCATATCCTTTAGTGAAACATGTCTTTAAAGGCATATTAAACAAATGTCCTTCTCTGAAGTAACTTCTGTCCTGGGATAAAGAAGATTTGCTCAGATATCTGGAAACATATTCCTATAACGAAGATTGTCTATTTGCTGTGTCATTGCATTGTGTCCATTCTTTACTTCTGGCATCTGGTCGCAGAGTCCATGACCGGACAGCTTTGAGTACCTATAAGAAGTAGGTTTCGTTGAACATAAGAATGACGAAATAGTTTTTGGTCTAAGTTTGGATCCAAGTTATACCTATTCCTCAAATGCTCGGCAGTCAGACTGGTGTTTGTTGGTAGATCATAATGTTCCAGAGAGGCTAAATACACTCCTTCGGATTAGGAAGTTGTTAAGCAATCCATCGGAAGTAATCGGAACGGCGAAGTGTAATAAATCTCTTTATTACAACGAGGAGTCGGTTAGAGCAGCTTCTCGGACTGGATAAGAACTTCGTTAAAGGAAAGTCAATGTAATTATTTTTTATCCTTAGGATATTTACGAAAGGAAGCAGGTACCTACCTAGGTATTTTAGACTGTACGGGTAGCTTTAGAAGTGCAGTGGCAATTGAATCTTAGATTGCCAGGCAAAACATTGAGAATTTGTATTTCCGGGGTATCCGGCGTTATGAAAACACTGTTTTCAATCATTATTCTCGGAATGTGGCTTTTCCGTCCGAATTCTCTAAGAAAAAGTTAATTGATTGTTTTGTTCCTATTGAAATCATGTGTAAATGAAATTTAGATAATTCGTATTTTATGTTTCGTTGATTGGAGATGTCTTTAGTTTCATGGTTTTACTACATCTCATGGATTTTATTGATATTAATATATTTATCACAGTACGCAATTTGCAGCGCCGGCAGATAGTAAACACGTCTCAAGTGGTTCAAGCGAAGGCTCGAACACCTAAATAGAACCGTTTTTCCCCCGAAGGGTATAAAACGGATATTTAGGTTTCAGCCGTAGCTTGAACCACCATTTCAGGCCTTTGCCGGCTTCAAGTATAGGTACTGATCACAAAATGGCCCCGGCGCTGCAAGAGACCTAGCGCTAACGTCACACCGTTACGTCACAACGTTGGAAAAGCGCGATAGAACTCATTGTACTAGGTTAGAAAGAGACAAAAGATGTTCGTTTAGAAAGCGTAATCTCAAGTGGTTCAAGCTACGGCTGAAACCTAAATATCCGTTTTATACCCTTCGGGGGAAAAACGGTTCTATTTTCTTATTATTTTCGAGGTGGACAATAAACCGTTTTACCCTATTTCTCGCTCGTAGTACCCCCGGGACGGGTAGTGTATTGCTTACCCCGCGGCCTTTTGTCTTCGCCCCATAACAAATTGAATATTTTATTAATTTGAATCTTTATCAGAGACCTCTGTTCATTTTAAAGGGTAGGTACATAGAAATAAAAATATTGTTGATTGTTTTAGATGGTGTTTGGAAGAACTGTATAGAATTTCTTTATTAAAACTAATGTTATATATAATATAACTAGTCTGTTACACTTTTACTCCTAAATAGTACTGTATAGTTGCATAAACAGCTCAACATCATCACCATCATTTCAACCGAAAGGCGTCCACTGCTGGATAAAGGCCACCCCAAATATCTAAACAACGATAGGTCCTGCGATGCCCGCATCCAGCGGCTAAATCGATAATGTTATTAAAAAATGCAAGACGGTTAGGTAGATGGCTTCGCAGAAAAAGATAAATAAAGGTTACTCTTTACCGGAAGAGACTTTACTACATTTTTACGTAAAATATTACAAACGCGTCAAAAGGCGCGGGGCAGAAAACTAGTAAAATAAAATCGTGTTTAGTATAACTCTAACCCAATTAATTAAGTAATAAAAAAAAACTTTAGCCCCAGTCATACAATCATACAAATCAGTGCAAAACAGTTGCATAGTAAGGGTGCGGACATATGGCGAACATTATGTCGCGGCTTTATTAACTGCTGTCAGTCAATTCGGCGTATTAGCCGTGTACGTACACGGGCGCAGCCGCGGGGCGAGCTTAGCTTGCTGTTTGAGGGACGTGGATTCGGAACCAACTGCTGACTATTGCTTAGTACTATTATTTTCCTCTGTGCTATTGCCTAAATCATGGTGTTTAATTTAGCCAAATTTTGGATTTTCACTTGGGAATACGATTTATGATAGATTTGATTTGATTGATGTTGATGATTTATAATATAATAATAATTGGGTCTATCTATTTAGGAAATTGCATTAAAAAATGTTTAGCCGTGAAAGTAGAACAAATAAACCATCGTTTAGAACTAATAGACACAATAAAAGATTTTTTGCATATAGCTAAACCCTTTGGATGCTACGAAGAATTATTAACAATACGCTATGAACAATTATTTACAATATTTAATTATGCCAAAGTACATAATAATACCACCACCAGAGATAGTATGCAGTAAAACAATAATGGTCGTTTGTTCAGCTAGCAAAAACATACCTATGTACATAGACTGCTAAATTAATAACCCTTCTTTTTAGATTTATAAAAATAAATGTTTCTTTAAATATTTTTGTCTGTTACAAAGAAGTTTTTTTTAATAAATCGCTTTACTGATATTGCTACGTTCAATAAATTTTATCAACATTGTTTGCAGCCGTAATATTGGAAAACGTTTTACAAAAAACATCTTTATACGAGTACAAAAAAATATGGAACAGAATTCTTTAACTGAATTTTTTCAGACGTGTGTTTGTAAAAATGGAATTCAATATGTTTAGATATTGTATATGTGAGTTTCGATGTTTGTTATTCGAACGCAACAACAGTCGAAAACATTGGAATTTGGCAGCTTTTACTCAGGATAACCTTCTATTTATTTAAGTTTTTTGATAGCCTAAAGTTTGCCTGGAAGAAATCGCTTAAAGCGATAAGTCTGCAATTTGAATTATTTATTTTCGTGCTATTTTGTGTGATAAAGAATATTTGTATTTGTATTTATTTAAAAGTATAAGAAATATAATAAAAATGTAGAGGTCGAAAATCTGTACATAGAGAAGAAAACCGAGTCAGGCGGATGTAAGAAGTGAAATACTCGTAGAACAAACCGAGTCAGGCGGATGTAAGAAGTGAAATACTCGTAGAACAAACCGAGTCAGGCGGATGTAAGAAGTGAAATACTCGTAGAACAAACCGAGTCAGGCGGATGTAATAAGTGAAATACTCGTAGAACAAACCGAGTCAGGCGGATGTAAGAAATGAAATACTCGTAGAACAAACCGAGTCAGGCGGATGTAAGAAGTGAAATACTCGTAGAACAAACCGAGTCAGGCGGATGTAAGAAGTGAAATACTCGTAGAACAAACCCAGTTTTTTTGTTTCTATGTTTGTCTATTTGTACCTACTATATTTGAGGGCTAACCTCCGAAACTGTTGGACTGATTTGAATAAAATTTTGTATAGTGGTATCTTATATCCCCGACACTCCCCGGTTAACATCTTAAAAGTTTTTACCGCGGTAAAATATCTCCTTTCTACGGGAAACTGCACAAATCAAAAAACAACGCGGGCGTAGCCGCGGGCAGACAGCTATCTGTCTATATAAACGGTTTTTATTATTCAGATTTTCTTATAATTACATATAGAAACGACACATCAAGGCGCTAGCATGAGGCCTCACGCGTGACATAGTTTTGTCGTTCGTATACTGTTATCCTATTGGAGGATATTTCGATGTGACGGGTTTCTCGCAGCTTTTTGACAGTTAAATGTGAGATAGTTTGTCACTGTGGTTCACACTACGCTCACGGGTCTGCTTATTTCTAAAGACACAGCAAACTCTATCTGAAAGATAGAATTACATTCGCCAGCTACGGGTATAAATGAATTCTTACCCAAAACTTTATACCACTAAATTGCACCCCTATGAACTTTATGAGCAATAAGCTTGTATCCCCGGGCGTTTAGCTGACGAGCATTGTCCCGGGTCACCCCATAATAAATTCATCCAAATTCATCCGTGTTGTGATACTAGCCATAATTGAACCAAATACGTGGAAAAACCCATGGTTCACGGTAGGTTTAGCTCATGGTGTGATTTTTAAGGTTGGATGAGTATGTATGGAGCTAATTGTTGTTTGTTTACAAGTAAATACAGGCCAGTATTTTTATAAGCTATGGGTTGTATTAATCAGAAACAGAACTATTTCTTATAAAAAAATACTTATTAGGTACTTATCATTTGACGGGGAAATAACGCAAATATCCTACGCCATAGATAAGAAAATAGAGGGTTTTCGTGTTTCTAATGACATATCAAACTCTTGCTCCGTCTAGATAACAAAACTATAAACAGACTCCTAGTTATTGTCACCTCTAGCAATAGAAAAATTAAACAACTTCGTTCTAAAGTAGGCACGCCAAGTTCTAGATCCTAGCGATATTCTGGGTGAAATTAACTTTTATGGCACTCATCTGTGCCGAAGAACAGAACATGCTCTAATTTGACGCCGTGAAATTTGCATAATTTTTTTTATTACAAAAATTCAAAATCCCCGTCTCCGGCGACGCACTTCAGTCAAAAACCAGCGTTGTAAACCTTGAATATAAAGTTTAAATTCCATCCTTGACCGTTTATTATATTAATAGTGCAAGAAAAAGCACGCCAGATGTCAAGTTCGCTGACGATATCCTCTTGATACAGCACTACATGTCATTCACAATTTTGTTCCTCTGAAATTAAAAATCGAACGATGAATTCTCAATGTTTGGTGGAATTTTTGTTTTGAGTTTTTTTTTTATTGGCTTTGTCTTATCTACTGTACCATAGAAATATATATCTTTGTATACCTATACAGTCATATTTTTGCAAGGTTATGACGATATCAGAATGCTTAAGCTCAAGTGGTTATTTTTGTAATTTTTCCGACTCTATTATATAATCTTTGCAAGAATATTTTATTATGTACAATTTATTAAAATTTTTAGAGATGTAAATTAAAAGTTTTTTTTTTTAAGTTGTACAGTTTTAGTCCTTCAATTATACCTCCTTTTCTAAAAATCCCCAACACCACCTGCACTAAACGTTTTATCGAGTTTGGAAAGAAATCGAATTAAAAATAAACACTTGCCACATTTTTGTCATGTGCCAATCGTCGGCGGGCTTAGCGCTAAACGCCGGAGGGCAAGTGCGAAAGGGACAAATAATAATGGCCGCGATAGAACAATAATATGTTCAGTTCTTAGTAATCCCACCGTACAATAAAAATCTCTGCAGCGCCCTCTATACTGTACTTACTGCTGCGTTCGGAGGGAGAGGAAATTAGAAAGGGAGGATTTACACTGCTCAAGATGTAAAAGTTTATACTTAAAAAAATTGTGTCATTAATTTTGTGTCATTATTACTTAAAAAGTCGAACCAATCTAACTCTCTCTGAGGGTATACACGGCACCTAAATGTACAAAACCTAAATTTTGACAGCACATTCAATTTCAGTTATGTACTTAACCAACGACAACTGCGATCGCAATCCATCTGTTAAAACTAATGATCATGAAACCAAATCATAAAATCAACCTTTGCAAAGTAGTGGCCTCTGCAGTGGACTGTTAGAAAAATCTTACCAAACAAGGGCTGTTATACAGAAAAAAAAATATTTTTAACAAGTTACAGGGCGAATGCTAGACATTTTACTAAATAAAAATAAACTAGAAACACCAACCACAACACCAAACAGACTCGTAATTTAAGTGCAGGAATATAGCAGTGATATCCAAGTGTAAAGTCTCTCTAAAGCTGAGGGTTCACTGCATACCGCGCACATCGCAGCGGGGCCGACCGAAAACAACACGATTTGTATTTATTTATATCTAAACCATCCTTTGTCGCGCGATTAGCAGCACATTGCAGCAAGTGTGCAGGGGTCGTAAGGGTTACATGAGCTGTTTCTGAATGGAAAATTACTCATTGAGACTTAGTGGGTGTAAACGGTAATAATAGTTATAAATATCGATAATAGAATCCCTGTCAATCATAACAGCGACTGTTCTTTTACTTTGTAACAACTTAATTGTTGGGAAAAATAACAACTTACTTTCCAACTTCGTGTTCTGGGGAAAATACTTAAAATTTTAGATTTAGAAGTAAGATTCAAATCCATTCTTTTTTAACACTTAATAACGAAACGGTCAAACGGAAGTTATTTAAAAATTAGTACACGAAATATATTTTATGTACCCATATATTTGTGTAGGTACACAAATATTCAAAAAAATTTCCATGGACATTTATCGCCTGTAATAAAAATTTAAATCATTTCTTATAATTATTTTTCTGATATTGTATTATCTATCATTTCTTTTACTTTTTTTTGTAATGTATCTGTTTCAATTTCCTTTCTGCTACATTCATACGTAGGTTCTGAAAAATCAAATCAGCCAACAATGTCTTTTTCCTGTTATATCTTCTTTTTTTGATGTCACTTTTCTGGTGTAAATAAAAGATATGTCATAGGTATATATAATGTTTAGTACTTTCAACTAAACTATTTAGTCAGCTCGTTTTCAGTAGTACATTCAGACCTGGTAAGCCTCTGAACCTCTGGCCCTCTCAGTGAAGCCCTCCGTCCCTCCGTCACGCACGGACGCCTCAGCCCGCCTGCTAATGAGAGATAATCCACCCTCTCACTGCGCTACTAGAGATAGCAATATGAATAGGTGAGTCGACTCAGTACTGGCAGTTTTTAAGGTCCACGGATATAATAGAGTAAGGGACTTCAAAACACAGCGTTGCAGTAGTTGTTAATGTGTTATTTTTTTATTATTCCTCGGAATAAAATCTGTTTGTTTTCTGGTTTAAATTTGGGGGCTAGCCCAAATCTAAACCAGAACTCTTCCTGTGGGTGTTGTATAGGGCAATCAAGTAAGATACCCGAGAGATAGACAGCAGCTTTCACCTGTGTATTTAACAACATATGAGATGCCTCCAATCCAAGCATAGGGATTACGGCAACATTTCTTTTTCGAAGGAGAAACAAGCAGCAGCAGCAGCAGCGAACAAGTAGGTAATTCATTTTAATTAAAGCTGGGATTAACAGTATGTTTTGGAATTCTGAATACCCCTAGCTCAGCCTGAAATACGTGATTACCAGGGATAAATACACATCCAATTCAACCCTTACTTAACCCACAGATGATAATGAAGACGAATCACAGTGATTCTGTGAGTCAACTCACATCGTACGAATCCCCAACTCTACGATGCGTGCTGTGATTTCTATTTCGCGATCTGGTGATTTTGTTGCGTCAACACATAACAATAGCGGGCTAATGGTGGGGGACGTGTCGGGATTTATTCGTTATTGTTTTCATGGGGACGTTTAATTGTCGCCGTCCGTGTGTTATTGTAGGTGGATCTCGTGTGGGAAACATCACGTATCATTTTCCGCTGAGCGGCAAAACTGGGTCGCGGAATGAGCCAGAATGTGACGTCACGGTGGCCTTAAAATTTTGTCTCTGTGTTTTGCTATGTTGATTACTGTCAAATGTATCAACCGATTCCTGGTAAAGAAAGAAAGAGAGAAAGAAAATATTTTTATTTGGTATCTTAGCAGAGAAACAAATTGACATGTTGTGTTTATTGCCATTACACCCGATACCAAATAGGGTTGTGAGCTCAGCTAACGCTGCAGCCACTAAGTCGAGGCGACTGCAACGCTGATTTTCAGCTAGTCCCTAGGACATTTTGTCCGGCATATCCTTGGTATACCCTTGGTTTGGTATACCCTCATTTACCCTGTTTCTGCCTGTTTACCTTAGGTACTTGACTTGTTTAACTCTGAATAGGAAATAAACCATTTAAATTCACACGTATATGCACCCAAGCAATACTTCTTTTAAATCGCAACAGTTACATTCGTCTAATTACCTATGCCATCCTCAAACATTTGTACTTAATTACAATTCAGTTTGTAAAGGATATTTTCTTTGTAATAAAATATTAACTGTATATATCTTGACAGGGTTCCGTTCAAAACTTAGCAGCAACAGAATCCCGCCGTCCGGAGCCAGTGTGTCTTTCTCATAAAGTGAATTTAATATTTGAAAGTTAATTTCAGGAGATGAGACGAGACGCTGCTCCGGCGCTGAACGGACAAGGGATGTAAAAAACTTTAGCCCAAGATATTGTCAAGCGAAATACCAGTACCCGAGAAAGTTATAAAAAGAGCCTTGAGTTTTTACTCCTTTAAGTTAATTTCACAAACCCCTTGATTATCAATAATAAAAGATTTCAGCTTCATATTTTACAAAAAGCCGTAGAATTCCAATGAGTGGAACAAACGATTACGATTTTTGTTTTTTGTCTTACATACCTTTTGCTTATATAAATAATGTAAACACAATAGGTAAACATTTGAATTAAAACTCTAATATAAAATAAAATACTAATATTTGTTATTGACGCCAAAACATTTAGAATAGTTTTACATATTACAAAAACATAAAACTAGATCCGGCTTTACTGCTAAGGTAACAATCTGTACCAGTCAGGCAAATCTATTTTTTTGGCTCTTGGATTTTCTAGGCTAATTTATACAGTAAGATCATTGGTATCTAGTACTGTTTTATCAATACAAATAGTCCTAGATAAGTGATTAATGTATGTAGAGCACGTCTCAATAGCATTTGGCATGCAAACATAAGCAGCAAGCTGACACTAGAGTGAACTTGCCGAGCAAATGCCGACCCGAGTCCACAGCTCACAAAATAGGTATAAGAATCGATGTATGATTACAACTAATTATCCATTCACCAGCAAATAAGATTTAAATAAAAACTAGAGCAATTTGTAGACAAACAAAGCTTGAGTCGTAATTATTGCAAGCATATTGCAAGCAAATAAGAACGCGAGCTTCTAGCCAAAAGCCGCTTGGGTTTTAAGCAAAGCTTTTTAACTTCTAATTATGACGTCATTAAGTTGTTTGAAAAATATTATGATGGATAAATAACTTTCAGCTTGATAACACTAGAACTTTTTGTAAATGGAATTAACAGCGCACTACAAAATAAATAATATTTTTAACAGTTCATCGTAATAAGATTATTTGTTTCTTTGTTACCATCGACTAAATGTGTATACCTACTCTACTTCCCTACTAATATTATAAATGCGAAAGTAACTTGTCTGTCACTTTGTTACGCCTTCACGCCAAAACCACTGACCGAGGGGCTCGAGCCTAGCCCGACTGAATGTCTATCTCTAAATTCTTTAGATGTTATGTAAAATACGTCCTAGTATTTTACCTGAATCTCAAATTATAAAGTCAAGCCTAAAGCCTTTTTCTTCGTGGTCACTGCTGCTGAGTTCTCGATTCTGCTACTAGTAAAGTTGAATTATTTCATAAGTTACTATACTTTTTAAATAACATCCCATTCCATTTGTGGTACATACCTAATGTATGTCGAAAGGTCTGAAACACTTAGCGCTGAAGAATAGTAAAATGACTGACAGAAAGCCCTCACTTAAAATAAATACTTATTTATTGCCAGTAATTTATAATTACACGTTCCAATTTCACAAATGGTCGCGTTTACAGCTGTAATAAATGTTAAATAGTCCCCTCCCCTCGGCAATTTGCAACTATAACGTCAGGGTTTAAACTGGCTGATCCGTCTAAACGCAACACATGCTTTTCATTGTCCTCAACACTCCGCTGTTAAAATTTACACCAATTTCGACCCCAGAAATAATAAAACGACGTTCGTCGTAAGTGAACTTACGCCCCTTTGGTTACAGCACGCTTTAAATTCTACTAAGTATAGGTTTCGATTCTAAAAGGGCGTTTTGGTGCTTCGTGACACTTTAAACATTATGATATTGAAAATTTTAAAATACTGCTGGAGCTGAGACATTTAGCTTCTGAATTTCATCTGATATTTTTCTGTTAAAATACCTATGTTTGGGCCTAAAAATGGAACAGAAAAATAAGATCGGATGTTTCATCTTATATTCAAAAACTTTGAAATACAGGTTCAACATAGCAAAACTGGGCTTTAGCAATTTAAAGGGGTAATAAAACCTCTTTTTTTTTCAATTTATGGAAAAGACAACGATTGTAAGTATATACATACGTCCTTTTTGAATTACTCAGATCAGAGAGGGCGCCACCCCCGCTGTTAATCTTTGTAAAGGGGAATTATATGTGAACTTGCTGATTGCAACAGATTCGACGCGCGGGATTTCAACGATTTACGTTTATAGCTCAACAATTTTTGTCCTGCGGTTTTATAACAAAATTGTGTTATAAGTTCGTTACAAAGTTGATCGAGCTTGACTGCATGAGTGAATTTGTAATATCTGTGACGATTAAGTGGACAAAGGTCAGATTTTATCGGCACTCAATTTATAGCCGGTGGTGGGTGAATCGTGCCGACTATGAACAAACTTGGACTTTGATATTAGCTTTGACGTCGAAAAATTATTATTATTACATATACTATTAAAATTGTATTGATGTAGCTCATAATTAATAAAATCGTTAATAGCAAGCACTACTCTCGAACCGAAGAGGAATTTTCTATCGGTTCCGTTTAAATAGAATAGAATAAAAATTTATTTGCAAGAATACATGAACAGATGGGTCTTAAATATAATTTAAAGTAAGATTAAATAAGATTCCACAAGAAATACAAATTAAAAAATATGTATTTTGTCTTGTTACACAATATTTTCTTTATTGTTAACGAACGAAAGTCTGGTGAGGGTCGCGGGAAGCCGCTGGATGCGGGCAGCGCAGGACCGATCGTCGTGGAGATCTTTGGGGGAGGCCTTTGTACAGCAGTGGACGTCTTTCGGCTGAAATGATGATGATGATGATCATGTTAATAACGAAAGTCGTAAATTGTTAGTTATAATTACATATCCAAAAGCGTTCTATAGGTAAACTGTAGAGCTCATGGGAGGTACTTACTGAACTGAACGCATAGAAAAAATCTTGATGCTGAAGCTTTATTCAAACAAGTCATAATTTACCGTACTCATCTTCACATAAGATTCAATTTTGCTTATATTTGGCGTGATCCTCCATCAAATATATAGTTGGGGTGGATATGGTTGCTTTATTTATTTTTTATGGTCCACCGGGCCCGCAAATTCGCTCTGGGTATCTTTAATGAGATGCGGTGTAAACAGAGCCTTACTCCTCTGAGACTAGTGTGGAGTCCCCCTTACTCTTATCGTTTGATCTGTGATTGTTGTTTGCTTGTCTAGATTTTATTGCATTTTTATTCATTTTTTTTTAATTCAGTTTATAAATTTCAAAATACTAGTATACCAAAAACCTCCGCGTTGTTTTTGCTTATTTACTTACAAAAAATATCTAAATTATTTCAGCCGTTTTGTAGTGAACGTGGACAAAACAGACTTTCAAATGGATAAACAAATAGGTACATGCAAAAATATATTCGTATGCACATTTAATCGACATGATATAATATTATATCTTATTCAAGAAAGCGGATCGACTAAATTCTTTCACGATATTTTTTAACAGACGGAAAAACTGAAAAGCATGACAGTAAGCTATAAACCGACAAAGTCTACAAAAAAGCCATCTGGCATTAAACCCATAAAAGCGTCTATTTCACCGCTATCTTGCGACACGGCGGTCATATGTCGTTCGTTCTACGTATAACTTGCCTAAAATATTTAATTATTCACCTCAGCTATTATTTGGACAGGTGTGCGTGCGCCCTGAATTCCGTGCCAGTGTGCATGGGTCTTTAGGCGTCTAATGTCAATGTGCTTTTATTTATTTTTTTAAATATGGAAATAATAGAGGTTAATGACTCTATTTTGTAATATCCTCGCATCGATGGTGATCATAATTAAACAAAAGAAAGTGAAGTGTTGGAATTATTGTTCTTTTTTGTGTATTTTCCAAATAAATTATCTTTTGAAGTAAATCGCAAATTGTATATCAATATTTATCATTGCCTAGACATATATTTTAAATCATGTAGGCGAGTGCTAAGGGAAGTCCAGTGTGTTCAGTTTGGCGTCTTCCTAACTGTACTAAAACTGCGCTCTTTTTTTGATTTTGGAAAAAAAATCTTATGAAATTATAACACACCCTGATTCGTAAGTTTCAAACCATTATATTTATTTATTATACTAGCTGTCAGCCCGCGGCTACGCCAGCGTTGTATTTTGACTTTTCCGTGCGGTTTACCGTGGGAATGAGATATTTTCCCGCGTTAAAAACTATCTAAGATGTTTTTTTTTTTTCAATAAAGTGCCACCATGCAAAATTTTATTCAAATTGGTCCTACAGTTTCGAGGATTAATCCGTATAAACAGAAAAACATACAAAGAGAGAAACAAAAAAATTGAAAAAAATCCGGATTGTTCTATATCACTTCTTTCATTCCCCTGACTCGGATTTTACGTTTTTTTTTCTATGTGCAGATTTTCTACCTCTACAGTTTTATTATATAGATTTATGGACAGATGCATTGATTCCACTCTTATAAGAGAGGTGTATAAACCTTACATAGATGAACGCTATGTATAACAAACGGCGCAACATTAGCGGTGGTAATTAATTGGAAGCGCGGCAGATCGCGGTGAGTGCCGCCTCTAATTATAGCAGCGTTATAGCTCTATGGCATTAGCTTGATTACCACTCTACAACATTATTAGCTCTATGTTTTAGTACAAGCATATAACAGTAGGCAATGTTGTAGATGTTATTTATTTATTCTTTTTTTATTAAATTTTAATGTGCAGTATCCAGCTCATGCAGCTGGACATGTTGGCCTTGAGAATGACTTTATCCCGTAGTAGTAGGGGTAAAATTCGTAGTGCAATTGACCAACCGCATGTGCTGACTACTGTACTAATAGTTAGTAGTTCATCATCATTGCTACTCTTAATTTGAGGAAGGTATTGGGGATAGCAATCCTATCGGTTACACAAGTGAACGCTGTTTTCCATCATTTCGTCTCTTTGGCAGTGACCTTAGGAAGCAAGTTAGTCGATTCTACCTATAATTATTTAGACACTATACATGGCGACGAAACAGAGTCGGAAGTAAATGATAGGTAAAATATAAGTTATTTTGCATATAAGAGTAACTTATACCTATATGGAACTATATTTTGAAAAACGATCTCCAACACAGACTGCATTTTCCCCCAAACCAACAAGAAAACCGCATCGGTTATATACCTATTTACGTGATTGCCATAGGGTTTACAATTGTGCAATCTTGTAGCTACGCAGCGGAGACTTCTACATTATATTTTCTTATTTATCCCGTCTGCCCCGCCGGGGGCGCTAGCCCCTCCCGCACCCCGCATACCCGCCCCCCGCGCCTCATTATTTATGTATCCCCTCTCACTAAAAACGGGTTAATTTCTGTAATAAAACAGCCCTGGCGAAATTAAATGCTATCCCAGCTTAACACGATAGCTGACTGACTTGATAGCGCGCAGTATCGTGGGATGTTAAATTCTCGTATCTTAAATTTTGGTACAGTATTTTAAGACTTAGAAAAACTAAATTCAGTATTAAAATATTTCATTTAACTATTGTAAAAAATTACATGAATGATAAGCCATCGAGACAAAGAAAAAATATATTTATTTTCATTGGATGGTAGTAAGATTAGGTAATAGAGAAACTTAAGATAAAGCCAATTCATAAACGCCTAAAAAAAGTTTGATATTTTTGTAAAAACTGATATGTTTGTTTATATTTGTAGACTAACTATAAAATTGTACAACACTTGCTACGGGCTACGGCGTAGCAAGATCGTAGCAGTCGTAGACAACATCTTTCATGGCTCGATATAATCAAAGTTCCGATTTAAGGGTCAGGCTGAATAAGCAGTACATTATATTGATAATAATATTTCACGTCATTTTTAATTTGTATGTAATGATTATTTATGAACGTATCTACAATTCTTTCTTCTTAATCGAAGCGATTTAAAAATAATAAATCATATTTTAGGTCAAACGTTTATTACATTAAGTAGAACACACACGTATTTACCGTATTTTGTATTACTTACTTAATAATACAATACAAATACTTTATTTTCCATTACTTTTTTATTTTTTCTTTTTCATCCTTCACCGATATTTATTAAAGACAAGTGCATTTTCATATCTGTAGTCCTTAAGTACGACTCGTCATGATTCTGAAAATACTATCTTACTTTGACATAGAGGTGTTTTTCATTTCTTATTTTAGTCCAAGATTCACAGCATTCGAGGTGTTAAAATCGTCAACTCCAAATGTTGCCCCAATACGCGGCACTTCATAATTGCGCCGACGACGACGGTACAAAGCAAATACTGAGGGCAATGAATTTTTTTCTTTGTTCTCGCTGTTTGGGCCCTATTGTGTTGGATATTTATAAAAAGATAATTAAATGACTGAAATTATTATCCAGCTATTTAAAATTCTGTAATGACATTTAATTTTCTATTTTTACCTTTCGAATTTAAAAATCTTTTAAGGGATAATACTTTTTAGGGATCTCAATATACGTTTACGTTTAATAGAGCGGACTCTCAGAGGAGATTCGTTTAAAAAATTTGCGTACCGCCAACTGTTGATTGATTTGTGTTCTAGAGACCTTTAGCTATATAAAAGTACATGTTGCCACGAGCGAGCGTGGTAGGTTTCCGTTCTAGCCGAGCATCCTCAAACCTTATATCTATGACGAAAAAAATAATAAAAAAAATAACCGTGTGGGGTATCAAATGAAAGGGTATAATGAGTAGATTGCAAATATATAACATGTTGCTATATCCGCCATTCCTATTCAATTTTATTTAAAAAATAAATTTTCGAAAGTAGCGTTTCGAGCATACTTTGCATAGCTGTCGATTAAAAACTGCTGAATTAATATTCAATAAAATACATTTTTATCATCAGAAATATCCAACGTAGAAAAATCTGTGCGCTTTCATTATTCTGAGTAAATAAGTACACGGAATAACACATAGTTTTGTGCCAGTGTCAAGTTGATCTGTTATTTTTTTCCAGTTCGAATTTGACAGTTCTAAATTCAAAACTTTTTTGTTTCCAGCCAGTGCGAGCGCTATCGCTATCAGTGGTTCTTGGCGCAAGTTGTCGCGGGGTTGCGGGTAATCCGCACGCAGCACGCGCGGTCACGGGCCCGCTATCGCACCGCGCCAGACGTCTTTGAGTCACTTGTGTCTTGAACACAATCTTATATAGGTACGAGTAGTGAGTACGTTTCAGTAATTGGTGGCAAGATTAGAAGACATTTTTTTAATAATCTCTCCCTTTCTCTTCATGTAGATTATATATGATGGAAGAAGGTTGACCGATCCCGAAACCTAGTGTCAGAATTATAGCCACATAAAGCATGTGTATAATTAGCAATGTCCGAGGGTCCTAATCAAACAGTAAGTAGGAGGAATTTCCTCTTAAAAGGCCTCTTTAGCTTGTATGAGAAAAATAGTCATTTTGCCAGTGCCTTAAATTCAAACTTATTTGTATGTACTTTAATTATAAAAAATACTCAACTATAATATGTATGCTTTGGCGGATATCAGCGTCGCATTTTATCGCCAAAATCGGAGCTAAATTAGTTGCCGTAGCCACAGAAGAACATATTAGTACTAACCCGTACAGAAAGGACACTCACCCCCCGCGCCAAAATGAGTTCCTGCCCGATATAGCGCCCCACGCCCCGCACCCCGCAGGCGCCGCGGGACTCCGCCGGTGGTGTTCGGGGGTGTTTTACATAGCGCCTAGCGCCATTGACTTGTAGTTGTTATTTAGGTTGTCAAAATGCGTTTTCTGTATGGAGTGACCGCCCAGGGCCGAAATCGGATAAGTAGCTATAGTACCAACTACATCGCGCTGGATAGAATAATAAAATTAATATCACCAACAAAAACAAAAGAAGAACAATAAAGCGATGGCCAAAAAAGAGCAAAATGTGGGCAATACGTTTCCCGCCCTTATTATAGCGAATGATTCCAGAAATTAGTGCGGGTTGGTGCGCGCTCTCGATCCGGCGTGTGCGCGGCCGTGCGCGCAAACACAGACGCGTGTGCGCTGCGTGTGACGCGCGTCCAATATGGTAATATTTTAATATAGGGCGGTAGAGGGAGTATCAAAGAATGGGCTGCTTGTGAAAGTAATTTTACAAGCTCGTCATTTAATTATTTTTCATTGCATTTTTTTTACTTTTGAGCAATTATCTTTCACGATTTTTTCTTCTTACTAAACTAGAATAAGAGTCAGAAGGTCCTTTTGCCTAGTTTTTTTTTGTGGGTTTCTGCTTAATATAAAAAATCATACCTACTGAAAAGTTAAGTCCCAAGGCATACTTAAGCCGATCGCTGCATAAAGCCAGAGGCGTAAATTTAAGTTTGCATACCTAATACAAAATGAATATGCATAATTTGATTTACTATAAACGCTTCATGCATTCAGCAATTACAGGTTATTAAGAAACTCAATTTTCACACACGCTCAATCAAACACAAACGCTATATTTCTCACAGCCATTCCTAGCGTACATTGTACACAGATTGTAACAAGGTAACACCCTGTATAGCGACACGTGTCGCAGGCTGCATGTCGCAGATACGTGCGACATTGTCGCGGCGCGAGATTGAAACACTCAAGCACTTAATGTCACCAACCCTTGGTAGGTTCTGGCGCCCTAGTACTGACGCCTTCGCACTTGATGGTGCCTAACTGGAAAAGCTTTTTATACACACACAAACATCACAATGAAAGACGTTTTATTGGTGGAATACCGGTCATTGAACTTGCAATGTATAGTGTTGATGAATCATCCACTAATTATTAAGTCGTTGCGTTGGTAGTCTTTTTCTCTTTTCTCTACAAATTCTAAAACATTGCCATGTTCAATTGAGTATAGTAGAAAATGAAAAAAAATGAAAATATTCTTTATTCTTTAGTAGAGTTGAGAGTATGTAACTTAACAAGCTACGTTTTAAGAATAAAATTCCATATACCACTTACACTTGTTGCGTGTATAAGAATTATAGCATAAAAATAAATTAAACAATAATAATAATAATATATCTTATATATAAAATTCTCGTGTCACAGTGTTCGATTCCATACTCCTCCGAAACGGCTAGACCGATTCTCATGAAATTTTGTGAGCGTATTCAGTAGGTCTGAGAATCGGCCAACATCTATTTTTCATCCCAAAAAAAAAAAAAGGAACGCGGGCGTAGCCGTGGGCGGACAGCTAGTATATTATATATTTTAATAAACGCAGCAAAAAAAAAACTAAATTAAGTCCGGTGAAGCTTGATTGGTCGTACGTACCTTTTCGACACAAGCGTAGATCAATTACAAAAAAAAAGCAGTCTAAAATACAACGGATTAGAAGCTTTCAGGAAACTTTAACATAAGAATTCTTTCAGATGCTAATTATTTTTTTGTATTGTATTGTTATCTACAAATTGGGCCATCAGATAGCAACATCTTCTTAGCCTTAGCCTTAGCCTAACCTAACCTAAACCAAAGAGTCTTGTTTCTGAAGGATATGTACAATTTGATGGAGGCCCATCAAAGACGGAGCCCTGGCCGGCCGGCCCGTTGCCACCGTGTCACCGCTGATTGATACGGGCCGCAACAATGCATGTTTGCTTTCAATTACACTCCCCACACCCTTACACCCCCCTACACACCCTGCAACTCCCTGCACTCAGCGACAAATCGAAATTTCCTACTTATACTACAATCACTGCAATGTACTGGAGCCTTGTGCCTTGATTTTTTGGTAGTAGATCATCTTTTTAATAGCTGCGCTCTTGTCGGTACAGTGACCGCCTCTCTTCTCTGTTTTTTGTCAGCGCCTCCTGACAGAAATTTCCTATTGTCCCCTCGAAGATATTTTCTACGAAAAAATTTTTAAACATCATCAAATTCAACTTGTCTCCGATTCGAAGATTTATCTACCAAAGTTATATTTTATAAATAAAACTAAAAACTATAAGCAAGATTATGGTGCGTATCTCCATATTTCGTCTCAAATGAAAAAAAATGCAACCCAATTTTAAGTACAAAATACACGCCTGTTCAAACAATGCCACCAAAGGAACTTGACAATATTAACAGCAAAACATCTCTGTTTTACAATCATTTTGTAACAGCATTTTTTTTTTAATTTGAAACGTAGTATTATGTATGTAAAGATATATTTCTCGGATAGGATTCAACGCTACTGCATCTCTCCGGTTTAGTTATGTTATTATACTCAAGAACCATTTTCAAAATTTTGCTACCGAGAAAATCAACGAAAGGTAAGTAACTAATTATTTAAAGATTTTACGTTTTTCAGTTTGCAAACCGTTCATGATTAATTCCATCAATCAAAATTTAAAAAAAGCTTCTCAACATGAACATTCACATACATTTATAAAAAATGATATTTTTTTTTTGCTAAGCATTCACCTAATGGCTTGATAAATTACGTTCTTTATTCATTCTTGCTGAGTCCTGCACGTGAAGTGTAAACTAAGCAGGCTGCTGGCAGCTCGAGTTTTGGTTTGACTCCGGCCCAACCCCATCGTATCGCAGCGCTTATTTCAAACACAAATATTTGCCGATGAAACTTTTCACCGTCTCCGAGCCTTTATTAATATTTTATTATTTTGTCTTGTAGCGATCCAACTTCCCTTGTTAGCAACTCCGCTCTAAAGCGATTATATTTTAAATTATTTTAATTAAAACACTGTGTAAACTTAGTACGGCTCTGTGCTTCTGTTCTGAAATTGTTTCGTGGAATATTAGATATTTCAGCTAATATTGCCAACGATAGCGCACAGTCTATGATTTTATTATAAATTCTAATTAATATTTCTAGGAAAACGTTTGAAAGATTCAATGTACTTACATGTTTAAGTCAATACAGAAATATTTTTAAAGTCTTGCCATCTCTTAATTATTGATTTTATACATGTTCTTTAGAGAGACGAGAGCTAGCCTTAGTTTGGGCAAAGCTTTTACTAACTACTGAGGTCATTATGTGTTTTTAAGACCTATATGTGAATAAATGATCTTGACTTTGATTCTACTGATAATGATTAGAAGATTTTTAACCATACTGCTGCCTCTAGCTGCTTTTGAGAACATTAATTGGTCTAACTATTGTCACTACTATTTGGTATTCTGTGCTATTGATTGATTTAACCAACTTTATTTACTTTTTTATTTACTCTTTATTTTTATTTGTACTAACTTAACAGCATAATTACAGTACCTAATAAAGTTTTATGATTGTATATACAAAGTATCCAACGCCATAGTTCTGAAACTTTTTTGCAAATTTCGAAACAAAAAGCAATCAGAACTTCGCCCCTTTTCCCCTGCGTCATATTTGGGCACTTTCGAAGAATGCATCGCAGGAAAACACCGACCCACCGAGCCAATATTATCAGCGCAAACTTTAGCGCGATCTGCAACGGCGCAAGGACATCGCCATCCATTACCAGCATACCATAACCCTTATTGGAACCCAGAATCCAATGCAAGCAATGGATAATGCGATCGACTCCAATATTTTGATAAAGGATCCAAAGATCGCCCACGTTTTTTAGCCGACCTCGCCAAGTAACCGACACCGTTTGCAAGCCGATTAAAACTGCTGTTTACCACCCGGTGTTGCCAAACGAAAATATCGCAAATGTTTATCTATTTACCCGCTTTCTTCTTAAGGTTTGTTCTGGGAATAAAACAATGGGTGGTATCGGTAAAAGGAGGCTTAAAATCGGTATACTTCACTAACTCGGTTAAGATTTAAAATGTAAAGAAAATGAGACTTGGATAGCATTTATTGATTTACTTGGGAAAAAAAAAAGATTTCTTCTATACATTCTATGCGTCACATTAAATAACCCTCAAAGTTCACAATACATACCTCCGAATATCAAAGCACTACAGGTATAAACGAAGTTTAAATATTCAAAGTTTAAACCTATTACGAGCAGGAAACTCAAACTACTGGCTAAGTTGTGGAGCTTAAAGTTTTTGTGAATTTTACACGACGACGACGGGTAGATTAACATTTCCAAGCGCCATGCCAACGGAAGTTTCGCCAAAACGTTAATTAATTAAATTGCTGAGCGTAAAATTGCTCCAACTTCATTGAACAGTGTAAGCAAGAAATATAACGCGTCTTGCGCCGTAAAATTAACAAAACAATGAAAGGGTACTTGCAAGGTACTGAGTATTTAAAGGATGTGTGTGAAGTCGACCAACCTACTCTATCTCACTATATTTTAGGTTTTCAAAAAAGGAATAATAGTACGATCCCTCTGGATCTGCTTTAACTCCATAAAATTAAGCAGTGGTTAATAAATACCAAGAAATATATAAAATTGTCTGACAAAGTCGTGATCAAAAATGAATGCATTTATAATCATATCATCTATAGGTACATTTTATTTATGACGTTACAACAAATACATTCGTTAAAAATTTCAGTTTTATATTTGCCGCTCTGTTACATAGCAATGGCAACAATGTAGATAATTAATCCGATGTTGTGTAATACTAAATCCCTTCGAGAGAGTTCTGCAATGTTTGAACTATTTCCCCGAGCTTGATTGTTGCGAGTTCAAACAAAAATATTGATAAAATACGCAAAGCAAGTTGCATTCTATAGTTCAAAACATAAGGGACAGTGTCGAATGATACTTAGATGCAAAAAAATGTTTTGTACTCGTCGGTTTGCGCGCCAATGTGAAGTGCTCTTAATGTTGCACGCATGGCCATCGAGTGCATAGTGCCACAAATTCTATAATGTAGCTTTTGTTGCTGTGTTTTCATAGGATTTTGTTTGTGA
This sequence comes from Teleiodes luculella, assembly GCA_948473455.1. Lineage (NCBI taxonomy): Eukaryota > Metazoa > Arthropoda > Insecta > Lepidoptera > Gelechiidae > Teleiodes > Teleiodes luculella. The sequence goes on from OX419602.1 coordinate 9,313,860, forward strand.
CAGCAATTCTTCCTTATATCACACTTAACATGCTTAGAATTTGTACTGCATATTTGGTATTTATTTACACCAGGAAATCTGCTATTAGATACGAAAGTTGCAAAGCCTTTAAATTCCAATATTCGTTTTTACAGCTCTTGGATACGGGTAGCACAGTAAAATATGTCATTGCTCCGCAGTAAACATATTTTGACTGATAAATTAAACCACTACCAACTGAATATCCCCACATCATTTTTAAATGGCCCTGTAGCCAAGTTAGTAGTACCACAGAAAAAAATAATTGGTAGTAGGTACGTCTGCCTTCGAAGCACAGAGTCGCGTTTCGAATCTTACCCAGGGCGAGCACTTGCGTCCTAGTTTCGAGTTTTTTTTTTCAAGTCTAAATTTTGAATGTACACGTAAAAGGCCAATGATGATGATGTTGTATAATAATATCACTTGTCACCCTTAGTACATGCTATATACCTAGCTTGAGGTAATTTGGCCGTATGTGAAAAGACCCTAATATCTATTTAAAAAATTAAAAACACGGAAATTAAGCCTCAAGTAAAAAACAACATAGAATAAATTATTTTGTCACCTTGGTAGGTAAACAGTACGTGTAATATTATGTACAGAACGTTATTTATTGTGCAATGTGTAATGCTGTAGCTGTAGGGCGTCGCTTGGTAGTGATAACGTACTCTAATCCCCGTATAAATCACGAGCTCGCGAATTTATGAGCCCACTGAGCTCATACACACATACGTAAATTAACGCGCGACACGCTTTTAAAAAACATTGCCTATTCCGTAAATTATAAAAAAATAACAGTCTCCGTGGCCGAGAGGTAAAACCCTCGCCACAAACTACGAAGGTTCCGGGTTCGAATCTCGTGAGGCTGTTACCAGTTTGGTTACGAAATTGCAGGCTGAATGAGCTGAATCATCTGATTGTCAGAAAACAAAGATGATTCGTGCTTCGGAAGGCACGTAAAGCCGGGTCTCGACTACTACGAGTATCTACGGATATAGTCGATAGAAGCAGCCATGTCAGAAACCTTAGGCGGCATAATTCTGATACTAGATTTTGTGAGGTAGAATAACCTTGAAACATGTTACTAAGTGCATGCTTGTACGCACACGATAAGCTAACATTAAAAAAAAAGATAATGGCCAGATAGAAAACAGAAATAATTATGGTTCCATTTTCAAACTAAAGTATTGTGCCAGTAACACGTGGCGGTGTTGTCATATCAGAAATTTTTTTTTTCCTTTTAGTATTCTCGGTTCCTACCGGCCAGACATATGTTATTATTCGGTCTCCATTCACCTGTACGGACAAAGAAGGATCTATGGAACTCTAACAAGAGACAGACCCAAATCATAATAGAACGTTACAAGAAATATGTTCCGCGTTCATTCATTGTGTATTTCGGATGTAAAACAAACTGACATCGAATGTAAATACTATTGTTGGTTGTTGTCATCCGAAAAATAACGTTTATAATGGATATTTAATGGCTCCTTTTGATAGGCAGGACATCTTATATACAAATATGTTTAGTAAGTTACGTCATCAAGTTATAAGTATAAAAAAAGGTTATTTTTGTATAAACAAGCAAGTCGTTTCCAAATAAAGGTTTGTAACACTTTATTTAGGAAATAAATGCGTAACACGCGCTAATAACTATAAAAACTTGTCAGGTGGAAATAGGTATACATCGAGATTCAACCATAAAAAATAATAAACAACAAATTGTACTCTAAAGTCTAAAGGTGAATAGATGTTTTATTTAACAAATATTTGCGAAAAAATTAAAATATCAGCCCGCTAACCAAATTGATTAGCACATGCAAACAAACCAAGTGCCACGAATATGGTCATATCTACTGACAACTTTAGGACGGTTGTTCTTGCGCAATGTCATCTTACATATAATAAAAAAAAACTCACAAGTCGATGTCTGTCTGTATGTTTGTTATCGCGCATCACGCCAAAAATACTGCACTAGATTGGATGCGATTTTCATTATTATGTTTCTGGATGTCCAACTTAAACGATAGGCTACTTTTTACCGAGGGAATAATATATCTTATTCCTACGGGAAACGATGTATAACAAAGTTAATCTACCACAGTTCTTCCGATGATCACACTTTATATTTGTTGTCGTCTCCGAAATTGACTTAACACGCGTACAAAGTTGCAGGCAAAAGCTAGTCATAAAATAAAAATCTTTAGAAGTCATAAACTTGATGGAGAGAATGCATCAAACGAGGTAAACTCAGTTTCTTGTACAAATATTTAAATTTTAATCACATGTGCTCATTCTGGTGTTAAATTTCAACCTATAATAATGATATTGAATTTAGGTATAAATTATTTGCATACCTATCATTTCACATACCTACAATTTTATTAGAAAATTTTATAGTCTTATTTTTATTTTTGGATTACATAAAACTACTTTGTAAACTCATACTTACTAGATTAATATTTTAATTTATATCTACATAAATAATATTTAGAAACCTATAAATTGAAAGTATCTACATACTTCTAAGAACTGTCTATTTGACCTTTTATTCACGGGGGCACAAAAATGTCACGGACCTTTCTCTAGCAAACTTCATTTTCACGTATATGTGAAAATTCTACGCTAAAGTAACCTTTATTAACGGGGCATAAGAGAAGAAAGACAGATACATTATTTTATGAAATGAATTTTCTGTTTGAAATGTGGTTTAGCTCGTTTTGTTACATAACAGAGGGCCCTGCGCGTGAGTTGAAAGCGGCGCTATTGTTCAATCTGTTTTATGCTAATACACTTTGTCATTCTTTTTATTATAAAACACACAATATTATGAGAAAAATTCGAACCAGTTTGGAAAACTATACGTCTGTCATGTTTTTGTATATCTTTTGTTGATTTTACCGGATTTATTTTGTTATCATACTTCGTACTGATTCGTAAAAAAATCTTGTGTAGAGACAGTCATTTTACGTAAGTATAGTAGCCAGCACCATGCAGCTGGGCATGTTAACCTTAAGAGCACCCGTTTTCCGTAGAAAAAGGGGTGAATTTCGTAGGGCGAATGTCCAACCGCATGTGCTGGCTTCTGTACATACATTACATAAAGCAAGTTAGAGTTCTATTCGTTAGTTAGTATGCAATTCAGCAACTCTAGCCTAAATTAAGTACTATCTATATTTCTTTCTCTTTATACCGCATCAAAAACTTTCACACGCAAACATTTACTTGTAAAGCTATATGTAATAACAGTTTCTCTACAGGTTCATTGATAATAACACCATAATTACATTTTCAATTGATACACATCAAATATCTTCAGATAGTTTGTGTACTCGTGATATTTTACGGACGCAACCTGTCTTCACCAACAAAGCCTGCCTCTCTACTCAATATGATCACTAACATCCGTAACGCAAATACAAGTGCAACAAACTTCCTTGCATTCCAAACAATTTGTACGTAGATACTAGCTTCCTAAAACATCCTGTGCCGACAAAGCTTTGCACATTCGACACGCCCAAATCAAAATATATTATCGGGGATATAAATTTAGTATTGGCAACACTGAAAAAAACAAATCGCATCGGTATTCGCACAATCAATCAAGCGATAAGCCAATAAACCTCAACGATGCGCTTTTGAATTCAGAATTCGATTTTTGAATTGCGCTATTGTTGGAGATGGCCGGCGGCGTGGCTGACGGGATAGTGCAGACTGTACAAAAGGGCAACCGGAAGCGAGTATCGATATCTCTGGTTGAATGGAAGGATGCATTCAGGAACTATTGAGGTCGATGTGGAAACCGGGAACATCGGTGGACTGGACCGTCAGCAAAAACTTGGCAAAAATATTTGCAATGACTTCATTTAAAATTATAGGTTTAAATAGTAGGTAATAATAGAATGTTAATTATTCTTTCACCTGATGATGTAGAAAGAGACGAAGAAGGTTAGAAAAAAGAAGATTTCACCAGGGCACCTTATTAAAAATACTTATATAAAGGACTTGCTGGATTGGAGGCTTATGCAAGATAAGGTAAAATATATATCGAATTAGATATCTTTATCTGATTTGTTGACCCTCCAACCGCTAAAGTCTCGATAAAACTATCCAGATTCACTTACAGAAAAAATATTGTACAACAATAGAACGCCCCCTATTCACTGCAGAAGGCATTGTAACGTCGCGCCGTTTGCCTTGTAAAAAAATAACGTCCGGGGTTGCTGGGGCAATAAAATTAAACATGCCATAAAGGTGGGAAGTAATAATGAAATATGTATTACACGGGTATAATGTTGTTAGCCCCCGTTTAGAAAATGAATGAGTGAGGATGAATGGTCTTTTTGATAGTTTGACTTGTCCTTTTGTGGGGAATAGCGCGTGAAATCGGCGAGATGACGGGGGTATTGTTGTTACAAACTATGGGAGGTTCACGCTAAACGACTGATGGTTTTACTAATTACAGGGGTTGGCTTATACTGATGATGATGGGATATTGGAATCACTTTATTTTCATATAATCTCTTTTTTTTATTGACCTATGCTTGTGTCGAAAAGGTACGACCAATCAAGCTTGACCGGACTTGCGGGGGAGCGGAAGACTCTACCCCAAAAAAATAATCTCACTTATTGTTTTAATAGTTTTAATAATAGTTTCGTAAAGTACCTTCTACATCTACATTTTATTGCCTGTACACATAAATGCACCGTTTTGAAAAAGCAGACCACGAACAATCCGTTACTTTCTCTGCAAAATTTACGACAATAATACACCAAATGTACTTTGCGTATCCCAAAATACATCTCCAGCCAATTTCTCTTCAGTCACAAGTTTTTAGACGGAAATTTATAAAGTTGCCCCAAACTGATACCAAAATCATTTTGCAGTTACGTGCCATTGCTTATACATTCGTTAGATTTAGAAATGTTAAAAGATCAGCAGCAAAGCGCAAAGTTGTATTTAAAGCGGGTCTGTTGCATCGTCTGTCTCGAAGCCGGTTCATACTAATTAATGTTAATCAAATATTGTCCTCCTGTCTCGGCTAACAAGGTAATTTTATGACTTCGAAGGCCGGTTGTGTCGTAGTTAGCAGTATAACTAATTTCAAGAAAAACCTTACTTAGAGTTCTACATTTTACGATAGTTTAAACAGCCCACAAGCCATAACTGGACAAAGACCTCTTCCTTGAAAGGGTAATGTTGCCAGTAATCTACATACGGGCATTTCAGTAGTTGTTGGTTGTATATTTGAATACTGCTGCCTTTTAATTTGATTTTACCTTAGGTTCCATACTATACTTGGAACAGGAATAGTTAGGTTGGTCAAAAAACGTGAACGTCACAAACCGACTCGATCTATCCTCTATCTCTCTCAAATTTCCATTTCCTCACGCAGAAAAGCGGGCTTAGCCACTTCCTCACGGCTATGTATTAAAAATAAACTAAGTAGACCGATCCCAGAGAAGAGGATTTATATGTATAAAAGGCTTAAAAAGAATGGCCGGACACAGGGAGGAGTTCAAAGAAACGATCGCGGTTGGGGTTTTAGAAGAATACAAATCATTCTAGAACGCGTTTTCTCACAAAAAACGTGAACGTCACAAACCGACTCGATCTATCCTCTATCTCTATCAAATGTCACCACTTTTCTTCATGCAGGAAAGCGGGCTTAGCGCACGACAGTAATTTACAGCCAGTGATGGATCACCGTCATCATTATCATGCTATCATCAGGACGAATCATAATGAGCCAGGCAAATAGCACGTTATCAGATAGCAGGCTCCGGAATATTCCCACCCACATGATCTTAAGATGGCTCACAACTCAATTTGTATGACTATTTTGTTAACCGGAATTACTGAATGCCATTCCGGTTATGCCGAAATATTTTTAGACTGTTGACTTTGTATTTAAATTAGTATTTACGTTTATCGAATAGGTATTACCACCATTAGATATAAATATAAATGTTTTTTAAACGTTTTAAGATCTACATACATATATAGATATCTGTACACAAATGTAGGTTTTATACACATAAAAAAAATATTACGCTGCAGCGCAAGACCATTCGTTCTGAATATCCTTGCGGCCTTTGGGAGGCCTTTCGCATCCAATAAGGCAAAAATGTCTAATGATAAACATAGGTCGATGACCGGAAATTTGTAAATACATAAATCTAAAAAAATCATAGATACCCAAAATGAAAAACAAACAGATTAATTTATATATAACAAAACAAAATATATAATTGTATATTTTGAGTATGTTTGAGAGTGTATCCAGCCAGGAGTGTCAAATATTGCGTTAGTCATTATCGGTATTATATTAGTTAATATTAGTAAATCTACAAATGTGAGTGTTTGTTCAAATATTCAAACTTTTACCAGTCACACACTAGTAGAGTGTATATAAACAAAACTCTTTGCTACAATCAGGAGAGGAGGCATTCGGCTCAAATATTTGTTGTTTACCTCGACAAACGCGGCCTGTTTGCTGCCACAATAATTTCTAAGACTGGGCAAATTAATTTAGAACGAGGCAGAATTGAACGTTGATACGGCAATATGGCAATATGATAATATTGGGACTCTGTAAATATCACCAGTGTTGCCAGTGTCAACTCGCCCGCTCTTCTGCAAATCGCTTCATGTTTGCGGGGATTACGTCTCCGTCTTTATTTTACTTATTAGTTGACATGTTTAAATAATGCTTCCTTACAGTCTATAAAGTCAGTAAAATGAAATGTTTGATGTGATAGAGATAAGCTTCAACTTCCTTATGGAAAGTGTGAAGCAATCTGACGTAAAGGGTTGTTTAAATTTCTAGTGATCGATCTAATTGTTATTTTTTTAATTACTGCTTACATCGATCTGAACAACCAACCTATAAATGATTCCGCCGAGAGGTTCGAGCCTAAACTATATCAGGGCCAACAGGCCTTAGTTGACCACGCTGGCCCAGTGCGGATAGGTCAACTCCACATACATATAACCGCAGAATTTCTTTGCAGGCTGATGCAGGTTTCCTTACCATGTATTCCTTCATGGTAAGAGTGTCTAATTTAACCAAGGATGTTATAACTACTAAGTACTATGTACTTATGTCATCCTTATATCCTGTTATAAGTACTATGTATTTATGCTATATAGTATACGTACATAGTACTTATAACATCCTTGAATTTAACTTACATTTGGATTCGAAAATCGAAAATAAATCGGTAGGTACGTGCCGAGACTTCAATTCGAATCCCGAATGGTAGGGCCTAGCCATTAAAACGCCTCTAGCCACCAATAAATAAAAAATTTTTAAACAAAAATAACTCAGTAAAGTTCAACATTTTTAAACAAATACACATTTAATTAGAAAATATACCAATATTGACGCGTATTTTATTACTGTAACTATGTAAACTATTGACTAAGTATATTATATGTGGACAGGTATTTAGGTACATATATAAAAATACAACCAAAACATTTGCGTAAGTAAAACTTTACTCTGTGACTTGCCGCATTTTCATAACAATGGACGTCACTGTATTACAAGATTTACAATTTACAAGTCATAAGCTAGTTCTGCTAACCCAGCTTGAAGGAAACCACAATGACAAAAACCAACAACTAAAGTGTTCCAATGTTTAGTTACCACATTATAATGTGATTTTCCATAACATTGGAGCCAAGATGGCCGCGGTTCTAACGATTTCAGCAAACATAATTATTGAAAGTCGCACGTCTCACGTCCACTTCGTGTTTGATCTCGCTTATTGGCCAACTGTTAGTTCTGGAAATAATGCCAACTTGTGATACAATATTTGTGTTCGCATGTCAAAATATTTTAGGCGTTTGACGCGCTGTGCTTAGGACGAATGCGTCAAGCCTACGCATTTCACCAATTATTTTTTTTACTTTTGGAATGAGATGATGAATTTGTAGGTTATTTCGATACATTTGTACAAAATGAAAAATCAGCCCCGATTTAGTACTAGAAAAGAGTATCAAAATAGTTTAGTTTTATTGTAAGCTTATTCACACACAGATAATGTAATAAATACTATTAGCTAAGTTGTAATTTATCAATAATTTTTAATTGGGATGTCTTCCTCTGAAGACATGATCCCATTAGTCAGAGAGGTCAAATATCTGTACATAGAAAAAAAAACTAAAGACCGATTCGGGGGGATATGTAAGATGTGGTATAGAAAATACCCAGAGATTTTTCTTTTTTTTTTCTCTATATGTCTGTTTGTACGAGCTAATCTCCGAAACTGTTGGACCGATTTAAATGAAATTTCGCATGGTGGTACCTTATATCTCCGGTTAACATCTTAGATACTTTTAATCCCGGAAAATTAAAAAGTTCCCGTTGGATAGATAAAAATTACTACGGAAAAGCCGAAAAAAAACAGCGGGCAGACAACTAGTAAAAAAATATTTTTAATTATATTTCTCAACCTCTCTTCCTTTTCCCTTCTGCATTTTCGTCAATGATGTTTTATAAAGTGACCTGGAAAAACATATATTATGGACCAAATCAAAAGAAAATCAAGAAAGGAGAAAATGTCAAACAAAGGATGGAGAACAAAACAGAATGGCCTAGACACCACCGAGCGTGGCTTGTGAAGATGGGATTTTCCTCAACAAAAGAAGAATATTTGTATTAATTTCTATACATTAATACATAATATTGTCTGTAATGTAGTAAGGATAGTATATTTTTTTGTTCAACTACATACATAAACATAATGTCTATATTCGTAAACAAGTACATTCCAATTATCGTCCACATTATCAGTTTGGGTACACACGACCTCGTGTCCTTTTGTAGGTGGAATTTGACTCATTGTCACGTCAGAAATTATTCAAGTCACATCCAAAAATATTGATTCCAAATAAATGCAAATAGCACTTAGTTCTGTATGGCTGCGTACCACTTTTGATTCGGTATTTTTTACCTACTTTAAAGACTTTTTGTCAGGTTTTTCTTGTAGGATAGCACAAAAATAAATCATAAAGTTTACTTATATCTCTAAGCCATTTTGCATAAAGGTTTGTTTTCCCCTTCCTTCAATGACGTATACCTACGAGCGTTAAGTAAGACATAATTTTGAGAAATTCTGATGGGAGGCTTGAAAAACTTGGTCCTAAAATAATGTGCATAAAATTTTAGAAACAAATTTTTTAGGTTTCCATGTCTTTGTGTAGGCATGTAAGTAGGTAGTTGTAATTTAAAAATAGAATCCTTATTTGATGCTTAAATGGCTAAGGTATATTCCCTCTACTTATACATATTGGTGTTATTACAGTGAATTATTACATTTTACCTTTTTCCTTTTTTTAACTCAATAATCGTTTAATCGCTGTTTTAGCGACACCCTTACCCTTAGCCTGCTCTCGACTACCAAAGGTTGGCTGGAAGAAAATGCTTTGTAGCATTAAGTTTGCCTGTGTACATATTAATTAGTACAGTAAATAATTTTCATTCATTCGTTCATAGAAACATTATCAACACATCGTTTACTTCAATTACTGTTGCCAATTGAAAAGTCAAATTTAGTGGATAATTAATTAGAGAGCGTCGGTGGTCAAGTGGCTAGGCCCGTTTATCCATTCAGAAATTCGCGGGTTCAAACTTCAGCACGAACCAATGTGTTTTCGATTTTCGAATTTATATGTACGTTTATTCGGCGAAATATAGGGGTAGTGAAGGAAAACATCGTGAGGAAACCTGCACACACCCGCGAAGTAATTCAAAGGTGTGTGTGAAGTTGACTAACCCGCACTGGGCCAGCGTGGTCGACTAAGGCCTATTAACCCTGATATCAGGGTACGGTCGAGCCCCTCGGTGGGAACATGAGCAGTTAACAACGAAAGTGTAATAAATAAATAATAATATAAGATTTATAATATCTTTTTTCGACATCAAACGAGTAAAATTCTTAAAACTTTTACGGTTGTTTTCATAACTATTAAGATTTAAAACGGGATATACAAATATCACGGTAAATACCCCGTTTTAAATCTTAATAGTTATCAGACGAATAAATAACAAGGGCCAAATCTGTCCAAGGTTGGCCGTTCAAAAGTCGCGTCATTCAAAAACGACCAGAAGAAACTCCACATTGTATTGTATTTATCAAATATTTTTACAATAAAGTACATACATTAATAAAAAAAAGTAATACTTATATAAAGTTACCTAACTTGAAAGTTCAATACCAGAAGAAGGTACTATAGACCAACATCCCACACTCAAAAACAGCCCTTATTCTCTATACCAACAAAACGTGACACAACCAAGAGTCGTTCACAGCCAGGATTATCAGTTTCAGAGACAAATTACACAAGTGGCGCTGTTACGGTGTTAGCGAGAGCGCTTCAAATATAAATATTGTGTTTATATATTGATAGAGCTGAGCGTTCGTCAAACAGCGCCGTGTGCGGTGCCAATATTAACTCTAGCTATCGGGCTGGGCTGCTGAACCTGCCTCAAGGTCTGTGTCAAGGTCACATTTACTTACTTACACTACTGTCAATATTTTACAAAGTTTTGTTGGGGTTCGGTGTGAATGAAAGCTGTTTGTAGTCAGCTGAATTCATTTATAATGTAGCATACCATATCGCCAAAATGTCTTAAGGTTGACCAGTACACATAGCCAGGTTTATTCTCTATGGGGACTTTATATGACTTGATAACTACAAAAGAACATCGCTTCAAAAGGTGAAACTCCAAAGTAATCGTTTATATCTGCTATAGAATCCAGACAACAGGCTTCTAACCCAAATTGTATAATGAGCTGCTGAAGGTTCAAAATGCTGCAATGAACGCCAAAAGCATTTTTATCTTCGTAGTTCGTACACAAGGCTTCGGGTCATGATGAATTGATGACGTAATTAAAATGTTATTAGTGATTGTAACTCTAATACATACATATGACATGTAATTTGTGGGTAGTAGATATGTAGTTTTCTGTATGAATTTTCCTTTATCAATCATCAGTTCAGCTGAACATCGGCTCTTATGTCCTTAACAGAAACACCGATGAGAGGAAATGGAGATATTTTACCGTAAGTATAGATAACAATTCATTTAAATCGTACCATCAATGAATACCTACTCTAAACTTTGGTAGGTACCTATTGACCAAAACCCCTTCGGAGCCCCTCGATTTTCATAAAACTGCAAATTGTAGCACTTCTAGCATTCTGAACACTTGTGTAAACATAAATTGTTCATGTTTTTCTTGACCTTTGCAGATATCATAAAAGTAATTATCGTCTACAGTTTATACGATTACTTATGCATTCGCTCCATTTACTGTCTGCATAATAAACAGATCTATCTGTACCCAACTGTACTATCCAGGAAATACGTACCAAAATACAATACAGCTATCAAAGTAGTCAAGTTGTGATATAAAAATTCTTAAATTATAAAATCGTCCAAAATTTTAATTCATAGTTTACGGAGTTTAGAGAATAGTGGAATATCTTCGGCGAGCTCTTTCCGACAGTTCCGACAGAAGACCGTACAAAAAGTGAAAAATAAACTATTTTAATTTCTATCAAAATTTAAACCAAAACATAAAATTTGACACAAAATAGAATAGTATTTTTGTTTACACGTTTGACCATAAAATTTGTAAAACAAATAATGCGACTGAGCTTTGGGCAGGAGGGACACACGGATACACACAAGTTAATTAATTCTCATACTGAATAATAAGTAAATAGATTTCAAATTCAAACAACCCTCTAACTGCTAACCTTGAGTCATGCGCAGAACTCCAAGTTCGCTGAAATCCACCTGACGTCATTCAGCCTGAACAAATACGAACAGTTCTTTTAATTCCAGCACCTAGTTACAGATCGACAAATGTGTGTTTAATTTATCAAGGCAAACTCCTTGGATTACTCCGACTTACCAAATATTTTGTGTGCAAGCTTGCCGAGTACACACGCTGTGTGTTTGTGTGTTATTCTGTGTGCTTAGAGCACATATTTAGCTGCCCCCCCTGGCCTTAGAGAAATCGACGATTATGGGCTGTAACCTGTTGCTTTAGGGCCTTGGGAATTAGGACACATATTCTTTTTATGACCATACGTACGTAACTTCATTTTACGTGGTGTTCATACTATGTGGATACTACCCCACACAGCTATAACTTTCGACTAGGCTAAACACAGCTAATATACAGTATTATACAAAATACATATTTATATAGATAAACTAAACAATAACCAGACATTTCACAGTTCATTACAGGACATTTCTTACTGAAACTTGCTTAAGTGGTTTACCAGTGATCGATCTCGTTTAGTAAAACCTTTCATTGTAAAAACATAATCACCTACTTATAATCAACCGTTCAATGTTCATATTCGTCGATAGCAAGTAGCATTCAAAAAAAGACAAAACACGATAATCCTACATCGACACAGTAATAGTTTTCTCTCAGGGGTAAGCAGGAATTTTACACCAAAATAAAAAATGCCATTACAATATTAAATAGTAAATTGCTCAAACAAATTAATCCATGTCCTCATTACCATGAGGCCTTTGTATGACAAAACAGGTCTCCAAGTAAACTCTTGCGCAGTGGCGTGCGGCGTATGCGACGCTGAGCAAACAACATGGCGGCGATAAGCGGCCATTTTGTTTAGCTTTGCCTTAAAGACTCCAGTCGGTCTACAGTTTAGTTTTCACCTTTCGCTTAATTTGGTTTCCCTTCCCACAATACAGTAATGCTCGAGATAATCAAACTTTATTTATGTTAATAATTATTTAATAACTTTACATGTCAATGTATAAATAAAAAAATATTTGGTTGGTTCTTTTTTCCATTAGAGCAAAATTCTCGGAATCAAAGCGAGATTCAACCGATTTGAGGGAAATCAAAATACTACTAATAAGTACAATTCCAGCACAAAAAACTATAGCTCGGTTTTAAATGTTAGTGTTGACTGAAGAATGTTTCTTTTTATACGCAACAGTTGAGAAAGGAAGAGTAATTTATTTCCAAAAATAACGATTCGATTTTAAAACTATTTTTGCTTTGCGTACACACGTAGACTAGACACGCTGAAGTAATGATCGTTCTTTTTGTGGCATCGAGGTTACGATACGACTACGTCGCACAGTAAATTCAAATTATTATTTTATTGCTATATTATGTTTTACTTGGTTTACACATTATGTTCTGCTATTTATAATTTATAACGTGCTTGTCACTTTCGTAATTAATGAGTTCCTAACGAGCGTTGATAACTCTCTACTCCGTGGTTGATAATCAGCAGATATTTGTGAAGAGAGTTCCATAGTTGTGTCTAGGGAAGTTAATAAACTGCTAGTTTAGATCCATTATGTACTTAAAATCTACTACTTTACTAAAATGTATATAACAACATCTGACATGGTAAATGTCAGTGGGCTGGGCACATTGCGCGTAGAACCGACGGCCGTTGGGGCAGAAAGGTTCTTGAATGGCGGCCGCACACCCCAAGGTGGCTGGATGCGGGCAGCGCAGGGGCGGTCATTGTGAAGATCCTTAGGGAAGACCTTTGTCCAGCAGTGGACGTCTTTCGGCTGATAAATGATGATGATGATATTATAACAACAACTTAATCCTATAATAGCTTAGAGCAACGCGGGCCTTCCAAGTATAATAGTCAACTGAAGGTGTCATTTTTAATACTCATGGTTTTCCATATTTTGGAAATGAGGCGTTAGATTTTTTCAAGTAAGTAATATATTTATTTCCTTTACAAATACAAGTTCGAGTATACAATAGTCATAGTCTAGTTACAAGAAATTATAATATTTGCAAAAGCTGGAGCCTAAACTAGGATTCCCTGTGATTTAAGACTCCAGGCCTCCACTTAGGTTCATACATGATTTTTTTTTTACCAAGTCCGGTGAAGCTTGATCCGTCGTACTTTTTCGACTCAAGCATAGGTCAATTAAAAAAAAAAGATATTTTAATGCAGGTAGATACTCGTAGTAAAAATTTAAATGTAATATTAAATCTGCTCTTACTGCATAAATAGCATCATGTTTGGCTTAGTCTGTAAGTGATGTTATGTTATAAATAAATAAACGATAAGACCGCCTTTGTGCATATTCTAGTTCTTAAGATGATTGATGTGTTCCTTTATGTGTCTGCAATAAAGTGTTACTTACTTACTTAAACTCCTCTAACCAGGATATCTCTGCGATTGTACCTAATATTAACCATAGAAATCTAAGATTATTCGACAAAATCTGTTCATTTACTTTTTTACATCTATATGATAAGATGGGATGATATTTACTTATTTCTTAAAGGAGGAAACTAAAGCTTATATGAGAATTCACCTCCTTCGTAATACGTAAGGTACAGTCAATGTCAATTTCCTAAATGCAGTTATATCACATGATTTTATATTTTGAGAAAACTTTATTTTTAGATTAAGCTACCTCACAAACCCTGGTATTATACTAGTCGGTAGTATGCCTTCGAAGCCAAAAGTTGCGGGTTCGACAGTCTTGGACAAACTTTGTGTGACAAGCAGTTGTGTTTGCCTTGTGTCTGGCTACATAAACGACATGTACCTGTAATAATTTATGTATATGTTAACGGAAATGTATGAAATCCGTCATTGTATACAATTCCTAGGAAATGTATACAATTCCTAAAATCGCCCGGAAATGTGTGAAATAAATTATATTACACACATTTCCTAGGAAATGTATACATTTCCTAAATAGCAGTCGGAAATGTAATACATTCAAGATATCACTGTGTGAGCGGGGATAGTGAAGCGAGAGGAAGGTATTGCCACAGTAGTATAGAATTGTACTACTCGTATAGGAGGACTTTTTAACTCCCCGCACCAAAACGACTTCCCCGCTCGATATTCTGCGCCGCCAAACTACAAATATTTTATATTTTGCGATGTGATTGTTGCATTGTCTTAACGAGAACCTTGAAAATCATTCTGACTGTAAGTTTAATAATGTGTTTCATTTATTTTATTCACAAATAAGTCTGATTCTTAGTTTAACAGCGGGTTTTGTTCATTTTATTCACAGAAAACATTTTTTTTACACATTTCCTAATACAAGTTCGGAATTTTATACAATTCCTAGGAATTGTATACATTTCCTAGGAAATGTGTGTATTAAATATTCTTTAAAATATTATTTCACACATTTCCTAAAGAGCTCCGGCATTGTATACATTTCCTAGGAATTGTATACAATTCCTGGATTTCATACATTTCCGGTAACATATATATGTATGTATGTATGTCTGCGGCTCTGTGTAGTCTGGGCCAGATGGCCGTATTGTTATTATTAATTTATTTAAATAAAAATAAAAACACAGTATTTGACAAAATAAAAAAAGAAATGCTATTTAAGGTGCATAGGTAATTTAAGAGAACAAAAGCACGTGATATAACTCCACTTATGCAGGCAACCGTACTTCATACTTTTCTTAGTGACACGACAATGTTTGTTTGGACTGAAATCTTGATGAGATTGCTGTCTTTGTGAATCATATCATAATCACGCGGCTGTTTCGCAACGACAAACAGACAGACACACAATTTGCATTTAGATAAGACAATAATGTGGACGGACATCCTAACATGGCACGAGTTTAACCATGGAAAACATATTAATTTGTGGACAACATTTAAAAGACACTTGTGTTCCTCTTATTACTCGACTGCAGAGATTTTATGTACGAAACAGACCCTTTTCTGCTTTATCATATTATTATAACCAATTTAACAATAGTATACCAAAGACTATAAGGGACTTTACACCCCAGTCCGGTGAAGCTTGATTTGTCGTACCTTTTCGACACAAGCATAGGTCAATTAAAAAAAAAAAAAAAAAAAAAGGACTTTACACTATACAACTCGATCCTTTCACAAATCAAAGAAGGATCAATCTATTAGTTGCTACAAAAAGTAAGCTAATTTTGTAGGCGGTGCTACGCCGGAACTGCTACGAGTGCTACGCCGTAGCAGAATTAGATACAATTTTATTGCCGTGTAATATTTTAAGGGACTCGGGCTTTTGAGAAAAAATATGTTTGTTTGATATATAATTGAGAGCATCGGTGGCCAAGTGGCTAGGGCCGTTTACTTCTATTTGGAAGTTCGCGGGTTCGAACCTCGGCACGTACCAATGTTTTCGATTTTCGAATTCATATGTACGTTTATTCGACGCTCTTACGGTGAAGGAAAACATCGTGAAGAAACCTGCACAAATGCATACACCTGCGAAGTAATTCAAGGGCTATGTGTGAACCAACCCGCACTATTTATTTACCCTAATTTCAACGTAAAATTCAATATTCAATTTATTTTATTCATAATAGGCTCCCTCAGAACACTTAATGACGTCATTTCAGAAGTTAAAAGCTTTGCTCAAACGAAGACCGGCTCTCGTCTCCAACGAATTACAAGTCTAAGCGATAAAAAAGAGATCAAACAATCCGAAAGAGGCGATGCGATATCAGTTCGAACATAACTGGCGGGTTCGCGCAACATGTGTGCTGCTATGGAGAAGAACCCACCGAAGAAACTCCACAAGATCGCATCTTTTGTATTTTCCTGTATTTTTAATATGCTTAAAAATATTACAATCACTACATAGTATAAAATAAAGTCGCTTTCTCTGTCCCTATGTCCCTTTGTACGCTTAAATCTTTAAAACTACGCAACGGATTTTGATGCGCTTTTTTTAAATACATAGAGTAATTCAAGAGTAAGGTTTATATGTATAATACATGCATAATATGCTTAAAGATAACCCACAATAGCCATTTCCCCGTGCGGAGCCGGGGCGGGTCGCTAGTATTAATATTATAATACTAGTCTTCTTTGCAATATTATTAATGTAACAAAAAGTGCTCGGTAGACTCGAGCCCCTCCGTGGGGACATAAATGAGTTGTCAATGATGATAAATGATGATATAAAATACAGGGTCATAGAGTAAAAAAAATTTTTTGGGAGGCAGATTTTTTTCTATTTATACTCTGAGTACAGGTTCTTTATACTCACACAATGTGCATTGGTCATTAGCAGAGTCACCGACGCTTACACTGCAAATATTTCAACAAAGATACAAGTTCGCTCAACTCTGACTGACTAATCTAGTTTGCTCATGAGTTGATGCCGCTAAATAACATGTGTTTGCTTATTTAAATTGTAATTATAGTGATGATTTTTGTTTTGATGAATTTTTTTATTATATTATTAATTTCAAGTTAAATTTATTCAATGTCACAAATATTCACGATTATTATTTTTTCTATCCAATTGTTTTAAAAAACAAACAATTGGATGCCTCAAAATGCAAAACGGTGTCGTGGTCGGCCCCGCAAGAGGTGGCGAGACGAGCTGGATGCGTATTCTGGGGAGTGGGAGAACATAGCTCGGGGTAGGAAAAAGTGGAAGGAGATGAGGAAGGCCTTTGCTCTGCAGTGGGACGATACTTGCTAGAAAAAAATCAAGTTTTATTATACAAAATTATTTTATATTATGTTCGATAGTAAGTAGGTACTCCCATTTAAAAAATCGGGTACTCCCCGAGGCCACCATTCCGGAGGTTACCGAATTTCTAATTATTTAATCATAACAAAAATATAATCGGTAACGAAAATCGGGAAATAGTAACCTCGGGGAGTAACCCAAAAAATCTAGGCATCGGCTGTCGCCCGAAACATATTTTAGGCCTTTCTAAGCTACTGAAAAGTGAAAAAGCCTGTGAGGCACTTAATTTAATATAACATATAAAGCGCCTCTCTGGCTTTTTTATAAGAACATAACCCTAAAACTTACTGTCGTACTTCGTCTATAATTAGGAGAAATTACACAAAAACAAGATGTATGTGTAAAAAAAGAGTTAGTAGGTAGGTATTAAAAAAAATACGATAATATTATAGTGGTCTACTTTTCTCTGAGACGTTGGCACACGTCGGGTTAATGACAATGGTACATAATTTATGGTTTGTAAAAAGTTTACACAAGTGTTTATACTATGCCAAAATTAATTATGACTCAGGCGTGGCAGAACTATATATTCTAGGTAAGCTGTATAATTTAATATGCAATGTATTTGCCGTATGGGTTTTGGCTATAGAATTGAGTCACCCCATGTCTACCGGTTAGGTATCGTGCTAATAAGAGAAAAGGGTGATGCTGCTGTACGTTGTTACGAGTACTAACCCTTTCAGACCGGATGCGTATGTCTCATACTCCTGGGGACTGATGTGACACTATGTTCCATAGGAAGTTAGCACAGGACTGATTATCTGTTTTTACCTTTAAATGGGACAGTACATCCCAAATTGTTCGGAACTTATACTAGTTAATGAGAAGTAAGTTTAAGTATTTTTTCTTTATCTATTTAAATGTGTCCTTAAGACATTCTTTTATTAATCTTTTGTATTGCATGCTGTGGCTCCTACAGGTAGTGCAATTATGTCATGTATAGGTAGTGTCTTCCTATAAACATTGTAATTTTGATTGTTCCACCACAGGTTGTCCTAAATAAATAAATAAAATTACTAATGAGCACATTTTATTCTGCAGTCTTGACCTTGCATCCCTATACCGGTCTGAAAGGGTGAAATCATAATTATTTCAGCTGAAAGGCGTCCACTTTGGTATTAAGGCCTTTGTCTAGTAGTGGACGTTATTCAACACGTTCTTTTTCAGACGGGATAGTTATAAAATCCTGAAGCTCAAACCTTGGTAACAAATTTATGGGGCTATGGGTAGTATTATTATATTATACTTCTGTCTGTAAGAATCACCTGACTGTAAGAAAAAAATATAACTCTGTGGTTCGAAAGACACGTATACCCGTTGCCGTTAGTCCCGGCTGCTACCTACATACGGATTTAGACGTTAAAAAAGCCACTCAGAAGCTTTAAGAAAGCTCAATGATTCTGACACTATAATGAATAAGTTCGGTTGCTGACCTTACAACCCACACGAAATAATTTTCTTCGTTACTATTGACAACCCAGAACTTTCACAATAAAAGTTTTACAGCTACAGACTTTAAAAAGTTGTCAAAAGGCATGTCGCAGGGCAAACAAAAAAGGACCAACAGTATGGGAGTTCCAAGTCGTGCGTTCCGGGGTGAGCGGCGTCCGCTGCCAAATATTGGTGTTTGGCAAAGAAATGTACCCTGTTTGTCTGCCGGCTTGTTGCAATCAGCCGTCCTATTAACCTAGCTAAGGTTTATTAGCTACATTGATGTATCAGGCCGATTCATTTTAAGATAGGTAAAAAGAAACGGTTATTTTTTTTTCGTAATTATGAATGGGATGTTGATGAGTTAAAAGATGATATTCAGTTAGATTACCTGAATAGTATTTACTTACCTATGTTTATAACTAGACTTTAACCCATCCCTTATTAGTTCTAAGAATTATATTATTTACTGTCCAAGACTAATTATTGTACAAGAAGATTGTTGAATTCAAATAGATTAATATTGAAAGCCTTGAATTTTTATAAAATTAACTCATGAGGCAATATGTATAAAAATTCAGAAATTATTAGTAGGTAAATTACGTAAAGAGAATAGTTATAGGAATTCCTTATGAAAGCATCGACAAATTAACCTTCTCTGTAATATACTTAGGTAATTAGGTAATACACGTTCTCGTCATAATCGAGAGTGATTAAAATAACGCCACTCTAGTAATAATAAAGTTTCAGACTAAAAAGATTCGAGCGATCAAATCGACGGATAAACTTAAAAAGTGGGTAAGTAAGTAGTCAATAGAAATCGTAGCGAATCTTAACCGCTGGGCACCCTCCCCCAATTAATCGGTTTGACGTCGAGTTAAAAATCGTTTAAACGCTACCTGGCGGGAGCGGGCCGGAGCGGCGAATTGAATTATTAATGCGCCTCCACAAACGGCGCGGGTACATATTTACTTGCCGCGTAAATAGATGCGCACACAACCAACACGCGTTTTCTGCGCAGTACATGCAGGAATCCAAGATGAAATTGGTTTTGAAATGACATGAGCCTTGCTCTTCAATTTTGATAGAATTAATTCTTGAACTATGTTTACTTAGGTACGTGAGTTAAAAACCGTAAGGTTCCCAGCTTAAAATAAATTCAAACAAACTCTTCTTATGATCGCAATCTAACAATTACTTTAATTCTAAATTCTAAAGCAAGAAGAAAATACTGCTACAAGCAACTAATCTAAGAAACCTGATGTTGGATTGAATTCGATCGTAAACCAAAGAGCATTGCATTAGTGGAATCAATTCTTCGCTATTAGACGTATGTATGGCACGACTTATGTAAAAAATACTAGCTGATAACAAATTACGTAGGATAGGTAAAATAACTTGCAATTATGAGATTTTATTTAAACATTTTAAAATTATTCCTGTAGATAAGAAATTTATATTATATTGATGCAAGAATATTCGAGTAATGAATTCTTAATTGGTAATCCGACATGGCCGTTTTACAAGACTCGCATCGAAGGACCGAAACTGTGCCGAAAACCACTAACGGATATGGAAAGAGAACAAAGCAATATATAGTGCTTTTTGTTTTTAATTCCTTACCTACCCTTACCATCTAAATTAAAGTATTTAAAGCAATCCAAAAATTGTATTAAGAATAAGCTAAAACAATATGCATCTTTGAAACAGCGTGTAGGTACATGTGAAAATTTCCCATATACTTTTCCACGTTCTTGCACACAATACGTACGTAAAAGCGTAGTTTTCCCGGCTGCGCGCGCCTGTCACATATGTGTGCGTATGACTGTGTCTGTGTGTGTGCAGGGTTGGCCTTTTGCTGAGGGGGAGGGGCGAGGTCCGCGAGAGGGGGGCTTACCAGGAACTGTGGAGTCGCTCTCTCTTCGTATTTGCAGACTTGTGCAATTAACAGCACTTTATGAATATTCAACAAGAGTCGAGACGCGTTTTTATATTAATTGACGTGTAGCTAACGTGAAGATGGTGGCCCTTGTCGGTGTGGCTATCGGTTTAGAAAATACTGGTTACTATATTTTTTATTTTTTATGTTTTTGGCTAAAGTAACTTTGTCTGTAAGACGGTTGAAAGAAGTCATTCGCAATAAAAAATACACCCTAAAATAGCCTCCAAACTAACAAGAAGAGCTATACAAAGAAACAGAGATATCAATGAAACCCCTTAAGCAATAACTACATAAGAAATGGCTTCGTGCCCGAAATTTCTTAGCCCCCACGTATCCATGTTCCCAAAAACAACATCCGATGCTTCACTCGTAGTATCCTGTGGAAATGTAGACAGAGACGACATTGCGTCGACCGAGACAGCGATATCCTGAAACCCCTTCATCTAAGGGCTTAAGTCCCTGAAAGAGGGAAGAGGGAATTTCAACTTCAGGGGGTGGTATTTGCGTGCATTTTGCAGGTTTTCAGGGTATATGTGTGTGTAATGCGTGTCGTAGCAAGGCAGAAGAGTGCGGACAACAAATATTGATTCGGAGCGGGGCGCGGGGAGACATAATTTGGACTAATTCCTGGTGTGTTGACACAGGCTTGTCTGGGCGGTGCGGCCGATCAACCAACTTTACGTAACTTTTCAAATGTACCCGATAAGGACTCTTTTTAGTCACAAGATTGTTAAGTACATTGCGTCTAGACTGTTAAGCTCGGGGTCTTAGTGGGAACATTGTCTGTAGGTACTTGTATCTTGCTAAGCGGTGATTCCATTCAAATCAAATCATTTATTTATGCTTGGTTAGGTAATCATTTAGTGTACTAAAAGTTTGTCTTTAAATTTGCAGTCCACTATTCGACCTAAACAGAGGCAGAGGTCTAAGATTTGAGAATTAGCATATACCTATAGATATGGCACAGAAAGATTTTACATGCTTATATAGCAAACAATATAAGCTGAAGGCTGTACATAGCAAGCTATATAACATCTTGGATGTGACAACTTATCATTCACGTCCAAAAACAGCGTGGGTAAACTGGCACGCCTAAAAGCAAGCACGGCGGAGCAAGCGGGCCACTGGTAGCATTTTGTGTGTGCCCGTACATCGCCATACATTATTCATAATATGTGCGTGTACGGAGGACGGTACGTACCTACAGAGAGCGAGGAAAATTGAACTGATGAAATTCTAGTTCCTTTTTATCGATATCTGTCTCTGTCGCGTTATGGTATATGAGAAAAAAAATTACGCTAATACTTAAATACTTCATCTAACATAAATTAAAAAAATGGAAATAAAATTTTTTGAATAAGCATCAAGAGTAGTTTGTCCCAAAAACTACCTAGGTATCTTCTTTTTCGTATGAGTTGTAAAATCATTGATTTATTGGGTTTGATTATTGATTATTGTATAGATTTAAAAAGCCTTTTTTACTTGTTTTCATTCCTTGGCAAGTAAACCTAAATATTTTCCGATCGCAGATATTATGTACGAACACAACTAAGTTTGCCGATTTTACGTAAACACGAATCCACTTGTATACATAAATATAGGTATTATAATATACTATATCTATACGTATTAAGTCGAGGTGGGTAAGTGCCTACATCTAAGCAACAACAGTGCTCAGAGCAAACAAGCGGGCATCCGCTACATCGCTTATCTCGCTAAGCAAACTCCGTCGTATCTTAAAATATTTCCATACCAACCTCGCTCCGGCATCTACCAACGAATAAAATTCTCAGAAAACTCATATTGTTGCCACAAAAAACTGTGCTCCGTGTTCCCTTACTTAAAACGCTTAAAAAAATAAGATTTTTTAAAGATTAGTGACATTTATAATATTAAGAAATAGAATAATTAATTATAATGTGCATGTTTTGACTGACATTTATTTTAACAAAGATAATTAATAAATAATTTTCCGTTTGTATTTTTTAACTGTCTTGTTTACTACAAATATTTTAAATTGTATAAGATTTGCATGCCGTAAAAGGTAAAATGTGAGATTTGTTGTATTTAAGAGCTTTTTTGACCATGTTTTATGCAAATAAAAATATTCATTCATTCAAATATTCATTCATTCATTCAATCATTCATTCATATCAGTACGCTAGTAAATAAAATAAAAATAAAAACTTTCCCTAAGGAACATAGGTTGAAATCTCAAAATTAAAATTCAACTTTTCATACAAAGTGGGCGGTCACGTGAATGAAGTTTATAATTATGAAAAGTTAAAAATTATTTTTGCGATTTTAACCTGTATTCCTTAGGGAAAGTTGTTCAGTTTCATGACTTGAGTAGAACCAGTTAAATTTCACGGTGTATACTTACTTATATAATACACTAGTATTATCTCTGTGCCTATACAACAACGTGTTAACTAAATAACGCAAAATCTCTCGGAAGATAACTCAGCTCATGAAACTGAACAACTTTTGTTCTGCAAGTTTTCTGAAATGGCAATATTTTTTTACTTTTCATCGAATTCACTTAGACAACTGATCGCAATTTGAATAAAAAGCAAAAAAAAATCTGTTTCAGAATACTTGCAGAACTAAAATTGATCAGTTTCATTAGCTGAGTTCTCGTCCGAGTGGTTATGCGTTATTTGACTTGATTTTATGACTAAAGCTTTTATTTATTAAACACGAGCTTTCCACCCCACGTCATCTCTCATGTTATTTTTCCCATTGAAAATATTTCCCTTAGTAAAAAGTACACAATAGTGACGTCATGATGTCTACTAAGTATTACTCTGCCAATTTTTATCTCGATCAGTTAAGCCGTTTATGCAAAAAAGCGTAGGTTGCACACTGTTATAAAGTTTTGTGGCCTAGATCCATGTTTCATTCATTTATTGGTTTTTCTTGTTAATTGCAAAGAAAACTTTTAATTGTACTTTTTTCGTTCATATTTAAAATTTGTATAGCATCAAAAACGTACGCCCCCTATGTGTACAGGAAAAATGTTATAATTTGTTAAGCGTCTATATAATTTTTTATTTCTCTTAAGACAATTACGTATCTATGTAGGTACCTATCTGCGTACTTAGCTAAAGTAAATAAATATCATTTTGAGCGCAATTTAGTTACAAAATATTTATACACATTTGGTATAAATAAAGCATTTATAAAGTAAAGCACAAGTAGAGGGCACGGAGTTAGAGTCGTTGCACTTTGATGATATGACGACAAACGATATTCACTTAAACCTACTCACTAGCTTATTTGCTTTCAGATAAACTGAGTGATTACTAAACACCCACTTAACTACTTTGACGAACAACGCTAAATATAGAAAAGCAAACTGGAATTGTGTTTGTACAAATATAAGTACAGAATCTCTTAAAATTTTCCTTAACTCTCCAATAACAACTACTTATATGAATTCACACACGTCTCTATCGAAGGGTTTCATACATCGAGGAAACTTCCTATAATATTATGCTTTGCGCAGGCCCTAATTGCCCACACAAGTCCAGTGCTGATTGGTCGACTACACAAGTGTGTAGGGCATATATCGACTACATAGTGTCTTGCCACCATAAGAGTGTCAAATAAGGTGAGTATGTATGAAATCAACACGAAAATCACGTCATTGGTTCCGCTGCTCTGGATCGAATTGCCCTAATTGGTATAAATAAATGTTTCATAAAAGTTAATAAGTAAGTCATCTTACTTTATATACCTACTAACTACTCTTCAAGAATTCGCTATTAAGTTAGCTAATCAACAGGAAAATCGGAAACTTTATTCCTTGTAAAACAACCTCCTCCTAGTTCCTTTATTCAAAACAACTAACGAACCTATCCCACAATAGACTTTTCAAATAACCTTCACTTAATAAACGTCAAATGAATACCGGGTGCATGCCGCCCTGCGGGCACCCTAGCTGATCCCTTCTTACCAGATATTAGCGCCCCGGGCCCTTCGAGGCCCATAAATAAAAAATACCTTATTACTACTTGAGGGTATAAATATGTGCTTTTTTATGGTGATTCGCGATTTGGGGATTGCGTCCTTTGAATTCGAGATTGGCGAATGAATTGCTGGGGTTTATCTGTAAGCGCTTAAACGTTTTGGGCAAGGGAACGTGATGTGAGCGATTTGGAAGTTTTCTTAGTTAGATAGTAGAAAAAAATAAAAGAATAGAAATAACTTTATCAGTCAGTCTTTAGTCAGTTTGTTATGCGCTTTAGGTTATAAATATGGAGTCTCTCTCTATCTTTTTACATTCGACTTTGGCATGAAGTAAATTAGATAGATACTTACAGAAAAAATGAGTAGGCCAAGCCATTACAATTGATAACTTAAGACGGTTGAATTTACCTGTCCGTAATATAAAAAAATATTAAACTGACTATACCTACTTGAGAAATTGATAGAAACTTACATAAGTACTTCAATGATCATTAACCCGTCCAATAGTTTTCCTAACACAGAAACAAAACCCTTTTCAGCCACAAGCTTTCCGCTATCAATATTAATTAGCGATTAATTCGGCATTAGCCACGGCCGCCATTACGTACATTAGTCACCCGAAAGCTGAACAAGATGGCCGCCGGCCACGGGCGGGCGGCACGCGACCGCGATGCGTTTTTAATTGCAATCGTTCCGTGTTTTATGTTGTTTGCGCACTTTCCGTGTGTTTGCGTACCGGCTGATTTACGGCCGCCGCCGGTGGGAACGGCCGGGAATTAGCCGGACGCTGGCGAATTTACGATTAGAGTCTTTCTTTGTAGTTGTAGCGAAGGGTGATATAAACTGCTACAATAACATATAAGTCTATTGCTGAAAAACAGAGGTATTCCAAAAAACGAGGAAAAACACGGCCTCTAGGTTTGATAGCAAGATTATGTCATACCTAATGCCACGCTTAGCGGGTAAGGAATCGCAATTGTTGGTTACACTTGTGAGTCCTCCTGATTATGTTTATATACCTAATACCTACCTTCATTTATTCTCCTTTTATATCATAAGGAGTTAGGTTGATTCATTTCTAATGCCATGCCAGGAATCACTTTGCTATAGTAAAAAAACCTAAATGAGATGGAATTTTATTTATACCTACCTATATATCTCGAGTCGACAATGTGTTTATTAAGCTGGCTAGTTAGTAGTCTCGATGAAGACAGAATATTCTATTTCATCTGGTGACTTGCTTGCTTACTTAGCGTGTGTTCCGATGTTAACCTACCTCACAAACCCTGGTGTCAGAATCAATGGCCTATGGCTTTTGATATGACTGATGTAACGACTACATCCGTAGATATTAACCGGGACCAACGGCTTTACGTGCCTTCCGAAGCACGGAATTATCATTCTTTTCGGATAACCAGGTGATTCAGCCTGCAATGCCTAACCATAGTGTGGTAAGTCTCACATAGTGATATTTGTTAAACTAGTGCCCTACGGGGATTCGAACCCGGAACCTCAGTAACAAGAGGCGAGGATCCGGTGATTTTAAAGTGGTTACAGTCTGAAGCAATTCTTCGAGACTTCGACGACGGTCGAACTCTTAACAATTTATAAATCAATTCGGTTCTTCTTTCTGCTCCTATCACTTCACTGTAGAGAGAGACGGCTTACTTCTGCCTCCTTTATCTAATATAGCAGTTTCGGTGAGTAGGATTTACATACCTACGCTACATTGTCTTCCACACATTTATCACCTTAATTATAGGAACCGTACATGCAGTTGTGTGTAGCATGGGCACAGTTAATCTACTTAGCGTACAGTTCCTAAGTACGGAGGAGGATGTTTGAACTTCGGCGGCGTTTTACATAAATTGTAGATTGGACTCCGCTTGCCTCTCAGCCAGCCGCCAACTAATGGATGAAGGGCCTGATATACCCAACTTACGTCTTTAGCTAACTAAACAGGGGAGGAAAGTAAATAAATCGAACGCTTTGGATGTTGTTTTGGATTCTTCGAGGGGACTCTGGGATTGGAATTCAACTTTTATCAGTTGCGCTTTGACATCCAACTTCCTTTAACTAAAGGACTCTTGATCTGTAATTACCTCTACTGTACTTAATAGTGACTGAACTGTTATCTATAACATTTCAAGTATTTAACTATATATACATAGCTAATTCTGTGCCAAAGTTTTCTAGGTTTTAAATACGGTAAACAAGTCTGTTGTTACGAGTTTCTTTTGAAAATCTTAAACACATTCTATTCCACTCTTCATTCAATCTGACAGCTCTTATTCTTGAGGCTCGAGTCTTCGCTCGACGAAAATGTATGAATGTTGTGTATTTTTTCAGCCGAAAGAAGTCCACCGCTGGACAAATGCTTCTCCAAGGAGCTCGATTGATGATGATTCTATGCTTATTTCAAGGAAGATCAACCGCCGGCAGAACCAACAGGACATTCTACTAATATTATAAATGCGTAAGTAAGTGAGGGTGTTTCAAGTCCGGTGAAGCTTGATTGGTCGTACTTTTTCGACACAGCATAGGTCAATTAATAAAATAAATTAAAAAAAAGAGTGAAAAAACGAGTGGACGGATGGACGAATATGTAAGGGGATGTTTGTTACTCTTTCACGCCTAAAACTACTGAATAGATATAGCTTACCTATGCATCAGAATAACACATAGGCTGACTTTTACCTCGGGGGGAAAATCCCTCATTTTACGGAAAAAACGTTAGAAAAATGTTAGCGCGGGCGGAAAGATTGTAATAATGTAGGTAAACTAAAGCCTTGAGAAGCATTTTTAGAGATTGCATGTTATCTCCAGTCCTTTAGCTTTAACACACCAAACTATAGCTCACAAGATACTAAGTGTTTATACTCAGGAATCAAACAGAATCGATACAATTCAATTACGCTGTGAAGCGATTCGAACTGTGCCTCGGTCTGTCCCCTATCTCGTGCACCGATAAACCGACGCATCCTAAGTAAATAGACTAGCATCTGCCGGCATCCGCCCTTTGCCATGAATACCGGCGCCGTAATCAAAGGTGTATTCAAACTTACCTTTATAGGTAAAGACGTTTACATTAAAGTTCACAAAGGATCAGAATATTGCAATATAAAGATTTAAAACTTACCGAAAATCCTTAAATAACCATCACTTCAGTCAAATGGTACAGAACTAAGTACAAACTACAAATGCCTACGGCATTCCTGCTGGGTTAAAGCCTTGAGTAAATACGGTTATAAAGGTATCCCACTCTTGTCAGACGGTTGGGGAACGCAGTTGTGGTTCGTTGGGCTGGTAAGCGTTGCTGCCCATTATAAGATGCACACACGAAGAGCCAAGTTGTTCCAATTATAAGCCAGAAATTACACGGAATGGAAACTAATAATCAAATTCTTTGATCGTTACTTCGTAGCTTTGTAAAAATCATAAAATATAAACTAAATATCAAATACCCCTTCGGAAAGCTTTCATAGCGCTATACCCATACATTACCCGGATACCCCAGTGAAACCGGATCCGTCCGCCGCCCTGCGTAGCCCACGTTCGGCCAATGAGGAGATTATCTTTCTTCCCGCGTGTCGGCCTTACTCGGCGGGAAATCCGAGACAAAATGGCCGCCTATTTACGACGAATCTGTAGTATCTTGCGTTAAATTTTGGATAGTTTCTTTATGAACACTTTTTAGGGTAAATCGGATCTTGAATGGCTAGCGGTAAGGAAGTTTTGATTAAAAATAATATTTTTGTGATATTTTTTTTTTCACTTCCGCAAGTCAAAGTCGGGAAGTTATTATTTAAGTTACCTCGATCGTAGTGGAAATACATCTAAGAAAAAAAATTAGGACCAACGAACTTGAAACTTGAATGTAAAACAAGGTGAATAGAGTACCTACTGCCATCTATTGTTAAACTAGAGTTACATTTAGCCACTATATGCTCAAGATTTTCTTAGATCAATTTCCGTTTTGCTATGACGGACGATAGGTACGTATCTGCGTTATAAAAAGGCAATTAAATAACCTGACACCAGCTCACTGAAGTAGGTTTGAATTTAAAATTAATTTTATTTGATGCAATATGGGTAAATGTTTACAAAAACATGACAAAAACGCATGCGGCAACGAGAGTTCACGAGAACGTAACGAGCGAAAAAAGTTGTGCACACACTCACTTGTCCGAAATCCTATTTGCGGAAGCAATTTCGCGAAATGTCACAATTTATTTAAAAATTACGCCCTTGTTTGAGTGGTAAATATTGACGTGTTTGGTTTATGATAATGGCAACACTGACAGGTAGACTCACCACCGCACCGGCTAGCGACGATATATTTACCCGTATACACACATTATTTTAATATTTACCGTCGCAATGTAGTTAACAATACAATATTTGTAAAGTTTGCTCCTCTTTTGAAAGTTGGTGTTTACTAGGTAAGTAAAGTACATGTGGTTCTTAATCAAATGTATATTTGGGGATTAAACAAGTAAACGCGAGATTGAGCGGTAAATTTAAACAACCACACTGTCATTACACTCGAGCTGTTGATAGTTACGATAAATAGGTGCTCTTAATTTGTGTTCTTAGTCTTTTGCTATATTAGTCTTCTACATACACTAGCACATAGGAAAGGTTTGCTTTGTTGTTAATAATAAATAAATAAAAATACTCAATCGATTTAAAATTATTTTATCAGTAGAAAATTACATTTTAGGAGAGTAATGTAGGCTATACGTGTCAATACCTACTTTATTTTCATGATTATAACGGAAATAAATATTGCTATTGGGAAGCATGATTATGTCAGTGGAATTAGATGAATGAGAATATGAACGTATGAGAAAATATGTAAAAACTTGATAGGTGACTTTCCAAGACATACAATAGTGAAATGGACACGATAATGACTTTCAGATTATAGTCATCAATGTAAAACTTGTATTGCAGTTATGGCAAACCACAATGCGACTTTCTTTAATCAGCCCCTCTTAAATAGTTGATGTCTCAATGGTCCCGGTCAGAGCACTCGTAATCAATTCACAAGTGTTGACTGGCCGCGCGCTAAACAACCTCCTCGATCGAACGCAAAGTCTAACTGCAAACAATATCATAGTATTTGTACTGAAACAACAAATTTGTAGCCAGCTTTACGCCCGACACGCTAGCACTCATCGTGTGTGCAGAGACAATATGTAGACTCCACGATCTTAAGCAACGCGACAAAATGAATCTCCGCAGCGACTGATACGGCCCAATTCAAACACAGTCAGCGCCATTTTGTTTTGACAAGCGGCTAGCTCGAGTCGAGTCGCTCAACCTAATTCCAACCAAACCTCCACAATTTTAAGAGCCATATTCAGCCAGGACGCTACTGGGGCAGAATGTAGAAACATTGGAAATTAAGGGACGACCAGACACGATTCTGTTTGCCGTCTAACGTGGTCCCAGGACGGAGTTACAAATATTTGACGTGTCAATTTTGTGAATGTTGACCGAGAATTGCGGTTAATATTCCCGACCCGAGCAACCTGACAGGCACCCTTTAATTAAATGACTGAAATAGTCCAATTGTTGATTTATCACATACCTTTCAGAGGTTTGTTTCTAAGGTAACAAGTCATCTTTTTGGGCATTTTGAATTTCAAATTAATGTCGTTATAACCAACGAATATTACAAATGCGTTTTGTGCATTAAAACAATAGCAACCGTCTGGCCCTCCATTGACGTTAAAAAGCATTTACACTTGTTAGTGAAACAATAACAAACAACAGCACAATAGTAAAGACAAACCATTGTTTCAGCTTGTTAGGGGCGTATTGCTCGTTACCTCCAATATTTATTTTCAAGTGGCAACATCGGAGAGTTCATAAACAAAAAAACACTTTGGCGGCTGTTTTCATTGACAACAAAGCGTCGATCGGAGTGCCGAAGAGACTTGGAGTACACTTAGTTTCGCGACATAGGCATCTGAGT
Source organism: Teleiodes luculella (assembly GCA_948473455.1). Taxonomy (NCBI): domain Eukaryota; kingdom Metazoa; phylum Arthropoda; class Insecta; order Lepidoptera; family Gelechiidae; genus Teleiodes; species Teleiodes luculella. Next base: position 9,344,761 of record OX419602.1, read on the forward strand.
AGGGCCACTCGCTATTTTCATTGTGTGCTTTTAATTTTGAGTGCGCGAACTAGCTCGCTCTCCCGGGACGAATGTTTGCAGGGGTAATATTTGCTTCCGCTGTATAATTCAGCCGCCCGCCATATTTGCCAAAGAGCAATCATTTTAATATCGTCAGCCATCACATTAGGGCCGAGTGGGATACTTACTTTGTTGGATGAATTAATTTTTCAATTTTAATTATGCTTTTTGGAAGATTCTCGCGAGGTTTTAATATCAATTTGCGAGCGCCCGGAGCGCTCTCTCTTGCTGAATGTAGGTACACAATTCGTTTCAGTCCAATTTTCAAATGAACCGTGATCATTAATGTATTGTGTTAGTAGAGTAAGTAAATGGGTACATTCTATTTCTTGTATGCGTCATAAGTAAATAAGAGAGATAAATTATTATGAGTAAAATATGTACTTGCGTAACTAACTAACCTAATAAGATTCCTAAATTGTCAAAGGTAAAAAAAAAACAAAAAAACAAAAACTTATGTCGTTTACAAGCTTGAGTGAATAGTTTCGATGAGAAAACAGTCAGTAAGTAATTGTGTACTATGTGTACTTAAATAAATATTTTATCATTTAAAACAAACTTTATCAACAACATATTATTATTATAAGTTGTTTTAAATTTTATGTAGGCATTTACTTAGTATAACATGTAATATTACAAACGAGAAATATGAACATTGAATCATAAACTTGCCCACATCCTACGAATGATGATTTTACTAGCCTATATCGTTCATTTTATTGTCACCAGTTTCCAACAAGACAGGTAACGCCATCTATGTAATATTGACGAAGTATGTTCAGTGTAAAGTAGCGCCATCTTAATGAATATGCGTTTATTACCAAGTAGATATTTCACATGAGACGGGTTCTCGTAGTGGATTGGTGAACGTAACTTACAACTTACAATCTGGCATTCCTACATTTAAATTGTTTTTATATGTTTTCCTTACAAAGTAGATTTATGCAGATTTTTACAAATACGATTCAATCTAAAATTTTCGTTAAAAGAAGGTACTGCTCTAAAGAACACTACTCCAAACAGAAATTCGTAAAAGAAAAATTGTTTTGTACAGTAGCGGAGAGCTGTGGGTAAGAGCAAGGTATACGTGTTAATCAAAATTGACTTGGTCAGCTATCAGATTGTAAAAGCAAAAAAAAAATTGCGATTTCAGAAAACTTGCAGAATAAAAGTTATTCAGTTTCAAGAGCTGAATTATCACGCGAGAGGTTTTGCGTTATTTGATTAACATGTTGTATGTATATTCTCTTATGTGAGATAAAATTGTCGCCTCTTTCACTATACATGAATGCACACTAGCGCCACTGTGGACATAATAAGTAAATTACACGTTTCTTAAGGAAGTAAGTAAGAACTTATTTAAAGCCCGACCAGAGAAAAAAAAACCTCGCCATATTGCGGGATTTTAATTGAACTAATTTTATAAGGGAAATTGTTGCCATAGTCGTAAAAATATACACGTGGCGCCCCCAGAGCAGGTTTTTTATTTCTTTGGTCAGGCTTTATTACTTCTACGTTCCGAGATCACACAATAGCCATTCAAACTTGCATTGTAAAACAACAAGATGTACATATCCATAAAATATTTATTTACCAATCTTAAAATACATGTCAATGTCACTTCATAAAAATAAGTCCGAACATAATTCGACCAGCGTTTTTAGGCACTTAGTTATTTATTAATTATGACATATTAATATTATTATATCTAACTTTTATTAAATGGTCCCAATACCCGAATGTATACATTTAGACAGTATTTGATTTTAGCAAGATATCTCTAGAAAATGTGCATAACAGATTCATGACAGTATGTTAGATTGATTGGCCATTCACTTGCTCTCACAGACATCTTTGAATATCTATCAAATGTATGAATTATAATTATTTTTAGTCACTATCTAATGCGAAGGAAGCAAGAAAAAACGAATTTAAGATCCTTTGGGGTTGTGTTGGTCATTTTAAAAGCTTACACACAAATTACTCAATCTACTATCATCAAATGAATAATCATTATTTCGTAATATTATTTACTTAAATATATTAGTATAATATCATGAGAAAAAACGTAAGTCCCAATAAGCACGCTTAAAGCCCGCGAAGTTCGAAATATCGTAATCGTTTACGTAGTATCTAAACACATTATGCCGAAATTGCGATACAGAAGATCGGCGGCTGAATTTACGTTCCGACGTATTCGCTGATACGACACACCATAAGCACCGAAAATAATGTGTGCTCTATAGAATAAGTTGCCGCCGAACTTACGCCCGACCGAATTTCGGCTGTACGCTATTTCGCAACGTAATTTGGCACTGTGTGTCGTCAGAAATTCAAATAGCAATACAATAGCGTAATCATGCCGAATTTCGGTCGCGCAAATTCGGAATAGAGTGTTTAGAGACTTAAGAAATAGTATTTACAGTAATTATATCAATTAATACACATTACAACACAAAATAAAAGTTAAATAAAATCCCTACCTCGACCTTTTTAAGAAACACTGCTGACAGCCCGAGCTGCATGAAGATTCATGCGTGACAAGACATAATTCTGTCGTGTCGTGAGTATACATATTCCTCGAGGCTGGTTTATTTAAATCGTAAAAGAATAATTAAAGAAAATTGCAGATTCTTAAAATTAATAATATTAGTTTAAAACTGGCATACATAAGCATATTTTACAAACCATATAATATGGCAAATATTTTAATCCTATAGTATATTCTTAATTAAAATTTAGGTAAGAAAAAAACAAACTCCTTGATATAGACTAAAACAACTGTCTGCTTACGATTTGCTAACGCAGCTGTGTGGTTTTATTTTATAACAATACTAGCGTTCCGCCGCGGCTCCGCCCGCGTTAACAGCTTTGCCCGTGGGAATGAGGCATTATCCCGCGGTAAAAGGTAGCCTATGTTACGCAGTAAAAGGTAGCCTATATTATGTTATGCGGTAGAAGGTTGCCTAGGGTGAATGTAGCTTTCCAATGGTGAAAAAATTTATGAAATCGGTTTAATCGTTTTTGAGTTTATTCCTTACAAACATACACACACACAAAAATACAAATCTATCCTCTTTGTAATTTTAGTATGATAAGTAATGTTTAAAGAAAATTTCAATAAATACCTTGATTATCTATTTTTTGCTTCTAATGTTTTGATTATAATAGTAACAATATTGAAATAAAAAGATATATGGCCCATATTTGTCATGTATTGGCAATTGGTATGGCTTACAGTTATAAACTAAATCTGGCTTATATCTGATATTAATAATTTAAAATAATGTAACTAAAATGTGCTCATATTGCACATTAGCCTAAACATAATAATATAAAGTTAGTATGATTTCTTTATGGCCATAATTATTTTAGATTTTAGAGTGTGTAATAATGAGCGAGATATTTTCGTAAAATTCCTTCATAATTTGAAGTCTTGATTAAAACTAAGCTATTTGTACGCTTACCACTCATTCAGATCATGACTTTGAAATTTTGTATTGTATTGTAATAATATAAATCATCTCGGGTGGTTACTCAGCCCATGAAACTGCAAAAATGTTATTCTGGAAGTTATTGATAATGTTTATTCAAACTGATTAGCTGGCTGAGTCAACTTATATGAAAAGGTAATAATGATTTTAGAAAAGTGCCAGAACAAAACTTGTGCAATTTCATAAGCTGAGTAACCAACCAAAAAGATTTGCATTGTTTCACAAATATATTATAGAGATACAAATGCATATTCTAATTTGTTTTCAGGTTACATGATATATTAATTTAATAATATCTAAGACGAATACTTACATGATTATCTTTACTCAACTATCAAAGGGAATTCCTCCACATCTTCGCACATGGAGTTGAAGCCAGCAGCCCAAGCTTCAGCCTCTTCTTTCTGAAATATGCAGTTCAAAGGATTAGCGTCTATATTAAAGGTCTACGCCGAGACACAACAACTACGTAGATTGGGAAAATTGTGTGATTTAAATTACTATAGCTACCATAGAGGTAGATTTTTTTAATAGCTGAAAATTAAAATTTTTGTGTTTGTGTGTGTGTGTGTGTATATGTGTGTATGTTCTTATTGTTAAAATTACAATATAGTGAAAAATTCATGATTATATTTTTCCGTAACACAATACGAGTATGTATGTAGTAGTTATTATTTCATACAACAAAATCGAATATGTGTTTAAGTTATTTTAGAATACTATAAGTAACCGAATTTTGCCTAATTGAGAAAGGAAACGCAAGATACGTGATACGCCGATAAATCAACAAAGAAAAAATACTTACTTCTTTCTTAGTCATTTTCTGTCGTTTAGTCTGCTTTTTTTTAGTTATTTTCCTCTCTTCTTCTACAAATGGAATGCCAGGGTCAAAAGAGATGTCATTTAGTTCATCCTCCTCATCAGAACTGTTATTCAAAGGTCTCAAGTCACTGTCCTGCGTTTCTGTAGATGCTTGTCTTATGAATGTCACCTTCTTAGCTTTCCCATAACTCCTGCGCGTCGGCTGTAAGAAGCAATTAATAGTTTAAAATTGTTGTAGAACAGGGAAAAATATTTAAATTAATGATATAATTAAGTAGTAACAAGTAGTAACATAGAACCAACCTTCAAATGGTGAACAATATCAATATCTTCAAAGAGATGCACTGATGTCTGGGAATCCTCATCTAATTCTTCTACAGGATCAACATTTGCAGCTGCAGCAGTAATGACATCTTTAGAAGCTGTTTCAGGGGCTTCTGATGCAGACTTCATTTCATCGTACAATCTCTCAACTTCTGCTTTTCTTGTAGATTTGACACTTACTGGTATGACTGCTCGAGTAGGCCCTGCCTGCTCATTGATTTGTCTCAACACAGCCCTTGCGCGTGCCTGCCTTAGCGACTTTTTTCGTCCAATATCTTTTTGTGGAGAAACATTCTCCAAATTTTCGCTATCATCAAATCCGAAATATTTGTCGTGCTTTTCTTTACGTGGTGTTTTTGCTGGTGTAACATTTAGATCTTCATTATTCTTGCGCTTTTGACCCCTAGACGAATCTTTTGAATTCTCTTTGTCATCAGATGTATCTTTTGAACTATCAGTATTTGACATATCTGACCTTTTGTCAGGGTTCTTTTGAGGAGTAAACAGTTGTCTAGTTGTCTTTTTGACTTTGTCATCATCTTTACTGGATGAGTTTGTGGAGATTTCATTGAATAAAGAAGCTGTTACTGGAGTAACTGACCTGCCTTTATTTTTCTTGCTGGAGTTTTTTTCAACCATTTCCTTTATGAATGAAATGATACTTGTTTGCACTAAATTGGGTTGGTCTTTTTGTACTATTTCTGGAAGTGGCTCAGTGTTTTCAGGAATAAGGTTAGTGTAAACATGTTTCTTTTTAGTTTTGTCTTCTAAGTTAACAAATGAGCATTCCACAGCTGGAGTCATATTGGGTTTAACATATGAGTTGACATGCCAGCGGATAGGTAGATTCTCAAACTCGATTCTCCATGGGCTTGCATTAGGATGTCTGACAGAAGTATTCATACTGCTGCTAGCAATAGGGTTCGGATCAAAACTGAAGTCTCCTTTTAAATTTAGAGGATCATCATTATGATGAACATCCGAGATTCTGCTTATTTGTGTTACTGGAGTGTTGGGCCGAGTTGGAGTATTTACAGGAGAATAATCTATTTCATGCTGTGGTGAACTTGCAAAATCTGCTGCTATATCTTCAGGTCTTATAGAACTGTTAGATTTTATCATTGGAACAGAATTAGTTGTTAGTAAAATATTTTCTTGAATCTGAGGTTTGTTTTGAATATTATTACATGAGTTTGATGATTTTGTATTGCCTATAATTATTTTTGAAGCAACATTTCTCTGTACAACCTTATTTGTTGCAGTCCTGTTTTTATCAGTATCAAAATTTTCATTTGATACTTGCACATTTTTTACATCTTTATTAATATTTACAGATTTGGGTTCTTGTTTATTTTCAACATCGCTATTTACAATGGGAGTAGGTTTCTTACCCACTATATTTTTCAATGCTGCCAGAGCTCTATTAACATTTTGGTCATAGTTGTTTTTGAAAGTTACTTTTTTAGGTTTTGGATTCGCTGGTTTCCTCTTCACAGCCTTACGTTTCTTCTTTGAAGGAGCTGGCTCTTCATTAGGGTCAAATGTGAAATTATAGACATCTTCATTACTTTCATCCTTCTTATTGTCATCCAAAATTTTGAAAGAAAAGTCCTTTTTCTGCAATCTTGTAGATTTTTTAAGTGGACTATAATTTACAGATCTCTTTTCTGTCTGTAGTTTTGAGGGACTTTTAGTTGTACTACTAAGATAAGAATTTTCAACAGTACTGGAAGGCTTCACTGGACTCTGTTTTGTTTTAGATGCAGTCTTTTTTGCATGTCTTTCAACATCCTTTACTGGAGTTTTAGTTTGCTTCAATGGACCTGTTTTTACTGGAGTTCGCCCTGTATTCAATGGGGTTCTGCCTTGCTTCACTGCAGTTGTGCCTTTCTTTGCTAAAGTTGTGTTTTTTTTCGCTAGAGTTCTGCCTTTCTCCACTGAAGTGGTGTCTTTTTTTGCTCCCTTATTCACTACATTCCTGCCTTTTTGTATTGGGGTGGTGTCTTTCTTCTCAGGTGTTGTAAAATGATTTACAATACTTATTTCATTTTTATTTAGGCCTTTCTTCATTTGCACATCTATCTGAGTCAAAACTTCTTTTCTAGTCCGTAACATTCTTTTTGGAGCATTGTTGTTAGTATCAGAAGATTCCTTTTTCGTTTTCTTGTCTCCATTACTTTGGTTTGATTTTGGCTGTTCAAGTTTAGGAGTATTACTGGTTACTGAGATGTTGTCATGACTCACAGTCTGTTGTGCTGTGACTACATTAGCACTTTTCTGGACCAATGGAGTGCTTGCATGGCTTGGTTTAACTGGTATAAATTTGCTAGGACTTATAGAATGATCTTCAAACTTTGATGGCAGCCGAGAAACTCTCCGAGGTCTACTGGCTACTAGACTTGTCTCAACTACTTTTAGTGGAGACTTAAATGGTGAAACAGACGAAATAACAATCGGCGGAGAATTTTTTAAATTGGGTTTTTCATTTTTACTACTGATGGTAGTAATAATAGCATTCTCCTTACTGTTGGATAAATTTTTCAGTACCTGATTATCCTCAAAACGACCAGGCACACGCCTTTCGCGTCTGGGCCGAGAAGCCTCGGTATTATGCAGGATCTGATTAATTTTCAAGTCCGTAGAAGGTTTCTTAGCGATTTTATTGGGAGTCTCGATAGATTCATTGTCATCAGACGCAGAGTTTGTTTTATCACCTAAAACCTTTCTAGGTGCTTTTGTACCTTTGATTGTCGATTTCAACTTGACTCTCTGACCCAACTTTGTTCTAGATGGGATCCCAATATTTTCTTTCAAAGATTTCGTTGATTTAGCAGTTCTTGTTCTGGGAGGCATGATGGTAGATGTACACGCATTGAAATCATTTATTCTTACACTGGTTCCTGATATCCAGGTTCAATACAAATGACGCACAATCTTTGATATAGAAACTAAGTGATTTATGTAATATTTTTCACAATTTTACACAAAACAGATGTAATTTCTTGTTGTTTGCAATGCTTGCTTTTCGCTCGTTTTTTGAGTTTGACAAATGTTGACAGTTTGTGTTTTTTTTTTATTGTCAATGGATAGTGTCTGTTCTGCTAGCGTACCTAGCTAGAGGCAAGGCAAGGCGACTAGAGATGTCAGTTCACAGTTCGAGGCTATTAAAAATTACAAAAAAAAAAAGAAAAAAAATAATAATACATAAAATTAAATTAAAAATAATTAATTAATTATTTAAATAAACAAAACGAAACAAATAATATTTATTTAAATAAAATAATAATAATAATCACTACATAGTATAAAACAAAGTCGCTTTCTCTGTCCCTATAGTTTTTGAGATTTAAGCATATATAGGGACATAGGTACATGTCCCTATGTATGCTTAAATCTTTAAAACTACGCATCGGATTTTGATGCGGTTTTTTTAATAGAGTGATTCAAGAGGAAGGAGGTTTATATGTATAATACATGCATAGTATACTTAAGGATAACCCACAATTAACATTTCCCGTGCGGAGCCGGGGCGGGTCGCTAGTAATAAATAAAATAAAATTAAAAATAATTAATTAATAATAAATAAAATTAAATTAAAAAATATTACTTAATAATAAATAAAGTAAAATTAAAAATAATTAATTAATTAATTAAATAAATATTTGTATTATCTTTAATTACATTATTTTATTTAAATAAATATTTTTATTTTTACTGTACTTTAATTATTATATAAATTTAATTAATTAATTATTGTTTAACATTTATTACTATTATTTATGCATTATAATATTATTTATATTTTTATAAATATAAAAAATAAAAATACAAGTAAGTATCATCAGTTAATAAATATGTAATTAAATTATCAATGAAATAGGTTCTTTTAATCGTTTCTTAAAAGACTCGGGTTCTTTGCTTGAAAGGCTCGGCTCCGAGCTGCGAATATTTTAGTAAAGAGCTCGAGTCGTCGAACTTTTACTTACGATTACGACTCAAACTTTTGAGGTTTGTAAAAAGCCTTGAGTTGTTTATTTGGAGTCGAGTCGTCAAAGTTGAGGCGAGTCTTTTAAAAAGGGTTTAAAAGCCTCGAGCTGTGGCATCTCTAAAGGCGACACGATCCGTATGACAGGAAAAAGGACCTTTAGCTTAATTTGCAACTCGTTAAGAAAAAGGGAAATACCATTCTTAGGTGAATTTCAGTAATCAATAAATCAATCCACGTCCTTTATTCCAAAAACATAAAAATACTTCTCTGAATTAATTTAAGTTTTCGTTACTACCGATTTCCTTCCATTATAAAATTGTTTCTATTGTCCATCTTTTTTTTACATACGCATTATTGTTTCGGTTAACCGTACGATGGTAGTAGTATACCTGCAAAGTTATTGTGTACGTTATCTTCACTTGCACACCTACCGCCATATATTTTTAAATATAGCAACATTTGGAACGTGCTTTTTTTTCTTGTTCATTGCTATAATATTTGTTTTAAAACGGCATAATCTATTTAATTTTGTATAGCGCTTTCCTTGTCTCACGACTTAGTTATTACAAACAAAAAAGCGTAACGTCAATTGAATAGCGAGCGAGCGCACCGCAACTGACTTCATTCATTTTCAATTTTTCAAACAGCGGACCGTTGCTAAACCGTCCTCAATATTTAATTTTACAAATTTTTCTTAAAGTTCAGTGTTGTTTATACGTATGTGTTTGAGGAATAATTGTGTTGGTTGATTTATTTCAATTATTTGCTAATAGATTTGTTGAAACAGTATGGTAAGTGGAAAACGGACTATCGATCATTTATTCCTCTTTAGCTCTTGCATTTCTGACCTAATTATGATATTTTGACAAGTTCTATATGAATATTGTTCAGATAAGTCATTGTTCTAGAGTACGTTTGCCTTACATCTCATGAAATGCACATTGTTTCGATATAAACAATAATTTTATACAACCTCTTTTCAGGACTAATGAAACCTGGCTAGACGAAACGGATTTTTTCCGGTAAAAATAATATTGACAATCGTTGACGGTTCCGCCTGAAGCTGTCAACGACAGGGACATGAATACCCGTTCCTGATATTCAAATATTAAATATTTAAACTTGGCAGTATATTTTTTTATTATAAGGGTACAATAACAACTACATAATGGCCGAGGAAAGGAATAAAGATACAATAGACACAGTTCAAGTAGCGCTTAGGATCAGACCGTTGATGCAGTCAGAGTTGGACCGAGCCTGTGATGAGTGTATCGAAGTAGTAACGGGCCAACCGCAAGTGGTGATCAAAGATCTGTCATTTACATACAACTTTGTGTTTCCACAACATATCACACAACAAGAATTCTATGACACAGCAGTTAAAGGTCTTATTGGAAGGTTATTTCAAGGTAAGTCAAAATATCAAAATATATTCTTTATTTTGTTCTTTTGCAGCTTGTATAGTTTAAGTTCTCATAGAGTAAAGGAAACAATTTTTATTAGTTTGCTTTCCACCATTCTGTTTCTGGGTTAGAATTTGATAAGCACAACTAAGGCAACTACATAATAATTATGTATGTAATCCTAGGAATAACAACTGAGTACTGTAATCCTTAATCCCCATGGGAGTGCTATCATGATCCTCACTCTTAGCAGGTAAGTGTGGGATTTACGCATTGACATCATTCCCTTTGGAAAAGGTCTCTTTTTTTAGCTGAACTGTTGCATTGATTAATAGTTCTCTAGATTTTATTCTCTTAATCTAGAGTAGGGAACAGGAGAGTATGATGTATGGTCATGTTTATAATCCAGTCATATCATATACATACTTAAAATTATTATTTTTGCTGAAAGCATTCAGGACATATAATTCAGGTCACAGGACAAGTAAAATGTTGAGTCCCGTATACTGTATTTGTAACACACATCATGAAGACAAGACTTTAGGAAAAAAGTTGTTTGAAAGTATAAAAACATGTGATATGACTGCACTTATGGACTTGTACTTGCACCTCAGGCGTCGTCTCCTTCACGATGTTTTTCAATATCAACACGCTAGGCTGTGGTCCGAGACCCTAGAGTCTTCCACTCCCCCGCAAGTCCGGTGAAGCTTGATTGGTTGTACATTTTCGACACAAGCATAGGTCTTTAAAAAAAATAAAAGGACTTGTACTGTAACTACTTCAAAAACAGATTTTTATAAGTTACATGTTGTGTTCCAGGTTACAATGTTACAATTCTAGCATATGGGCAAACAGGCTCAGGGAAAACTTACACCATGGGTACTAATTATTCCGGCTCAGATGGGGACTCAACCAAATTAGGTTTGTTTCATTAAATACTTTACAATCATGGAGTACAGAACCAATGGAGAGCGCGTCCGCACGCTTTTGCTTACAAACAAAGTCACCAATTTGCGCGGGGGGAGAGGTGATCTGCGCCGGCTGTAATTGGCCGACGCGTGGCTGCGCCGGCTGCAATTGGCCGACGCGTGGCTGACGCAATGACATCTGATTCACTAGTGGTTAAAAACGTGGTGAGGTAAGCAAGATATAACATATGTTTGGCGTGTGCGGTCGCCCCCGCAAGCGTTCTCCATTGGTTCTGTACTGTACTCCATGTTTACAATTTATGTTAATAAGACACCTACTTGCTTATTTGTGTAGTAATATTTCTAGTAATGCCTAATTGAAATGCCTAGGTTATAAGATATGTACTAGCTTTCCGGCCCACGGCTCTCCCCGCGTTAACAGTTTTTCCCGTGGGAATGAGGGATTTTCCCGCGCCTATGTGTTATTTAATGTATTAGCTGTATTACTGTAAAGTTTCATTAAAATCCATTCAGTAGTTTTTGCGTGCAAGAGTAACATACATATGGATGGCCATACATCCATCCTCACAAACTTTGGCATTTATAATATTAGTAGGATTAGCTGTTTGCCTGCAGCTACTTTCCCATACTATTTTCTTCTATTACTTTTGAAGGAATAAAATTTCCTGCTGTAAAAAGTAGCCTAACATAAATCTAGTCTCTCCTGTATCATCTATGTAAACGGAATTTATTATTTGAAAGTCTAGACATATTGCAATCAGGTTGTCAATTTTTTTACTAAACATTTTATGAAAACAGGTGTGATACCACAAGCAGTAGCAGATATATTTGACTACATAGAAACACATGAAGACAAATTCATATTCCGGGTTAATGTTTCATTCATGGAGCTTTATCAAGAGCAGTGCTATGACCTCCTCTCTGGCAAGGAACGCGGCCACAGCATCATTGAGATTAGAGAAGATATCAATAAGGGAGTTATATTGCCAGGTGAGGAAATATGATTTCCTAATAAATAAAGTGGCCGTTGGGGCGGAAAGGTTCTTGAATGGCGACCGCGCGCCGGAAGACGTAATGTGGGCAGGCCCCCCACGAGGTGGACCGACAATCTGGTGAGGGTCGCGGGAAGCCGCTGGATGCGGGCAGCGCAGGACCGATCATTGCGGAGATCCTTGGGGGAAGCCTTTGTCCAGCAGTGGACGTCTGTCGGCTGAAATGATCATGATGCTGATGATGAATAAATAAATATGTGGGCAAGGACCTGTACTATGGGTGACAGTTGATAAACACATATAACTATACAATATCCACACACAAGTGCTCATCACATGAATGTTTGCCCTGGGCACAGAATAAATTATACGGGCGGCATTCGAACTGGGCGGCATTTGAACCCGCGGCCCTGTGCTCCGAATGCTGGCGTACTACCAACTAGGCTACGGAGCCGTCGCCATAACTCTACCAAAAGAAATTAACTGCTGGACATGAGCCTCTTAGAAATCCCCATCAGTTATATGCAATTTAATTCTTTGTTGTGCTCTCATTTAATATAATATGTATATTGTTTAGTATTAATATTAGTCAGTAATACGATAAAAACAGCAACACTACCGCCCGTCACATCCACACGCAAACAGCTGGACACGCGTAAAGAGATTCAGAGTTATTCAAAATGGCGTAGTTATTTCAAACGAGTTGGTTACGTTTTTTACCTGGGTAACTGCCAAGTATTTTTACCAGTAGTAAAGATGGGAAATTAATTTACCCGTTTTTTACTACCGCCTCCGTATACTACGTGTCCACTTGGCGTTTTCATGGCTTCAATGTGATTTCTAAACCTGCCAATAATTTCTTATTTATCATCATTGACAGCTCATAATGTCCCTACCGAGGGGCTCGAGCCTACTCTCAAATCAGGGTGAAAAGGCGCCTTAGTCGATCACTAGTGCGGGCTAGTCAACTTCACAAACAACCCTTGAATTACTTCGCAGGTGTGTGCAGGTTTCCTCACGATGTTTTCCTTCACCGTAAGAGCGTCGAATAAACGTACATATAAATTCGAATATCGAAAACATTGGTACGTGCCGAGGTTGGAATCCGTGAACTTCCGAATGGAAGTCAACGGCCTCCGACGCTCTATTTCTTGGAGACTCTCTGTTTGTATAATTGCAACTTGTTATACCAGGTATAACGGAGGTGCCAGTGTCGTCAACCATGGAGACCATGATGATCCTGGAGCGAGGGTCCCTGGGCCGCGTCACTGGTTCCACAGCCATGAACCAGGCTTCTAGCCGCAGCCACGCCGTCTTCACTATAGTCATTGCTAAGGAAAGTCGCACTGACAAGTGAGTTATGGTCATCATTTCAGCCGAAAGACTTCTACTTAAGCATTCAACAAAACGTTTACATTCCCTATGTAGCCGGAGTCAATATATTTAAAAGACTTGTAACTATTTATTCACACTACAGTACAAATTGACTCACATTGTTGTAGCTACGGTCCACGTTGTTGATTTTTGCCTTGGGGACATAATACTTCCTTAATTTCCTATACTAAATTTTTATAGTAATTTACTATAACGGCATCAGAGCATAGCAAACAGACGGGCAGAGTTTTAAGGTCGTCGGAAGTCCTGAGTTACCATAGGATTTATAATAAAACGCCCCGCGGCTCCGCCCGCGGTAACAGCTTTTCCCGTGGAAATGAGGGATTTCATATGGTATAATCTATATTATATTAAAGTTTTATTAAAATCCCTTCAGTCGTTTTTGGGTGAAAGAGTAACAAACATCATTAATACAGCCATCCTCACAAACTTTCACGTTTACTATATTAGTAGGATACTTGGTTTGGATAATACCATTCATCTTATATTAAGATAGATAAAAAGTCATACGAGAACATTCCATCGCATTCGCATCGTAACCACGTTTTACATTTTCAGAAACATAGCCACAACATCGAAGTTCCACCTGGTAGACTTAGCCGGTTCAGAGCGCATCAAGAAGACGAAAGCGAGCGGCGAGCGGCTGAAAGAGGGAGTGAAGATTAACCAGGGGCTGTTGGCTCTGGGAAACGTGATCTCAGCATTGGGAGACGGCACCAACAGGAGCTTCATCAGCTACCGGGACAGCAAACTTACTAGGCTACTGCAGGGTATGATTTTTATTTAAAGGATTGGACAATATTACGGATAAGGATAGTTGAAAGATACCACCCTTAGCCTGCTCTCGACTACCAAAGGTTAGCTGGAAGAAAATGCTTTGTAGCATTAAGTTCGCCTGTGTACATTATAAGTGCAATAAAGAATTTTCATTCATTCATTCAAAGATGACTAACATGTTGATATTATGTTACCAGTTCAAAGCTCTATCGCCTAGTCGAAAGCGTATCAAAAGAATATGTCGTTAAAAGTATGCATTTGACTATTTATGTATTCAGCGACATATAACCAAATATGTTTCGGACACCTACAGTTTATTTATGCAACATAGTTTACATACTTGTTTGTGAAACTGAGCACTGCGTTATACAGGAATATCTTTTTTTTCTATTCCCGTTATCCCTCGCGGAGGCCAAGCTCACGAGAGATCACGGGAATAATCGGTTGGTTCGCTAGTGAGCCGCGAAGCAACTTGAAATCGTTAACAGCTCATATATGTCCCCACCGAGGGGCTGGAGCCTACCCTGATATCAGGCTTTAGTTGACCACGCTGGCCCAGTGCGGGTTGGTCAACTTCACACCCAACCTTTGAATTTTTTCGCAGGTGTGTGCAGGTTTACTCACGATGTTTTCCTCCACTGTAAGAGCGTCGAATAAACATATGAATTCGAAAATCGAAAACCATTGGTACGTGCCGAGGTTTGAACCCGCGAACTTCTGAATGGAAGTCAACGGGCCTAGCCACTTGGCCACCGCAACATCTCAACATATGTACTAATTATGAATGTAACTGTTAGACAGCTTGGGCGGGAACTCACTGACGCTGATGGTGGCGTGCGTGTCTCCGGCCGACTACAACCTGGACGAGACCGTGTCCACGCTGCGCTACGCGGACCGCGCGCGCCGCATACGGAACAAGCCCGTCATCAACCAGGACGCCAAGGCCGCCGAGATCGTCAGGTAGGCGACAGTTGACGGATACTAGGCGTCAGGTAACTGATACTAGGCGTCAGCTGACTGATACTACAACCTGGACGAGACCGTGTCCACGCTGCGCTACGCGGACCGCGCGCGCCGCATACGGAACAAGCCCGTCATCAACCAGGACGCCAAGGCCGCCGAGATCGTCAGGTAGGCGACAGTTGACGGATACTAGGCGTCAGGTAACTGATACTAGGCGTCAGCTGACTGATACTACAACCTGGACGAGACCGTGTCCACGCTGCGCTACGCGGACCGCGCGCGCCGCATACGGAACAAGCCCGTCATCAACCAGGACGCCAAGGCCGCCGAGATCGTCAGGTAGGCGACAGTTGACGGATACTAGGCGTCAGGTAACTGATACTAGGCGTCAGATAACTGATACTAGGCGTCAGGTGACTGATACCAGGCGTCAGATAACTGTTACCAGGTGTCGGATAACTGTTACCAGGTGTCGGATAACTGATAATAGGCGTCAGATAACTGATACTTGATACCAGGCGTCAGATAACTGATATTAAGCGCCATATAACTGATATTAAGCGCCAGATAACTGATACTATGCGTCAGCTGACTGATACTATTCGTCTGATATCTTTACATCAGTGAACTAAATCTTTCTTTAAAGAGCGTCGGTTGATCCGAAACGTAAAATTTATGATAGGTAGGTGACAGTTTACTAATAAAGAGGTAGGTAGCAGATATATAGATCTATTATTATAGGTATCAGGTAACCACACAGAAAACAGCTTACGAATTCAGGGTGTCGTAATATAACTAATACAAAGTGTCCGATAGCTAACATAGCAACATCAACTATTATAAAACTTTACTTTCCTTTCAGGCTCAACAACTTAGTCAACGAACTACGTCTACAGCTCCTCGGCAAGGTTCCGACCACCAGCGAACGAAACAACGAACAACTGCAAGAAGACCTCGACAGAGAGCGAGCCAAATACTCAGAGCTGCTCAAGAAACACAAACAAGTCACCGAACACCTCAGCAACATGCTCATTGAAAACACCAACTTATGTGAAAAAGCTTTACTGGCTGAAGCCGCTAAGGAAAAAATGGAGAGAAAACTCAACGAGCTGACGGAACAATGCAATCAAACCATAGAGAATTTGAATACGAGTGACAAGGATGGCGATCAAAAGGCGACGACTATGATGGAGTATTTGAAAGATATGAAGACGCGGCTTGAGGATCTGCAGTCTATTAACGTGAGGACCAACGAGGAGATGATTGATCACGAGATCAAGGTGTCGTTTGTGTCTGATACGGAGCACGATAAGCTGGACGATGACGTCATTCTGAATGAGGAGCAAGCGGTGGTTGAGGAGGAAAAGAGGGCGATTGGACACGTAAGTTGATACTGCTTGTTGTATGACAAATCGTTTCTGGTAGTTTTTGTTTAAAAGTAAGATATACAAAGCGCTGTTTCTATATCCAGTGGTGGAATTACATCAAGATAAAGATTGTGACATTCTACTGCTGAACATAGACGCCTCGCAATGCGAGACACTTAGCTCAAACTTTGGTTTCTCAGATATCGTGTGTTATGTAAGCTTGCGATAAGGAACTCAAAAATTCAATTAATAAAAATTGCCA
Source organism: Teleiodes luculella (assembly GCA_948473455.1). Classification (NCBI taxonomy): domain Eukaryota; kingdom Metazoa; phylum Arthropoda; class Insecta; order Lepidoptera; family Gelechiidae; genus Teleiodes; species Teleiodes luculella. Next base: position 9,361,537 of record OX419602.1, read on the forward strand.
TGGAACTTAACATTAAATATTATTATAATCAAGATTTTTTAAATACAAAGACTTTAGTGGATTGATCTGCAAAATGAAAGGATTGCCTCATGGTCTAAAAACAAGGTCTAACCGTTAGACCACGTGACTGACACGAGCCTACGTCATTTTGCGCTGTTCATCCTTGTCTATTACACGCATTCGACAAGGATGAATAGGCAAAATGACTTAGAAATGACGTATTCTCGTGTCAGCCACGTGGTCTAATGGGTAGACCTTGTTTTCTTAGACCATGGATTGCCTTATTGAGTTATGTAACCCCCTCAGGTGGCCCTAACCCAAGAGCTCCGCGAGCTGAACCACGCGATGGCGATCAAGGCGAGCGTGGTGCAGGCCATCCTCGCCAACAACAGGGAGATGCTGGAGTCCCACGGCAACCTGCACGAGAACGAGGAGCGCATCGCCAGGCTGGAGAGGGAGAGGGACGAACTGCTACAGCAACTCAAGCAGACCAAGGTGAGGGACAAGAGAACGAGGAGCGAGGAGCGAGACTGGAGAGGGAGAGGGACGAACTGCTACAGCAACTCAAGCAGACCAAGGTGAGGGACAAGAGAACGAGGAGCGAGGAGCGAGACTGGAGAGGGAGAGGGACGAACTGCTACAGCAACTCAAGCAGACCAAGGTGAGGGACAAGAGAACGAGGAGCGAGGAGCGAGACTGGAGAGGGAGAGGGACGAGTGCAGCCACTCAAGCAGACCAAGGTGAGGGACAAGAGAACAAGGAGCGAGGAGCGAGACTGGAGAGGGAGAGGGACGAGTGCAGCAACTCAAGCAGACCAAGGTGAGGGACAAGAGAACGAGGAGCGAGGAGCGAGACTGGAGAGGGAGAGGGACGAGTGCAGCAACTCAAGCAGACCAAGGTGAGGGACAAGAGAACGAGGAGCGAGGAGCGAGACTGGAGAGGGAGAGGGACGAGTGCAGCAACTCAAGCAGACCAAAGTGAGGGACAAGAGAACGAGGAGCGAGGAGCGAGACTGGAGAGGGAGAGGGACGAGTGCAGCAACTCAAGCAGACCAAGGTGAGGGACAAGAGAACGAGGAGCGAGGAGCGAGACTGGAGAGGGAGAGGGACGAGTGCAGCAACTCAAGCAGACCAAGGTGAGGGACAAGAGAACGAGGAGCGAGGAGCGAGACTGGACAGGGAGAGGGACGAGTGCAGCAACTCAAGCAGACCAAGGTGAGGGACAAGAGAACGAGGAGCGAGGAGCGAGACTGGAGAGGGAGAGGGACGAGTGCAGCAACTCAAGCAGACCAAGGTAATTCCCGCACCCCACCATACGGGTTGCGCCACCGTTCCAAACATATCCTTTCAGAGCAAAACGACGAGATCACATGCAGTTAACACGTTCAGCGCCAAGGCCAGCAGCCAAAGAGTTCACTTTACACCTTACGAAATGCCCTTCTGGTGGTAAATACTCTCCTGGTAATAATCACCCTTCAAGTAACGATTCCCGTAACCGCCGGTAGGGGCGTTGTTATAATCCAAATAGTAATTAGAGACAGAGCCCCTCAGGTTCGAGGCTCTCTCAAGCCGCTTCTAGGCGCGTTGGTACATAACTACTCTGGAGTATAGTCACCGGGCGGTCACAAAACGCATTTTGACAACCTGCTTCTTTTAGAAAAACAACTGAATATCAACTACAAGTCAATGGCGTTAGACGCTATGTAAAACACCACCGGCGGAGTCCCGCGGCGCCTGCGAGGTGCGGGGCGTGGGGCGCTATATCGGGCGGGAAACTCATTTTGGCGCGGGGGGTTAGTGTCTTTTCTGTACGGGTTAGTACTATTATTTTCTTCTGTGGTATAGTTGTCCGTTCCTCCGAAAGTCCAGTGAAGTTTGATTGGTAGTAATTTTTCGACACAAGCGTAGGTAAACAACGGCAGCAACTCAAGCTGACCAAGGTAACGATAGTTCATATCAGAACAGTAGAAATATTGGCACCTACCATAGTCTAAGACGATAACATTTTATAAGTAACGTGACGCTTTAATATGCCTACGTACCTATTCAAGTACCAGACGCCTTAATTCATGACAGGGCAGGGATTGAGAAAATGACGAATGACAAGTTAATCTAATCTTCTTCTTTGAGTCAATGGTCCAATGGTCAGTACTCCGCAACAGAAATGGCGCAATCCGTTGCCCCAGACAGATCCTTCTTGGTGCAGTTGGCCGGACACAAAGGGCATGAGAGAAGATCTTAACTCTTAATCTAATAAATCTACGTATGAAAATATGATGTCTATCGGTTTCTGCCACATATGTTTCACAAAATACTAATTTCAGAGCAAAGACCCATCGCACGAGGAACGGCGCACGAAAGTATCGTCATTGGAGGCAGAGATCGCCGAGCTGAAGAAGAAGTGCCAGGCGCAGGCCAGCATCATCAAGGTCAAGGAGAAGAACGAGGCCAAGATCGCTGCCCTCAACGCTGAGCTACAGTCCATGAAGGCCACTAAGGTTAAAATATCCTTATCTATATTATGCTATACTTAATCAGGGTAAGCTGTAGCCCCTCGGTGGGGCATATCGACGGGGAAGTTCTAACAACTCCTAACTTACCAAAACCAAATTTTACAGGAGGCGAAAAAAACCGTTTTTAAATTTTCCCAGAAGTTAAATTAAATATGTGTAAATGGTAATTTTATACTTAAATGGACCCGCTTTTGAAGTAATAATCAAAATTTGCTTGGAATAAGTATTTAGCGAGATTATGCAAGATAGGAGGTATCACAAAGCTGGTGTGGCTGAAAATTCGAAGATAGGAGTAAATTCCACACTTCAAAAAGATAACAGAAATAGTTGAAATAATTATTTCTCGTTGAAGTTTTCAATTATATTTGGCGATAATATAACAAAGGAATCTAAAAAATACTAAAAATCGACAAAATATTCAAAAATGGCGAACTTTTTGAAGATAGGAGTTATTGCTTTTCTATATCACCATTATGTGCACCATGTCGGTTAAGATAGGAGGTATTTTGTAAATTAATTACTGTTATTTATTGCAATTTTTATGTTTACGCATTGAAGTTATAGTCCGTTTATTGCAGAACATCCTACACAAAATTATAAAGATAATGCTTAAATTAGAAGTCTTACTTCTGAAACTAAACCAACGAAAATAAATTGATTATTTAAATAAATTACAGACTGTTCTCAAATGCACTGGAGGACGTCTTCAAGACACTGGATTGGGACGGTTTGGGCATCAATGTCAATGACGAATATCTCACGCACCTTCGCTTTACCGACGACATAGTAATCATAGCCAAATCACCACAGGAACTGCAAGAAATGCTGCACGACTTAAATTGTGCCTCATAGTGTGTCGGTCTCGGGATGAATTTGGACAAGACGAAGGTCATGTTCAATGATCACGTCGTCCCGGCACCGATATTAGTAAGTGGCTAGTCACTCGAAGTTCTCCAGGAATATGTTTACTTGGGGCAAGCCTTGTAGATGAGTAAAGACAACTTTGAGCGAGAAATCGCCAGGAGAGTGCAGCTGGGTTGGGCAGCATTTGGGAAGTTGCATCATATCTTCTCGTCGTCGCCGACGCAGTGCCTAAACAGCAAGGTGTTTGACCAGTGCGTCTTACCTGTCACGACTTACGAGGTCGAGATGTGGACTATGACAGTCAAACTGGCCTACCGACTACATGTCGCTCAGCGAGCTATGGAACGGTCTACGCTGGGTGTCTCGTTAAGGGATAAAATCCGAAATGAGATCATTCAGCAGAGAACCAAAGTGTTGGATATCGTCCAAAAATATAGTAAGCCGAAGTGGCAGCACTGGTCACAACGGATGAGCTTTGGATTCGAAAGGTTCTTGAATGGAAACCACGATTTGGCAAGCTTAGCGTGGGACGCCCCCCTGCAAGATGGACCGACGACCTAAAAAGGTGCATGTCGGTGGCTGGATGAGAGCAGCGGAGGATCATGCGTGTAGTGTGACGCACACTTGGGGAGGCTTATGTCAAGAAGTGGACTGCTACGGGCTGATATGACGTCAACATTGTTATTTTAAGTTCAAAGCTGATTTATTGAAATTAAATCAGTTTTATTTCTGCGGTTCGAGGCTCAATTTGGTTGCACTCCGGTCATGTTCCTCTCGGCAAGTTTGATCATATGATTAGAAGAAGGGAGTCCCTCTATGCGAACATTGTGGCGTTGCTTACATTCCTATGTAACGAGAGCCGTTATCACAAGAATAATAATGTTTACTTCAAGAGGCCAAATTATTGGCACAACTGCTCAAACAGTATAGAATAGAATAGAAAATAATAAGTATTTTAAGGATTGTTAGGCTAGCCTAGCATTTCTTAACCGGGCTGACTAATTCTATAAGGCTGGCATAGTCCACAAGTGAACAAAAGCCTCATCAAATATGAGATTGAAAAAAACCGGTTTAACCCGTTAAATCATTTTTGTTGTTTTATAAATAAAATAACAATGAGATAACAAAAAGAAGCCAAATAATAATATGCATCCGCTGGACAATTTGCAGCCTATTAAAAGAGAACCAGCATTTTTTTTAAACTTTGAAAAAGTACTTGGTACCTAGTATAGTGCCCATACTTTTAAAATTTTGCTTTTCCTACCAGCTTATGAAAATCCTCTCTCTTTGACACTGCGAGATACGCACCGATTTAGTCTCGCTCTAGAGCGGGAACCGTACTTGAATATGAAGATAGGAGATATTAACTCATAGTTTTGTTTGAAATGAAGTTACGAGATGTTTCCATTAGTAAGTTAGAATATATTTCCTGCCAAAATTAGTTTCCATCAGTACGTTAGAATATATTTCCTGCCAAAATTAATAAGGTTGTTATGGACCTTAATATAGGAGATATTTCTTCAGTGCCTAGTTACGCCGATTTTGCGAATTTCGACATAATTTAAATAGCACTAGAAGCGCAATTCGATTCTCTATGGAACTGCATTCATAAGTCGTTTTCGTAAAAAATTGTAGTTAGGAGTTGTTAGAACTTCCCCGTCGATATATGAGCTGTTAACGACGAACAACACCTTAATCGCCTACGACAAAGTACTAAAATAAGAGACCTCTGCATTCGTCAGGAGTTTTTACTCTAAACCATGTTTGTTTTATTTTATGTGTATTTTGGACGCGTAGTCGTTGCTTATACAAGTGACCCATCGATCTATTAGACTCTGAAATCAGACGGTCTTTCCGAATTTGAATTTTGTTTTTTAAAGCTTAAGTACACAGTTATAAAATGTGCTCGTGGGACTGTACATGTTTTTTGTGATCTGGGCATCAATTGGTGGCAGTGGTCGGGGCACATTGCGAGTTGAAACGGCGGTCGTTGGGGAATAAAGGTTTTGAACCGCACCGCTCGTTCGGTGTGGACGTGACTCACATTCGGCAAACGCATGCATGTGGACCTGGCTAATGGCGATCGAGGCTTTTCGTTTCAGTCAGTCTTTCTGCTGATATAACGATGATGATTCCGCAATATGGTGATTTGTTTTATTTCTCTGCTTGGTCTCGTTAACAGCTCTTATAATATGTCCTCACCAAGGGGCTCGAGCCTACCCTGATTTCAGCAGGCCTACTATGTAAGTAGCGACAGGCTCGAGAAGCTGTCAAACGCGACATAGTGACATTAGAGCCATAGTAGTTCTATCAATATGTCGCGTTTGACAGCTTCTCGAGGCCTACAGAGTCCCGGTGCGGGTTGGTCAACGTCGCACACAACCTTTGAATTATTTCGCAGGTGTGCAGCTTTTCGTATGATGTTTACCTTCACCGTAATTTAGAGTGTTGAATAAACGTACATATAAATTAGAAATTCGAAAACATATTGGTTTGAACCCGCGAACTTCTGAATGCAAGTCAACGGGCCTAGCCACTTGGCTACCAATGCTCTTCTGGTTGGTCTATCTATACTAAAAATACCCTTCGAACCGCAGGTGAAGATAATCCGTCAAATGCGCGAGGAGAGCGAGAAGTTCCGCAAGTGGAAGGCGGACAACGAGCGAGCGATGCTGCGCCTGCGCAACGAGGACCGCAAGCGAGCCAACGCCATGGCCAAGATGGAGTCACTTCACGCCAAGCAGCAGAACGTGCTCAAGCGCAAGATGGAGGAGGCCGTCGCCGTCAACAAGCGACTCAAGGTACACACACACACACACACACACACACACACACTAACTTTCAAATAAACCTCTTCCACACACAACACATACTACCAGAGACCTCTCTTACACATCCCAGACATCCCCAGATACCTTCCAAACACCCCTAGACACATGCCAAGTATACCTCTAGATAACTCCCAAATACACCCCCAGACACCTCACAAATACACTCATATATTATTGTCAAATACACTACTAGACATCCTTCCAATACAACCCTAGACATCTTCCAAATACACCCCTAGATATACTCTAAATACACCCCTAGACACCTTCCTAATACACTCCTACACACATCTAGCTTCTTACTTTACCTTTCCGAAATACTCCCCACACAAACCTTGAAGCTAGGGGAAATGGAATATTCTGCTTTATTTTCCTCAATAAGGTATTGAATTAGGAACAAGACAACAGTGTTTTAAACAGTGTGTACTGTATATTAGGAAGCGCTGGACCGCCAGAAGCAAGCTGGGTTGAAGCGATCGGCCAAGGGCAACGTGAAGGCAGGCGCCATACAACACTACATCGAACAAGAACTAGAAGTACACCTCAGTATTCTGGAAGCAGAGAAGTCACTAGAAGAACTTATGGAGTATAGGTAAATTGTATTAACTATGTAATACATTTTTTTAGATGATAAAAAATGCAAACTATTGCGGTTAGGTACCCATTTCTTTCATAACATACATCAAAGTATTATTGATTGCAAGAACAAACTTTGACCTCATGCTAAAGAATAAAAGACAGCAGTTGTTTTAAGTTCATTATATTTGAATATTATTTCCCTCAACAAATCACTTCATCCAATTTACAATTTATCCCTTACTATTATATTCATAAGCGTTGCTTAAGTAAAAAAAAGCGGCCAAGTGCGAGTCGGAATCGCTCATGAAGGGTTCCGTAGCAGCCAGTAAAATAATATAAAAGTTTTTGTAGTTCGTTGTGACTTTGATCGATGTTTTAATAATAGTGAAAGGTAAATTGCGGTTTACGATTTATGACGTATTAAAAAAAAACTTCTTACTAGATCTTGTTCAAACCAATTTTCGTTGGAAGTTTTCATGATAATGCACATAATATATTTTTTTTAGTTTTTTTATACTCTTATTTTAGAAGTTAGAGGGGGGGGGGACACATTTTTCCACTTTGGAAGCGTCTCTCGCGCAAACTATTCAGTTTAGAAAAAAATGTTATTAGAAACCTAAATATCATTTTTGAAGACCTATCCATAGATCCCCACACGTATGGGTTTGATGAAAAAATTTTTTTTTAGTTTTAGTTCTATATATGGGGACCCCCTAAATTTATTGTTTTTTTTTTCTATTTTTATAAGAAAATCTTAATGCGGTTTACAGAATACATCTACTTACTAAGTTTCAACAGTATAAGTATTATAGTTTCGGATTAAAGTGGCTGTGACATACGGACGGACGGACAGACAGACAGACAGACATGACGAATCTATAAGGGTTCCGTTTTTTGCCATTTGGCTACGGAACCCTAACAATATAGCTGTCCCTTTCCAAAACTTAATATCTATAGTGGTTTCACAGAATTTAAATATTCGAAAGGATCAACATTGTTTACCTATGATTATGGGTGTGAATTTGATCGAAATGTTTGGCGCCGTGTGAAGTACAGAAAAGGCTAAAATGTTTTGTAGAGCTGGGTTCATAATATGATAAAATAATTATATTTTTAGTTAAAAAATTAAAGCCTGACCAAAGAAATAAGAAACCTCGCCATATTGCGGAATTTCAGAACTAATTTTATAAGGGTAATTGTTGCCATAGTCGTAAAAATATACATGTGGCGCCCCCAGAGCAGGTGTCATATTTCTTTGGTCAGGCTTTATATTTTTTATCAAGTCAAAATGTCTTACTGCAGTTCTCATATTCGGTTAGAAGACTCCTTAAATCTTTCTCCAATCTTTTACAAGCTTTACGTGTATTATTGTAACAACCTGTATATACCAACTGGTTGTTCTGTCAAAAGTCAAAAGTTTTTATTCGAAGTAAGATTTTACAAATCACTTTTTGACGTCGAGGCGAGTTCACAATTTGGCTGTTTTCTGTTCCCTTTAGAGTGTTCATAACTGAGCAGCTGGAGGAGTACCGCAACCGAACCGACGACGAGGCCAACCGCAAGAAGATCGCGGAACTGGAGGACGACCTCGCGCTCCGCAAGGCGCAGATCTCGGACCTGCAGCAGAAGATACTCACCGCCGACCAGGGTATCATATACATCTCTTTCTCTTCTTTCTTTCTTTATTGTACACAAAAAACAAAATTACGCAGTACATATAAGTGGAACAAGGGTGAGCTTATCTCCAAATAGAGAATCTCTTCGAGCCAACCCGTAGCAAATGTGTGAAAACTATACAAACATTGCAGGATATGATCATGGTTTCAAGGAAACGAGAATATGTTTTTTTCTATTAATAGTAATAACTAGCTTTCCGCCTCGGCTCCACTCGCGTTAACAGGTTTTCCCGTGGGAATAATGCATTTTCTCGCGGTAAAAGGTAGCCTATGTTACGCAGGGTGAGTGAAAGTAGCTTTCTAATTTTGAAAGAATTTTGAAATCGGATAAATTAATGAAATTGTTTTTGAGTTTATTCATTACAAACATACGAAAAAGCAAATCTTTCCTTTTTCAAGTATTAGTATGATTTTTTTTTATTACCATTCCTATTTAAAACTGGGTTCAAAAGAGAGTTTCGACATATATGACTCGTCATATTACACATCTGCCATATAACATTTTATTCATTTATAGATGATGATAATGAGAGAGTTAATCTCATCTTCTTATTATTATTGTATGGCACATCGCAATAAACGCGATTTTTTCTCTGGATACTCTCTATTCGTCCCAAAGACCACTGCGACCCGAGAGGATCTATTATATTGGATCCTCCATCCTTTTTTTAATGTAACGTGAGCTTGCTTATACGTGTGGGTTTCGATGTTAACCTACCTCACTAACCCTGGTGTCGGAATTATAGAACCACATGGCTCCAATAACGACTACATCCGTAGATAGTAGCCGGGACCAATGGCTTTACGTGCCTTCCGTGCGATCAAGCACGGAATCATCTTTCTTTTCGGACAATCAGGTGATTCAGCCTGCAATGTTCTAACAAAACTGAGAAAAGCCTTACAAAGTGATATTTGTTCAACGGATCCCCACCGGGATTCGTACCCGGAACCTCCGTAACGTCAGGTGAGCTTTTGACCACTCGACCACGGAGGCTATTTGTTAAAAGGAATTGTTGTCTTTTTGCAGAGAACAAGTCAAGAACGCAGTGGGACAACATCCAATCAATGTTGGAAGCGAAGGTGGCTCTCAAGTGCCTGTTCGAATTGCTGGTGGATTCTAAGCGCGAGCTGCACAACCAGAGCGAGAAAGGTTACCAGGCGCGCTACGAGGAAGTCAAGGTCAGACAGGGACAGATTTATATAGATGTGGCGTTTCCGGGAATATTCCTACAATAAGAAAGTTTCCTAAAAAAATCTAATTAGTCCATCAGTTAGATTACTAAAAAATAATGTACACTTTTTTTGTCTGTTAAATGAAAAATGCCGACGATACAGCACTGAAATTTCCAGTGACGACACGCCGCCACACAAATTGTACGGAAAAAGTGACGTCATAGCACTCTTCTCCTACATTTTGATGCGATATACGAGTATCTTCGTCAAATTGAAAAAAAAGTGTTCATTTTTTTTCTATAATCTAACTGACAGACTAATTAGAATCGATTTCTTTTTGCCAGGACACTTCCCTATTCTCGGGAAATTTCCGTTCCCAGGAATATTCCCAACGAAATTTGCTGTTCAAGCTCGATGTGGTAGACCGCGTTGGTGTGTTTCGGCACAGAATAAATAATAGTACTTGGTTTCGGTTAGGTACCTAACGACCCGACCGACCCTACAGATCTCACTGACTCGTCCTAGTTGGCCTCAAACGGAAAGTAGCAATCTTGTTGTGGGAATATTCCCGGGAACGGCACATGACTACGACATATACACACTCAGCATCTCAGCCGAAACAAGTCCACCGGACAATGGCCTCCTCCAAGGATCTCCTCACGCCACCCATCTTCATCATCATCATCATCATCTCAGCCGAAAGACGTCCACTGCTGGACAAAGGCCTCCCCCAAGGATCTCCACAATGATTGGTCCTGCGCTGCCCGCATCCAGCGGCTTCCCGCGACCCTCACTAGATCGTCGGTCCACCTCGTGGGGGGCCTGCCCACACTACGTCTTCCGGCGCGCGGTCGCCATTCGAGAACCTTTTTGCCCCAACGGCCGTCGGTTCTACGCGCAATGTGCCCAGCCCACTGCCACTTAAGTTTAGCGATTCTTCGGGCTATGTCGGTGACTCTGGTTCGCCTACGGATCTCATCATTTGTGATTCGATCACGCAAGGAAACTCCAAGCAACCCATCCACCCATCTTACTAAAACCTAACTCTAGTCTACACTTAAGCTAGAGTCGCATTTTGAATCAAAATCATTTTTAAACATACTGTATAGTGAATTTGCATGAATGTGAGTACTGTTAAGGTGCTAGCTTAGTTAACTGACCTGTAGGTACTCGAATATCGCGCATCAGCAGACGGATATTATAATATTACCGTGGCCAATCAAGTCTAAACTTGTGCAGATATTATGGTGACTTGAAAGCAGGACATAAATTATTCTAAGACACAGCTTAAAAAATATGTAATACATAATGAAATTTACTGACGACTTGAAATTGTGTAGGAGGCGCATGACAGGCTTACGTTGGAGTATGAGAACAGTAAAGCTGAATTCGACAAACAACTGGCCACCATCAAGATGCAGAATGAACAAAAGGTAAGATATTATGGTATTCAAAATGGCTCCGGTTCACCGCTCCGGTTATAAGACGTGTTCGAGTGTGGTTTAGGGTTAGAAAGAGAGACTTGACAATCTCCTGCGATGAAGCGCTTAAATGATATGATTACGGTTATGATTACGGATAGGGTTTTCATTTTGACAGTTTTAAAAACAAAAAAAGAACACTAAATGCTAGCGGTTCTCTTAAGCATTAATTTCGCGCAGCTTAGATGGCGATTTATAATCCATGCTAGTCGCAACTGCGTGGCAGTATTAAAATAGTGCTTACAAAACCCAATCAAAAGGGTTTTGACGTCTATGGCTACGACTACGGTTTGGTAAACAAACATTAAATTTTGAAATTTAAAAGCCCCCGCCCCAAAACCTTCATCCTTTCAACAACTAGAAAAGAGCTGATAATCTTCAAATAGCTGAAGATTATTTCTTGGATCATAGCTAAAAACACTCTCGATTGTAATACCTTGCAAACAAAAAAAAACTAGATCAAAATCGGCGCATACATTTAGGAGCTACGATGCGACAGACAGACAGAAAGACACACACACGTAAAGTGCGTAAAACTTCTAAAAAAAAGCCTTCTTTTTAGTCGGGGGTTTAAAAACAATCGATAACCCTTGACATGTATATAAAGTACTTTGTGCCCTTGAAGGTGTTATCAATCACTTCCTGTCCCCGGTTGTAAAGTATAGTGAAGTGACAAGTTTCTCTTGTCGGCAGGTAAGTGAAGTGGCCGAGCTGCTGGGCTTTACTGGGCATTGGTCACTTGGCTTGCACGACAAAATGTAATTCCATATTATTGGTTGCACTGTAGATGGTTGATTTTAGAAACATATAGGATGATTTCTATTACATTTTTTTAAAGATATAATAGCTGTTTTATTGTATATAGTTTGCAATGCGCATTTAAAGATATTTTTGGAAAATACGAATTCCGTTGTAATAACACGGAAGTAGGCAAGCATAATTTTATGGATAGACTCTTGATCACACATTTGCACGTTGCCGTTCCGTTATTGGAGTGCACATCAAAGCGTTCAAAGAGAAGTGATCGTGTTCGCAGATATGTCTATCACAGTGCAGTCAACGTGTGAGTCTGACAAATTACCAATCAATCAATAAGCCTTTGCCCTAATCTTCAGTATTTTAGTAACCGTTGTGGTTCTTAAGATGTCTCTCAGTCCAGTATAGGCCTCCTCTGATCTGACAAAGTTTCTTTAAATATTTGCCACTTTTAGTGTTGCCACACACCTGCCGTGCGTACGACGTTCGCAGTGATTTTGCAGTGTCCTATGATATGATCAGCCAAAGTTACATCAAGGCGAAACACGTAGACTAGGAAAGAAATTGATATATCGCTCTAGTTTTTGAGGTGAGAAGCAAATCTTGTAACAAGTTGACAATCACAATTTAGAGATTGTATCTTAGTCTAACGTCAGGCGCCGTACGTTCAGCAGATGTGTCTTTAGACGTTTTGTGTGTGATATGGCATGTGATGTGTTTGTGATCAGCTGACGGCGCTGGTGGCGCTGCAGCGCGGCGTGGCGGGGCGCGGGGCGGGCAGCGAGGCCTGCAAGCACCTGCAGAACGTCATCCAGTACCAGCAGGAGCGGCTCGAGCTCATCGAGGAGGAAAACGTGAGCACACACACACACACATATACAACAACACATACACTGCACCACTACTGCACACTTACAAACACATCCTTCGAGAAGGTGTAACTACTCTTATTAACTGTGACCTGCAACCACCTGCAGAGCGTTAGTACCAGCAGGAGCGACTCGAGCTCATCGAGGAGGAAAACGTGAGCACACACACATAAAGCCCGACCAAAGAAATAAGAAACCTCGCCATATTGCGGAATTTCAATGGAACTAATTTTATAAGGGAAATTGTTGCCATAGTCGTAAAAATATACACGTGGCGCCCCCAAAGCAGGTTTCTTATTTCTTTGGTCAGGCTTTATACATGTACACACATACACACAGCACTGCACAGTGAACACTAACAAACATATCCATCGAGAAGGTGTCAAAATGCGACATAGTAACAGAGCTACTAACTGTGACCTGCAAGCACCTGTAGAGCTTTAGTACCAGCAGGAGCGACTCGAGCTCATCGAGGAGGAGAACGTGAGCACACACACACACATACACCTATACACACATACACACAGCACTGCACAGTGAACACTAAGGCTGCTTTTCCACCAGAGCTGTGCGAGGTAGCTAAGCGGTGTGCGAGGAAAAAATCCACCAATAGAATCACTAGGCTAGAACGATGAAGTGATTTTACTAGTGATTCTATTGGTGGATTTTTTCTTCGCACGCCACAAAATACTCAACAAAGAGCAAATCTAGTTAATAAATACATTGTAATTAACAGAAAAAGCTGACAGAGGAATTGGATCAGCTGCGCTCATCGCAAAGCAACAACGCCGCGAAGGGCAAGAAGAAGGGCGAGAAGAAGGGCAAAGAGGATAAGAAGGTGGAGTACATCGAGCCCACCGACGAGGAGGAGGATGAGTTTGAGGACGAAAACGACCCTGATTGGCGCGCCACGCCGCTCTTCAAGAGGATACAGGTCGGTTTATTGCATGGTCTAAGAAAACAAGGTCTTCTATTCCGACCATGTGACTTGACACAAGCCTACGTCATCATGCTGTTCGTCCTTGTTGATTATCTTTTTTAGACCATGGTTTTACGACTCCAGTTAGCAATACTTGATCATAAAGCTATCTCAAGATCATATTTTTCTTACTGTTAGGCTCAATTCACACCGGGACGGCAGCAACGCGGCGAGCACTTTCAGTGTGAAATAATTTTAAACTTTATTTACATATTAAAAGACTAGTATTGCTTGAAGCTTCGACGAAGCAGCGACGCCGCGCATCCGTCGGCGGTTTCAAGCGATACTAGTCTTTTTAGTACTTGGATAAAGTTGAAAATTATTTCACACTGAAATTGCTCGCCGCGTCGCTGCCGTCCCGGTGTGAATTGAACCTTATAGTAACTACCTACATTTACAATTACAAATATTGCTAAGTGTGGGAAAGGCTATACTTTGTAAGGGTATTCAACGTTAGCGTGTGATTTACAAAATTATTGTTTTATTTTTTAATACTTATATTTCAGTGTTTAATTAACATATTATTTTGGGTTAGTCTTCCGCTCCCCCACAAGTCCGGTGAAGCTTGATTCGTCATACTTTGCGACAAAAATAAAAACCTACATCTTCGATCTTTGTCTTGCGTCGAATTTCGACTATACTATGGACTGTTTAATTTCCCAGGCCACCAAGATAAGAACTGTTTTAACTGACGGATTAATTAGATTTTTTAGGACACTTCCTCATTGGTAGTGCTTGTGTATGGCCCGGATAGCCAAGTCCCTGCCCAAGCTCAATGATCTTAATTTTGACGTGACAACGTCTTATAAATTGGTTTGCCGGGTGACACTTCAAGAAACTGCGTTACGCTCCGCTCACGTTATGCGCTCACAATGAGAGCGAGTGAGAGGCACGCAGCCCGCCTAAGAGCGAGAGAGACAGACATAAAAAGTGAAAGGCACGCGTCCCTTCCACTCGAGCACAGTTTTTCGCTTCGATTTATAAATAGTATACGCTAACAGACTACATCTGTTGAAAAGCAATAAACTATGGAATGTTTAATTTCCCAGGCACAGCGTCCCCGCCTCACAATGAACTTCACCTCCTCATCGTCGGACGCGTCGCGCCGCCTGGACACTAGCGACTCCGCCCCCGTGAAGCGCGGCTCGGACGGCTCCCCGCACTGCACGTGCCGCGGGGGCTGCGCCACCAAGATGTGCGGCTGCAAGAAGGCGGATAGGACCTGCCGCAACACCTGCCGGTGCCGCCACGACCTCTGCAAGAACAGGCGGGACTCCGACCAGGAGGATAAAGAGAATCAGGTCACTACTAAATACTCTATGTAATAGCCAGAAACGCCAAATGAACTTAATCTATGCTATAATGAAACTGAAGAATCGACGTGTCTATACAAATGTCCGAATTCATTTAGTTCACTCAATATCCGCCCAATATGCAACCAAGGTGGCGTTAGTGTGGCATTCGAGTATTAGTGTAAATTACCCATAGTCTACCGATAGTTCACCAAATTTTTGGTCAGTGTTGCCACCTTGCAAATAATTGAATCACTAAGTTTGCTTACCGAAACTTCTTTTTTTCATCTAGACTTATTTAGCTATTTGTAGGGAAAAATTTGATAGCAAAAATTCAATTATCTAGTGACTTTCTAAAGCAAACTTAGTGATTCATGATTCAATTATTACATCACATCTATATTCGAGCGGTTATTCCCATTGTCCCCCACGGCGTCGTCCCCCGCGGGGGATGATGGGATTTTTTTTTCCCGTTGTCCCCCGAATAAAAAAAAAAGATGAGAATGGGGGACAGCGGGAACAAAAATTCCCATCGTCCCCCACGAAATAAAATAAAATAAAATAGTCGTCAGCCGCGGGGGACAATGGGAATAACCGTATTCGAGAGTACGAAACACCCGATCTCAATGTCGACGGATCGGAATCACCGTCAAGAGTAGCCTCTCAGATCCAGAGGATAATGAGTAGCAAGTAAGTTGACAGAAATAGGCTTTTAGACGCTTTATAGTAGTTATATAAAGTGTGCGAGCGTAAAAAGGCTGGTAGTGCTGCGGTGGTCCCGTGACTGTAGTTGCAGGTACAACCTCTGCAAGAGCAGGAGGGATTCCGATTAGGAGATTAAGGAGAATCTGGTGACCGTTTTGTACAATAAGCAGAAATGAGCTCTAAAGAATTGCCATACTTATAACGATAAGCCGACGGCCTAGCGTAAAATTCTCAGGTAGCGGCCACGCCTAAGTAATACTATTTTTAACCAGTTGATTCGTCTTATACAATAAATTCTGTAAATATTTCGAATTATCGATGTTTTCAACAAAAAATAAGTTATTCTTTCTATTACAGCCTTCCGGTACGGACACTCCGCTAGACTCTACGCCCGTGTCGAATCGTACTGGATATTTCGACAAAAAGTAAGTTTCAATTCTTTTCAACTATTTCCTAATCACAAAAAAAAGACAGTGTCACTAGAGATGTGATACATTTTCTTAAACCCCTTATAAGGCAAAACAACTTTATAAAATAGTGACGGCCTCGTAGCCTAGTTGGTAGTACATCTGCCTACGAAGCACAAGGTCGCGGGTTCGAATCCCGCCCAGGGCAAACATTCGTGTGATGAGCACTTGTGTTTGCCTTGTGCCTGGATGTTGTATATTTATATATAAGTATGTATATCAGCTGTCTGACATCCATAGTACAGGCTCTACGTAGTTTGGGATCAGATGGCCGTGTGTGAGATGTCCCTCATATTTATTTATTTATTAAAATTCATTCATTTTCGACCTTATTTTGAGGGTATAAGGTTAAAATTAAAGTGAAGTAAAGGTTTAAAAACAAAACACGTTCTTTTTTGTGGCGCGTGATTTTGACATGGTAGAGACTGATGAACGTAACGTCCGTTTAGAGCAGACAGTCTCCCCCCGATGGGCAGTACTGCGCTGGCGACTCCCCCGCGCGCCCTAACCGAGCGCCGCTCACAGAACGGCGAGCGCGCGCACAAGTGGATGTATGCGTTACTGGTGTACAACACTTGCGTCGCGCCCATGTCTTCGTACTGCGCCGATAACATATTCCAATACGGCATGGACGTCGCCAAATACAACCTCATATCCCTCGTCTTCAAATTCCTCCGCGAGGTCAGATTCACTTCTAAAAACTGCGGGCTATGCTCTTACTGAAGATGCTGTTGTATAACTTTGCAATTTTTTATTTTAAACCTTCAGGAGACGGTATTTGACTGGATTTGAATTTGTGTATCCCTCTTGTTCATATAAAACAAAGTGTTTTGTCGTTTTGTTCACACAATTTTGTAATAGCACTTATGAATCTAACCAAACTTGACCAAGAAAAAAGTTGAACAACATATTTTTCCACTTTTGTTACCATAACCCATTTTGTTGGTGGAAAAAGTAAATTGTTAGAATTTTTTCATTGAGCCTGGTTCATAAAGTTCACTAAGTAAAAACAAAACGACTACATAGTGCCTTATAAAACTTGTGTTGGCTCGAATAGCGAATGGAAATGCATGTTCAAATTCCATCTAAGTTAAATCCAATCGATTTTCTTTTTTAAAGCGTAAATAACTCTCTCTTTTCTCGGTTCCAAGGCGCAGTCTCGAGAAGTACTCGTTTTATAAAAATTTGTCCGGAATTTGGCACATATTTAAGAGGAGGGAATCAATGTGATCGCTGCTCAGTAAGTGCATAGTTCTGCAAAGCATTCTGTAGGTGTTAGGTTTCATTCCATCTAGGTCCTAGTATTTAGACGTAGCCTAGGTGACTCATTGACTGCGGTAAAACCAAATTAGAGCACATGTAACGTATACCTCTCAGAAATACTTAGCAATGTTATACATTGTTCATTTTAGTCTCGATTACAAGTTGGTATATAAGTAGTTCGGTTTAGAGTAGGTAGTATTGTGTTGATACTCTGCAAATATAAATTGTTTTTGTTTTATTAAAAGTCCGTTGCTCTGCAGAACTATCACTTTATTTTTTATTTTTTCCTATTTACATTGAGTGCAACCGGACAGTAAAAAACAAACTGGTATATTTTTATTAACTATATTCACTTGCTATTGGAGGACTCCATATTATCCGATCTTAATTATTTTGTACAAGTATGGGAGTGTCGAATATATTTCGATTCCGAAAATAATTTATTGAGATATTACTCAAAATCGTTTATTTACTTCGTCTCGGCTGAAAACTTTGTTAGTGAGAGCGTCTGTATTTATTCCGTAATGTTTTATTCAGATGCACATATTGGTGCACATTTCCAATTGTTTACGCCAACTGTTTTGTTTCCACAGAGGTCACCTTGACGTCACGTTTGTTAAGAAAAAAAGAAGTTATTTCTTCCCTGCGAATGAACAACTTAATGGTGACGCAGAATATAAGGTGAGGACATAAATATTAAACTTTGAGAATTAAATGTATATTAATTGCAAACCAGCCCTTCAACATGCCCGGTCCACGCGTGACAGACAAATATGTCGTGCGTATTCTCTTATCCTATTGGAGGATATTTCAATATGGCGGGTATTTTGACAGTTAAATGTGCGACAAACTTTTGTCATAGCACTGCATGTTACGGGGCTAATAACAAGAATTACAGTCCACAACAATAAACGTGCACAGACTGCCTTATTGCTAGTAATTTCTATCAGGTGATCCCATGGTAGAGGAGAATTTAATTTATAACAAGAATTAAGTATGTGTGTAAGAATATTTGAGCTTAAATATATAATGCAATATTTAAGCTGGAATTCTAGGCAAATGTAATGTAATGTTCTTTATAATGGTAAAAACTATTTATTGTTTTTAAGAAGTAGATTTACGAGTAAAAAAATATACATTATTTGTTTGTTGTAATAAAACACAAATTTTCAAAGAAATTAACCGAAAGGATAAGCCATTTTATAATTAGTTCAAAGATATGTAACTTATTTATTTTTATTTCAGACTGATTGAGGGCCGGCCAAGTTCAACGGACAATTAGGAATTCATTTTATTTTTATAAAGTATGAATTAGTGTCTAAGGCGCACGAAGACTGTAATTATGCGTAACTAACTCTACGACGCGTATTTTAGACATACTTTCCACATAACTCTAAATTAAGTGTATTTTCTATGGTTATTTTGTAATATTTGCCTTGACTTTATGAGGAACTCACTTACAGGACTTCAAAAATGTAATATCGTTTAATTTAATAATCAGTATTGAATATCGTGATGTGTTTGTGTAATTCAATATAATATTATGAATTAACTGTTCGTGGGTTCCTGTTGACGTGCCTTTACAATTTGCATGTAAAAATATTAACCGATATTATGGAGTAGATCTCTAAATAAAATGACATATTTATTTTTAAAAAGGACTTTAATTTTTAATCCTTCGACATTGTTAATATATTTAGCTAGCCCAGTGAGAATATTGGATATTTTGGCCCATACCACAGAAGGAAATAATATCCCAAACGTGAAGGCCCAAACTACAGAAGAAAATAATAGCCCAAACGTAAATTGACACGCAGAGCATGATAAGCATGATCACCCCAAAAACATTTGACACGAGAAAAACATAAATGGTTCATCATAACGCAAGCTCGGCTCGACACATTTTGACCAATAATCGTACTCGTATCATAAATATGCAAACTAAACAAATCGAACAAAACACATTCTGAATTCCCAGATCTTTAGAGAATTTCTCTTGCAAACAAAATTGTTTGTAATCTTACCAAATTCGAAAACACCTTAGTGGAATTTTGAGTCATTGTTCTGAGAAAAGAATCTGGCGTATTTACAAAGAAAAGAGCAATGATGATATCAATGAACTGATTGCCTTGCAAACAACAGCATAAGGGTCTAACCACACCTTCATGTCAAAAGGACAGGAAAAAAATCGTATGGGGCCCGGTCTTTTATTCACAGAAAAATCTAACCACTATATAGAAAAAATATATAGATTCTAGACATAAAACTGAGTCCACATGTCCAGTTGTGGAATTTAAGTGCCCCCCATTTAGGAGATATAAATTTTTTTCAATGTGAAAAAGTTGTCCACTCAGCAAGTCTATAAAACGCACCTGCCACTACCTATTTCTTTCTAACACAAATAGTTACTAAACCGCGAAAACGATTTATTCTGTATTCAAAACTTCAAAAATGAGCATAACATGTGCTGTAAATGTCTCGCATAATGTCACTGAAAATCGTTTTCGCGGTTTAGTTAACTATTTTAATAACCTTGTAAGAAAGAGAAGACAAGAGTAGCCTTAGCTAGGTGTTAGAAAGAGATAGGTAGTGGCAGGTGCGTTTTATAGACTTGCTGAGTGGACAACTTTTTCACATTGAAAAAAATTTATATCTCCTAAATGGGGCGCACTTAAATTCCACAACTGGACATGTGGACTCAGTTTTATGTCTAGAATCTATATATTTTTTCTATATAGTGGTTAGATTTTTCTGTGAATAAAAGACCAAAAAAAATTAATGTCCTTTCATTTTTAAGCAAGTACCTACTTTTTGTAAGCAGGTATTAAAAACTGACCGCGATACAGGATTTCAGCGACGTTTGCCAACTTTCCGCTTTTGCCTACTTTTCGAACACTTAGTAAAGCCCGACCAGAGAAATAAAAAACCTCGCCATATTGCGGAATTTCAATGGAACTAATTTTATAAGAGAAATTATTGCCATAGTCGTATAAAAATATACACGTGGTGCCCTTAGAGCAAGTTATTTATTTCTTTGGTCAGGCTTAAGAAACAACACCATTTTGCATGCCATGAAATTTGGCAAACGTCGTCGTCGCCGAAATCGATACAGTACTACCATACTCCATACTTTAAACCCTTTACAATCAGAACTGCCCCAGCACTACGCAAAATGTGCACTATGCGACAAATAGGTAGACATTTTTGGACTGCACACAGAAACTTAAATTATTTTGCTTATTTTCAAAGCAGTAGTAATAGTACACAGTGTTTTAATTAAATCATAATTTTGACTTAACACAAGTCAAAATCCTATCCTATCCTATCTTAGGATTGAAAACCTTTTCAAATCATGTTTACATAACGGATTCATGTTTATAGTATAGTATAGTCACGCACTTAATTTTGTGTGTCTTCTAATACAGTATTACATACTTAAACAGTTTCGTAAGTTTCGTTGTAATTAATCTCCGTGATAATCCAGTTAGTGATAAGTATCAACATAGAGGCGCTATTGTTTTGGCTTCGCTTACAAGGACAGGTCAAATTATAACGTAATTCCCTTTCGATTAGTTTTGGTTGCGTTGTCTGAAAACTTTAGTGTAGGTAGATAATCGATTATTGAATTTCAACCAGCACATGGTCTAAGAAAACAAGGTCTTCCCATTAGACCACGTGACTGACACGAGCCTACGTCATTTCTACGTCATTTTGCCTATTCATCCTTGTCGAGTGCGTGTAATACTCGTAGACAAGGATGAACAGCGCAAAATGACGTAGGCTCGTGTCAGTCACGTGGTCTAACGGTTAGACCTTGTTTTCTTGGACCATGAACCAGCAGCTTCTGAGAAAATGTAAAAGTTCGTGCGTGTGTCGTTTTCATTAAGGAGCAACTAACTATACCGACCACTGCTTTCTAGGGTAGAGTCGTAAGTCCGGTGAAGCTTGACGCGTCGTACTTTTTCGAAACAAGTAAATAGGTCAATTAAAAAAAATAGATGACTACTAGGTACGCAAAACGGGTAAATTTTGGCTGATCCGTAGTGCTCGCAATAGTGGTGCAGGCCTTCTATAATTATATTATTGGTTTCATTTTGTCACCGCTAAGGTTAAAACACATGAAGATAAGATTATAACACGACTAAAAAGCACGACGGTGGAGCGTCAGAATTTTATCCATCTAGTTCCACTTTCATAGCCAGTTCACTACAAAAGAAGGAAAAAAATGTTTTAACGTAGTTAATAACGAAACTCGATATCCAATGCGGAAAATCTATTCTTGTTTGATAATTAATTACGAAAAATGAAAAATTATTCCTCTTTCATAGTCAATTACGAAATCAAAATTACGAAAACCTACCAAAAGCGTGCCACTGGGAGCACAGCCAGTAAAGATGTAGAAGTAAACAGTTGTTTTGTGGATATACATTACCAGACAGGCAGACACATAATATTGTGCAAATGTGAAACTTGGTGAGTGATAATCAAACAGTCGGGTGCCCCTTATATTGCATAACATAAATATCCCTATTATGAAAATCCATAACAGACTTGCCATAACTTTAAATAGTATAACAATTAGAATCCATAATTCAAAAATACATACCATTATTTAGCATAACTATTAAAATCCATAATTGTATAATCTTTCAAAATCATAGATTTAAGATATTTTGGTAAAAAAGAAGATAAAAGAAACAGCATTTTTGGTGATAAAAATAGTAATTTAATATATTTTTACTATATTTGTCTAATTTATATTTCCTAATTATTATACATACTAACAGTATTCATATTAAAGTTAGGGCTTTTAAATATATGTATTTCAAAATTATGGATTTTAATTGTTATGACATTTATCGATTATGGATTTTCGATATATACATTTTCAATCATGGGTTTTAATATAGACCCCAAACAGTCTGCCCCGTCCTCTGTGGAAAACTTATGCTGACGAAACTTCACAGTATGATGATGCGTTTGTTTTTTTTTTGTGTTGAAAATCATGAGTTAGATTTAAAATATATTCTTTAATATAAAAAAGAATCGCAAAATGTGTTGGTAAGCGCATAACTCAACAACGCCTGGACCAATTTTTCCAATTCTTTTTTTTAATTTAAATGTTCGTTGATGTCCAAGGATGGTTCATACGGAGAGAAATTTAAAAAAAGGGGGAAAAAAATAACGCGGGCGGAGCCGCGGGGCGAAAAGCTAGTTTTAAATAAATTCTACTCGGTGAGCTCACTTTTGGACATAGCGGTAGAAATTTCTTTTTGCTGACCTAAATCTATGCTTTAACGTAGGTAGGTATCACAAACACTATTACTCTTATCGGATCTGTGTATCGGAAATAAAAACTAACTTTTACACTACATCGAGACGTAGGTACGTACATACATATACAGGAAAGGCTGTGCTGAGAAGAAGCCAAAGCCGTCCTGGACATTTTACTGATATGGCATGCGAAAGTCTCAACTTGTCAATGGATAGTTCGATGCTCCTAAGTAGGAAGTCGCACACACATCCGGAACTACTTGTTGAAAAACTTCTACTACTAACTACTGGCAAACGCAGACGGATATATACGTTTGCTCAGACTCTTCCGCAAGTTCTTCAGTCATCGTGAAATACCAGGCGCTTACATTGCTGTTTTTAATCATACTTACTATATTTGACGGCCTCGAGCACAAGGTCGCAGGTTCGAATCCCGCCCAAGGCAAACATTCGTGTGATGAGCACTTGTGTTTGCCTTGTGTCTGGATGTTGTATATTTATATAAGTATGTATGTATGTTTGTATATCAACTGTCTGACACCCATAGTACAGGCTCTGCATAGTTAGGTGTCAGATAGCCGTGTGTGAGATGTCCCATATAATAATAATTATTATTTATTTATTAACTAATCTTTGCAAGATATTCCACAAACATAGATATTTGCTATTCTTCCTGAGTCGATAGCGCCTGGAACCTCCAAGTACTAGAAGTAGGTAGAGCTCGCTTTAGGTTAACCGTATATAAAATCAGTTGAAAGCGACCATATTTCTGATATATACGTAATACGTATGTCATCAATCAATCATCAACATCGCCGTCCATCACCAATTGATTACGCACATTGGTCCTGAAAACAATATACTGCGGTGTTTAGGGCATATTGTTCAGCTTTTTGACCATACTGTCCAGTAATCCCAAATCCCATTTATTTTAAAGATATTATTAATCATTTACGTAAAGCTGAGTATTACTAATTTAATTGAATCATAATGACTGCTACTGTTGGCAATTTACGTTTAGGTCATCACCATGTCATCATCATTATCATTTTGTGACGTAGGAGGTATGCTATCAATACGAAGGGGTTATGCCAAATGAGCACTATGATTTTTAACCGGCTTTTCCTCATAATATTGTGTCTACCTACAATGGATGCATTAAGCGGATAAAATTGATGTTTTAAAACTATGTCGATCAATACGGTATGTAGGTATGTAGTTACTTTGATAGATAAGTGCATTGGAAAACAGCTGGGGTATTTCATAGTTCAAATAAATCTTTTCACCAAAAAATCGAGTTTTGAAAAATAGGGAAAGTAGGTATATGAGAAAAACACGAATTCACAGAATGGAAAAAAGTACAGTCGAAACAATCAGCAGTACATAACATAATTTTAAACTTTCTCTATCTTAACACTTATCATAATAATATGACTTATAACAACAAATAAAATAATCGCGGGAAGTCCGTTAACTCAGAGGTCCAAAGTTTTGGTTTTGGTTTAAACTGTAAGTGTAGCAAATAATTTAATAAATAAATAAATAAATAAAGGTGAAAAAAATTTGTTTGTACTTGCCTTGAATTTAGACTTGCCTTGAATTATTAAACACTAGCGACCCGCCCCGGCTCCGCACGGGAAAATGGTTATTGTGGGTTATCCTTCAGTATATTATGCATGTATTATACATATAAACCTTCCTCTTGAATCACTCTATCTATTAAAAAAAACCGCATCAAAATCCGTTGCGTAGTTTTAAAGATTTAAGCGTACAAAGGGACATAGGGACATAGGGACATAGGGACATAGGGACGGAGAAAGCGACTTTATTTTATACTATGTAGTGATATCGAAATTTGTCAATATTTGAGTCAACCAGGAATCCCCAAGGTTCAGAAGTGGCACCTGACTGGATTTTGGATGCGGCATCTTCAATCAGGCGCACCTTGACCGCGTTCACACATCCTGGCCTGCGCCCGCGCAGCCGCGTGTGCCGGCGTCATCGCACGGTTTATTATGACTCAAACGAAAGCCCTCGTGGCCTTTTACTAAGAATTCTCGATACCATTATGATTTAAAAACGAATACAAATAGTAGATGGCTAACAATATATGGTAACTTAAAAGAAATTATAGAGTAAGTAACATTTAATCGTTAACTCTTAATGTTTTTATTTATACTCTAAGTGTCAACTTTTCATTATGGCTACATGACATATTCGAATAAAATATTTTGAACTTTTAAATTAATTCTAATTTTGCAATCCAAAAATAAATTACAGTTCCTTTAAATAAAATGCGAAGGTTCCGCCGCTCGATCACATAAGCTATTTGGTAATATTTCAAGATCCAAAAGAATAAAAACATTAGAAGAATACATTAGAAAGATTTATATCGTATTACATTAATACCTTCTTAAAGAATATGTTTACTTGAATATTAAAAAGTATGTAGAGTGTACATGATAGCTAATTTTATCCATTATATACTTTAATTTATTGATGACCTGCCTGAGTAAACTTTAACAAGGAGAGTCGCAATAAAGGCGGTCCGCTATACAAGTATCTTGAAAATAAGTATTATTGTTTTTTATGAATTATTAATTTATCAATTTGCATGACAATGGGATAGTGTCGCAAACAATTGGAAATGAAAACACCTGTGTTAACTGTGCGGCCGTTCGAACTGTACTCATTTTGTTTATTAGATATTCATTATAGGTACTTGATCAGTTTTACCGTACATCTTTAGTTGAACGCGTTTTTCTATGTTCAGATTAGGTAGCCTAATAATTTCTGGCACTAGAATAATAAGGTCGGTCGATCACCTTAAAGAACCCACCTGAAAAAGAGAGAAAGAGGTCCAGGTTTCATTTTATTAAGTTGGTTAGATAAATTGGTTTATTTCTTGAGAATTATATTTTAGTAAATTGTTATACAAACTTCAAGCCAAGGATTTTAAAGGTGAGTTTTAAAATATTAGTGCTCTATTTTTGCCGCACTTGTTCTTGAAGATATTTTGTCTCAACGTTAGACTATATGAACGACTATTTTTTTAAAGTATGTAAGTACGAGTATTATGTACCTAAATTAGTTCTATTAGACCTTGACTTGTTTGGGGTGAGATCGCTATCATTATTATGTTATATGTTTTTTTTTCCTATTTAGCAATTAGACCGCCTATATTTTCACAAGTTTCTTTATCTGTGTGTGCAATAAAGATGTGTATAAGTATTGAAACTGGAAATGCATATCGAGAACACGTGGTAAGTTGTTCACACGGCGTTTCGCCACGAGCCGAAGAAAGACTGGAAGGCTCGCTTTCGATGTTTACGGGGAGAAATCTCGACCGGTTCGCCAAGCCGACCTCAGTACCGCGCCGCGCGCCCACCCGACCGCTCGTCATCACAACACCAGCCGAAATAAACCGGCTTACAAGTTACAACACTAGTGATCCAACTCAAAACATTTCAAAGAACCCTCCCCGAAATTCCCAGCAACAACAGTGCCGCAATTCTGTGAATGTGAACGACAATACAGTTTTTGTTCAGAAAGTGCTTTACCTGGAGTGTTTTTCTGCAGTTCGCCGGTATGTTGTGTTTAAGATTTCATGGAGTATTATTTAGGGACGCCTGCCGGTCGTCGCCATTCGGTGGTCTTAGAAAGGAAGCTTCACCTCTCACTTCGTCTATTCGGAACGCAGTCATCGCGAACACTTGTGTAGCTGGATATACGTGTATTTATACACTCTTGTTTACGTTTACCTTCGACTTTCAAGTTTTTTTTTATTAGAAATTGTTGGCAATCTCTCCTTGACAGTCTATCAGACTACTTTCATTAACTTTAAATGCAGTTTGTATGTAAAAATTATTTAAAAAACGTTATTACTGCAATCACGATGGATTGCGAGAGATCTTCATACAAAAGAGTTCAACGCTGGCGTCTTGCGGAATCTTGACATTTTCTTGATTTTAGAATGATTGAGAAATGCACTTTACTTTAATAAGTACTTATTTTTAGCATCGTAATACATTTCAGAAATACTGAATACAATTTCGTAGTAGAGCTATGTAAATGAATTTTTTTAGGTCTGTTAAAAATTAAAGCATATTTAGCTCTACCAGTACATTACCTAATCAAGTCATTCACTTGTGTCATGTATATGTTACGGCTAAAACCCGAAGTGCGGCTACACCTAGTTTTAGCCGGTTAGAACTAGGTGTAGCCACTTACTCTTGGTTAAACCTAGTACGAGCCGATTGTTTTCGGGTAAAACTAGGTCTATCCTTCATCATGCCGGCTACAACTAGGTCCAGCCAATCCCTGTTGGATAAAACTAGATCTATCCGATATCATTCCAGCTAGAACTAGGTCCAGACTATCCCTGTTGGATAAAACTAGATGCAAACAAGTTGAAACAAGTAACAGGCGCCTGGCTCACGTGAGTCGCGCGCCCCTGCCGCCCGCCAACCGTACACCCGTGTTTGCCCTAGCGCGCTTTGAGTTACACTACTATAAGACACGCGCTGCTGCTGCAGACAGTGAGTTACTCGCTAGTAGACCTGCAGTAGATCAGCAGCACCTGGCGCTCACAACCTGCAGAGGCGCGTGCCTCGCTAAGCCCTTCACCCAGCGCCGCTGCTGCAGATGCTGTGAGTCATGAGTATGACGTGGGGCGGAAGGAAGGCGTGGCAGGACACCCATCTAAGTTTTATCCAACAGGGATTGTCTGGACCTAGTTCTAGCCGAATGATATCGGATAGACCTAGTTTTATCCAACAGGGAATGGCCGGACCTAGTTCTAGCCGGCATGATGAAGGATAGACCTAGTTTTACCCGAAAACAATCGGCTCGTACTAGGTTTAACCAAGAGTAAGTGGTTACACCTAGTTCTAACCGGCTAAAACTAGGTGTAGCCGCACTTCGGGTTTTAGCCGTAACATATATACCATACCAATAATTTAATAATAATACTTAGTAATAATTTAGTTCAGTATTTTTATTTTATTTTTTATTTTTTATGATGGCTACAAAATTATACAAGAAAAAACTTAATGGAAACGACTAGGTACATTTATTTATAGCGGTTTATTTTCATTTAATATTTTAGGTTAATACATAAAATGATTATAACCTCGCAGCCCATAGAAGAGCCAAGTATGTACTTACCTGTTATTATTTAATTCTGCTATCAGACAATCACACAATGCTATTCGATAATCGTTACGTTACGTGTAATGTAACAATGCCTTTTGGTAATAAACGCACGGGACGAACAGACACTCATTGTAATGTCTGTTTGTACTGTCACCAATGCGATCATTCAAAACAATAAAATACTTACCATAATTTGGAAAACGAAAGACTTTTCAATTAGAAGCACTTAAATATCCGCGATTGTTGTTATTTATTGCTATCTTAGCAATGAGGCCGTCCATTTCTAACCCCCAACGAAAAAGGGGGGTGTTTAGTTTGATGTGTGTGTCTGTCTGTCTGTGGCATCGTATCTTCTAAACGGATGCGCCAATTTTGATCTAGATTTTTTTGTTTGCAAGGTGTCACAATCGATAATGTTCTTATGATCCAAGAAAATTTCTTCAGCCATTTGAAGATTATCAGCTCTTTTCAGGTTGTTGAAAGGATCATGTTAGGTTTTTGGTGAATCTCCATACTAATAAATTAATTTAAAAAATGCCTAATTTATTCACTTTTATTACATCGCTATAAGATGCCGAGACCGTGAACAATTTGGCTTCTCACTCCACATTATAAGTGACATTATGTTACACAATGCATTTCATTTTCACGCCCATTTGCAGCCAGGAAGTCATTTAAAAGTAAAACTAGTGAAATATTTCAGCAGCGAACACTAATTTGCGGGACAATACGTGCATTGCGCGCATTCTTTCATACTCACATGAATAGTGCAGTTATCTCTAAGCCGAGTTTAATTGGCTCATAGAACGGTATAATTCGGAGAAAACTGATTGAACTGTTGTGAACGTGGTTTAGTTTTATGTGTAACATGCTACTCATAAGTAATTAAATTTTTGGTCTACTTGCAAACGAACATTACATTGAATTGATGCTGGTTAATGCGATAAATCTTTCAGATAGATACAAATTGTTGCATCTAATTTCGTGAAGTGTGTTTGGATCGTAGCAAGTGGAAGGAAGTGGTCTCTGCTTACCCCTCCGGGAAAGAGGCGTGACTTTATGTATTACATATCTAATTTCGTACATTCTAACGAAGATACAATTTTACGAATATTGTTTTTAGAGAGTTTCTAATAAATATAATAAAAATTAACATCAACTGCCTACATATTCGTATAAGTTTGCTAAAAATATGTTTTTGCACTGATGGTTCGACACATGACTTGTAACTTTCGTTTATGAACCTGCAATGCAAGATGAGATGGGTCGTTCGGCAACTCGTCCCAAAACAAACTCGTCCCATTCGTAGTTCCAGTCCAGAAAGTTCGTTTTCCCAATGGGACGAGTTTGTTTTGGGACGAGTTGCCGAGAGATGAGGCCTCGGAGATATTTAATAAAAACAAATGTTTAGTCCAAATTTTTCATCAGCAAATATGTAGTTCGAGATCCCAGAGCCGCCAGACGTTTTTTTCAATTATACATAATATACTGACACTACTTCGTCCAGTATATTTTCATCAACATAATTTCAAATTTTAAAATATACTTATTTTAAATACAATGGAATCAGTATAGAGCAATTCCCGTAAATGTAAAGTTGTTCTATTAAAGGTTACAAATAGGACCAAATAGGATGTTCATGTCTGATGTCAAGTGCCTATGTTACGTACGTCGCCTCACCACTTCATTAGCATGTAAAACGCGTAAATTGACATGATGCCAATGCGGTAAGAACATCGCGACTCTAGATAAATGCACTTACAATAATAAGTTTGATTTGAGAGTTAGAAATCATATCACAATCAATGGTCTGGTGTTAGTTATAAAATAAAAAAGCGTGAAATCGCTATCTCCTCGGTCAAACTGTCTTTACCTAAGTATAATTTAAATCGCGGCGATAACCCTTATAATATAAATGCCAGTTTATGTATTATCATACCTATATACAGTGCATTGCCGCGGCGCGGGGTCAATATCGTCCAATAAATTAAGCTTGAGTGCCCAAAGAAAACATGGTATAGCAATATTATTGTTTAGTTTTTTACTCTTAGACACACGAATTAATACTGATTAATACTGATTGATTATTACTGTATTTATTACGTCGTCTATGTGAAAATAATAAAATAACAGATGTCCATACATAACCAACTGTTGGTAAGGTATTGTTTCCATACAATACATGTACGTACATACATATCGTAAAACATTCCAGTAGTTTATTTTCAATGCATAAAATACGAGTAACTGTTCTTTCTACGTGTCGTACAAAAACCTATCTTCACCATTCGACGCAGACAAAAAAAGCTTACAATTTGCAGGTAGATCTTCTAACTAGCCATTGTGCTTAAAAATAACTAAACAAAGTTATGTAAATTAGTAAAAAAAACCTACTAGCACCACTTAATTTAGCAAATAAGCGATGTTGGCGTACAAAATATGTATGTACACTTTACTAGAAAAGCGATGGGTGTTTTGACCCGTAAACTATCGACTCTACAATCCAAGGCCACGGTTGCGCAGGCGCCGTGGGAACGCGGGCCCACTAGTGGGCTGAAGACCATTCATTGACCAAACAATGGTTTTAATTATTGACTTAGCAACAATTTCGAAGAAGCTTTTTAGTGGGCGCTGTACGGTGTCCGAAATGAGTAATTGACTGGTCTCATATTTGTGTTTAATGTAATAAATAACATGAAACGCCAAAGTTTTTCAATTTTACACTATTTATAATCAATTTTACGTCGACGGTAGGCAGTAGAAAAAAGTAAATAATACTTAAGTACTTTATATATTTTGTGATAATGATTATTATTGATGATAATACTTACACAGATTGTTGTTTGCTTCGTTCCACAGTCTAGTCTAAGTAATATAAAGTTCAATCCCGCTACATGTAAAGATAAGACCAGAGTTTATAGATACAAATACATACATACATTTTACAATATTTTACATGTAAATGATAATACTTAAATGGGATTTGAAATGTAGGTAGATTGTAATAAGGATGATGGTCGCGTCGACCCCATGTTTTAAGACTATTGAACAAAATTCAAGGGTCTGAGACTATGGCGTAATTATTCGTTCGTTAAGACTTCACAACATATCCCCACCAAGGGGCTCGAGCCTATTCTGAAATCAGGGTGAAAACGCTTTAGTCGACCATGCTGGCCCGAGTGTTGGTCAACTTCACACACAAACCTTTGAATTACTTTGCAGGTGTGTGCAGGTTTCGTTACGATATTTTTCTTTACTGTATGAGCATCAAATGAATGGTACATATGAATTCGAAAATCAAAAACACATTATTTTCTGCCAACGCGTGAGCTTCTAAACAGTTTAATATTTAGCTTACCTCATCCGAGTTTAAGTGTAGAGGAGGGACTACTATTTGGTATTCTGTGGTAGAGGTGGGCAGACGCTAGACAGATGTTTTCACGCTAAGATGGGATTTCGCAAATCTGCTGTCGTGCTCTGCTTACTCTTCTCAATAGCAGTAGGTTCGAGCGTGGATCTGTTAATGTGCGCTAATTTTGTGGTCATATTTGTTGTTGATATGGTAGGTAGATACGGTGGCCGTTACTAAACACCATTTGAGTATTTCAATGCCTTGCTTTACACATCGTTTTGCAATGATATTTGTATATTCTTTATTGCTTATAATAAAAATAAATATTTCCTTAAAGCTAATTACAAAGGCGAGTTTATCTCTTTAAGAGATCTCTTCTAGCCAACGTACTTAAGGGTGCAAAAGAAGATCGCAGCGTTAAAAAAGCCAAGTGTATATGAAAAAAAGTCATTGTGGAAAATTTTGATACACCCTTGCCTTTATATCATTTGTCTTATTTAATGTTCCTTATTTTTTATAATAACAATTTTCGTGTATTGTATTCCTTAGTCACGTTTGGTTATAATGAGGAAGATTATTATAACCATTATAAAAATTGAATAAGCAACAAAAACCTGTTGATCATGTGTCTGACAGATATTAATTTTGACGTCGTGATTAATAAGAATTAAAAATATCAACGATGGTGTTTTTATGGATTATTATATCGTATTTATCGTAAACCAGACGATTATCTTGGCTCTTTTCATAAAATATAATAGAATACACTTTAGGCACACAAAAATACAGCGAAAAAATTGCAATCACTAACATTAATTAAATTGTACAAAAAGGCTACCTTATTGGAAGCAATTTCTGCCAAACAATCCTTCAATAAAATTCACCAAGTTCCATTTCAAATAACGTACCTTATCAAAGTTACGAAAATCGAAAATTCGAAAAACAGTTAAACTAACTGAAAAAACATCGGCAAAATATTACGAGTTTCTACCCAACATAATACCATTGGAACAATAGCTGCAAGCACAATGGTTACGAAACCCGGTGACCGATTAGGCGAGAGCACGAGAAAAACCGCGGGTAAAACTTGTATATCATTGTTTATATGGGAACCGCAATGCAACACTCTTGCGCACCTTATTCCGAGGAGTGAGTGACATTTTGCTGTTTAGCAATAGTTGGTTTAAACGGAATCAGGTCGGTTGCTGATTGATTTACTCAAGTTTGATTTGACTAAACTAGGATTCTTTATATTATTGTTGCAGAACTTATCCTGGTTTGTGATCCCATTTTGTCATAATGTTGTTTCGCAAATTTTGAGATTTTCTTCTTTAAGAACTAAAATAAAAAAGACTCGGTCGGTTTCTAAATATTTTTGTACATTTATGTCTTTTTCACCTCTCTTATTATCACAATAAAGACTCGGTATTTCAACTTAATCACTTTATTTATTGATGCAATCGGTTTTAAGCTGCTAAGAAGAGGATGCGTAATAAATAACATAAATTACTGATTTGTTTAATTTGTGTACACTTAATATTTTGAGATTTTTTACATATGTACTTATTTTTATTAATGCGTAACGACTCAGATACTAATAATCTTAGAGAGGTAGAGAAATTGTGTTTGGTATCGTTACCGTATTAATCATGTTACAGATATAATAAGATCTTGTACGTAAATGCTATATTTTGTTTGATCGTAATTTATTTTTTCGTGTATGTTTTATTTTATGCATCCCTTCTATGTAATATGAAAGTCAAAAATACTAGTTATATAACATTATAAAAATCTACACATTTCTAGTTAAGTATTTAGTTCGAATTTCGTTTCTTCTTCATGGTAAAACGTCTCAACAGATTTTAATGAATTTTAAAGTATGTAGGTAGGTATAGGTAGGAATACATCGTGAATAAAACTGTTCCCACGGCATAATTAGAATAACTCCATGACGTGGGGACGTGGGCGAGCGAACAACTAATGATATTCCAAATGTAACTGCACATGTTATAAATAAATATTTGATTACGTATCTCATCTTTCACTTTTTATCGTCTTTCTAACTGCATAATAATTAGTTTAATTTCCATTTGAATTCTTATAGAAAAGCAGATAGTTACCTAATTAATAATTAGGTAATCCTTAATATTTGTTTGTAGAAATCGGATATTTGTCCTTTATATTTTACACATATTATGATATAGGTAATCCGAATAGTTTTAAATAGAAAACGAAAACTAGATTGTAATGATTGATAGTCTCATAATATAAATTATAAACATCTAAACAATGCAAAATAATTATATTATTAATTATAAGTACATAAAATAAATAAATAAAAATAATTTTGTTTACCGGACAAAAAGTACTTACAGTGCAGTGTCAAAAATGATTTGTAAGCAAAATTTATCTTAATCTTAATTGCTTCTATAAAATGTTTTCTACTGCTGTTTCATTATTAATATGAACAAATCTGTTACAAAAAAACATCTATTTATGACAGCTGCAGTTCAATGCAGTTGTAAACAATTAACTATCTATTACTGCTATTTTTTTTTTTT
This sequence comes from Teleiodes luculella, assembly GCA_948473455.1. Lineage (NCBI taxonomy): Eukaryota > Metazoa > Arthropoda > Insecta > Lepidoptera > Gelechiidae > Teleiodes > Teleiodes luculella. Next base: position 9,395,325 of record OX419602.1, read on the forward strand.
CTTAGCTTGTTGTGTCTTATTACTGCTATTACCTTCTCCAAAATCATTAGACACCTTCTATTTGCCAGCTTTAAAAGGCAACTTAACGTATTCATGTGCCTGTTTCGCTAGTTAAAAAAAGTGTTTTAGAAAGTGTTTGTTTTTAAAAGACCAACCACAAGAAAGACAAAAGCGTTTAGATTCATTGTCGGAAGTGCCATAAAATCTTACTGTCGAATTTCTAAGTACTTTCTCTGTAGAGATGGATTTATGACTTCCTAAACGTAGTCTGCTCGGTTGCGTGCGCGCTTTGTGACGTTTAATTAAAGTAAGAATTTGTTGCAGTGTTTCATCCAAATCCGTTTAGCTGTTTCACAGTGAAATTAAAATGGAATTTATGATTTTAGTGAGATTTAATGGTAAAACATAGTACTTAGTAATTATTAAAACTATTCTAATGTAAAAGTTTACGTTTCATATAAATACCTTTGGATGCGTAAATGGTAACATCCGTCTCCACTCATCCTCCCTTATATACCTTTCTTTTTAGCATACCTAATGTAGATAGTTTCATGATAGCATTACAGATTCAAAGTAGCTGCCGTCAGTATGTGAATAATCTCGTCAACACGACAGCATTCCTACGTAAAGATGTCAATTTAGTCCCGGGCGCGGAACAAGAAGTACAGTTGACTTGTAAGTGTTATTACAACCACCACCGTTATTGTGAATACATAAATAGAGACGCTGTTAATTATAATAAACCAACGGTTTTTTTTTTATTTCAAATATTCAGGAAGAAAATGCATCTAAGATAAGTTCTCATCATAATTTCAGCCGAAACACTTTCACTGGTGGACAAAAGCCTCCCACAAAGATTTCGGTTTTGGTTGCCTAAAATGAATAAATTTTACTATTTTAGTAAAAAGGAAATCCACTATTTTAGTACATTCGCAAAAGACAGCTTTATTTTTTCTACGTTATAAAAAACTGCGACGCATTTTTCATTCATACAAAAAATACATGATACAATATTATAGCGGTACTTATTTAAATAACAACAACACGAATTCCGTTAGATTACATAATAAGTAAATAATCTACTTTATCATGATTTAGTTAAGGCGACCTTGGTTCCACTACGAAACGAAAGTGACAACTAATTTCAATACAATTTGCAAATACGCGAACAATGGTAGTTACGGTATACGCTGCTTGCTATGGTGATTGATGGTTATGGTGGCTGATTCATCTTAGTACAGCTCTATTTTTATTTAAGTACAATGAACTTTAAGAAAACTGTTTTTAGGGGTCCGTATTCTGTACCCAAAGAGTACGGAACCCAAACACTTTGTTTCACTGGACTTATGTATATCGTATATTATGTCTATTTTTCTGTCTCCATCTCACACATCTCTCCGACCTCATCATAGATAAATAAACGAAATATCTGCTGAACAAACATACACAACATTAAATTGTGGCTATTTAATCAGGATAATTAAAAACCCTTAAAAAAAATAAGAATAGAAAAACTACGATTTAGAATATAATAGAATAAACTTTACTGTACACAAAAAGTACAAGAAAAGCACAATTTAACAACACAAGGGCGGTCTTATTGCTAAGGTAGCAATTTCTACCAGGCAATCCTTTACAAGATTTGAATTCTTATACATGTTTAAATTTAACGCGGTTTGTATGTAAAGTTGGTAGAGAAGCTTTTCCTGTGTGTGCTTGACTTACACTTAGCTTGTTTTTTTTACCACAGTAAAGATACAAAGTGTTAACTTCACAAAGTATAACTAGTGCCATAACAAAAAAAGGTGTTGACTTTGACAACACATAAGTCGTCTTACGTGTAATAAAGATAGAGTCATCAAGTTCTCGTCTTTACCAGCTTATTTCTGTCTTTTTGTCGTCACATCCATCTCATTTTGCACAGAATGCTTAGGTAAGTAAATCATAGCGAGCGATATATTCATTGCAAGACATCGAGTACAATTAATCAAGATGAAGCTTCTATTACTAGCTGTCTCATTGCAGCCTTGCTCATCTTGTTGTCGAACGACACTAGTCTTTTTAGTATGCGGAAAAAGTTTAAAATTATTTCACAGTGAAAGTGCTCGCCGCGTCATCGTCGCTGCTCTACCGGTGTGATTTGAGCCGCGTATTGAGGGTTGTCTACGCTAATATCAAGATTTATCTACTCATCACCAAATCTGTTGTGACAAGATATATCACTACATAGTATAAAATAAAGTCGCTTTCTCTGTCCCTATGTCCCTCCCTATGTCCCTCCCTTTGTACGCTTAAAGCTTTAAAACTACGCAACGGATTTTGATGCGGTTTTTTTTAATAGATAGAGTGATTCAAGGGGAAGGTTTATATGTATAATACATGCATAATGTACTGAAGGATAACCCACAATAACCATTTTCCCGTGCGGAGCCGGGGCGGGTCGCTAGTATCACATAAACTGTAAACCTTCAGCTGTGAAAGAAGGACAAAGCAACCTACAACGAACACTCTCGAATACTAGCTGTCCTCCCGCGGTTACGCCTGCGTTGTTTTTTTACTTTTCCGTGCACAGTTCCCCGTAGGGATGAGATATTTTCCCGTGGTAATTTTTTTGTATGTACTGACATGAGCTTTACCGTTTCATTATATTATAGAATAGAATAGAAGAATTAGATTAAAAGTTAGCTCACCACTTTTTTACATAATTAGCAGTACGATTGGAGCAATATTATAATTTTAATAACAGAATCTATAGGTTCTAGGTTGTTTTTTTTTATGTTATTTGACTGATACTCGTATAATCTCCTTGACATAATGTTGTGTTAATTATTATTATACAGAAACCTGCTCATGCGGTAGGACATTTGCACTACGAAATTCACCCGTACCACTACGGAATACAGGGTCAACATGTTTAGCCGCATGTGCTGCCTACTGTGCATCAGACCACGCCTTTTCCATGTAAATTCACAATTAAATATTTGTATATGGTTTTTACCATATCGGCAACGATTTATTCACATAATATTATGTGTCGTATATCGTAGCATAATTTAGTTAGATGAATAGATAACATTAAAATTTTATAGTTAGATTTATAAGTTACATTTTGCAGTTTTTTGATGTCCATCCAGTATTTTATAACCAACTCTTTGGTTGTTAATACTCTACCATTTCATAAAAAATGAAAATAAAATTATTGAAGCGTATTCTCGATATGACGATCTACATTTACATATTTATAAAACTTGTTTAAGTAAAACACGCTATAAATGGTTCTGTATTAATTAATTACCCTGATATAACTTCATTAGTTGCCTAACTTTCATGTGAAAGTTCAGTTAGTTTTTTTTAGTTACCGACCGAAATGTGAGACATCCAATTTACTTTTTTAACGATTTGTGTCATCTCATAGATGTAAAACTAATTAGTTTACATTTTATGGAAAATAGCCACTATTAGGTAGAAATACTTAAGTTGTCAAACATCTCCCACACGACGCCCATCTAAACCCAAAATAGACAGGGTCTGTATTATGGGTTTTCTCGTAAACGAAAATAAACGGTACTCCCTAAAATTTGATCAAATGGAAAAGTCAACATCTTCGTTATTAGTGAAAATATTGTCAAACAAGGTCTAACAAGAAGACCACGTGACTGACACAAGCCTACATCGTCATTTGAAATGAAATGAAATGAAATGAAATATGTTTTTTTATTCGAAGTAAGATTTTACAAATCACTTTTCGACGTCGAGGCGGGTTCACAATTTGGCTGTTTTCTGTGGAGAAGAATTTCTACGTCATTTTGCCTATTCATACTTGTCGAATGCGTGTAATAGACAAGGATGAACAGCGCAAAATGACGTAGAGACCTTGTTTTCTTAGACCATGCTCTATGCATATTATGGTTGATGGAATGTTTGTTGTGCGCAGATGAGGATGCGGTGATGGGGTTGCGCGCGTGCGCAGTGGCGCTGTGGTGCGCGCTGGCCGTCGCCGGCGCAGCTGCTTACACCGTGGACTGCAACCACGAGTACACCGACTGCGACACCGAACTCAGTGAGTCTACCTCTTTAATTATACCATGGTCCAAGAAAACAAGGTCTAACAAGAAGACCACGTGACTGACACAAGCCTACGTCATTTTGCGCTGTTCATCCTTGTCTATTACACGCATTCGACAAGGATGCATAGGCAAAATGACGTAGAAATGACGTAGGCTCGTGTCAGTCACGTGGTCTTCTTGTTAGACCTTGTTTTCTTGGACCATGATTTATACTGCTGGCCCAGCGACCCGAAGTGGGTTTAGGCTGACATCAAAGTGCGCCATTCTCTCCTATCCTGTGCTAAATCTGACCAGTTTGCACCTCCAGTTCCTTCAGGTCTTTGGAGACTTTGTCCTTCTTGCGGTATCTTGGCCGCCCCACTGGTCTTCATTTATATTCTAATTTCTTTTTCTTTAGAATACCAAACTTATGTAAAACGAATTTGAAAGCTACATTGTTCAGTAATAGCGTAATAGTACAGTCAAGCAAGAGTAAGCTAAGCTGAACAATTTGGACTTGGCACCGTTCTAATGTCCGTTGAATAAGCGAGAGTATCGCTATGCGCATGTTCAGCTTTCCTTGTATTTGACCGCGTGAAGACTGATGCGCGAGACAGACGCAAGCCTGTAAAGGGATCATCGGTACCCCATAAAATGATTTTCATCCATTAGACAGATGATTATCCAAATATTTCTTCATTGTATCGCCTACTAACAATTTATTTATTACAGCCTCCCCACTTCTGGCCTCTCATACAATACATCACGTGTTTATCAAATAACGCAAAACCTCTCGGGTGATAACTCAGTTCATGAAACTAAACAGCGTTTGTTCTGCAAGTTTTCTGAAATTACATTTTTTTACTTTTCATACAAATTGATCAGCTGACCAAGTCAACTTGTATGAAAAGTAAGAATAAATATTGCGATTTCAGAAAACTTGTAGAACATAAGTTGTTCATTTTCATGAACTGAGTTATCACACGAGAAGTTTTGCGTTATTTGATTAACAAGTTATAAATCTCTACATCTTTCGAAACTATCACGTAGGTGTTACCACTAAGATGAGATCATTGTACGTCGTATGAAAATATATATTTATTGCTCATGCTTACGTAAATTCAGTAACAAACAAATATGTGGTTCTAATTAACCGATACAGTTTACCAACACGCGGTTTATACATCGGCTAACTGTTATCCAGCTAACCAGAGCTAATATAACTGTTCGGCCGACATATTTGCACATAAAACGAAGTATCTTGTAACAATATATTTATTGGATATACTCTGTGGTTTATTTAACTAGTATTTACTAGTTACTATATGATATAAATTGTTTTGTTTGGGTTGAAAGCAAAAGTTGAATAAGTTTTCAACAAGGATGTTATAAGTACTACCTTAAACATGACTGACAGATAAATAAAAAAAAAAAAATCGTTAAAACATACAATACAAAAATGGTTAGGTTAATTCGTGAAAATGACCTGCAGGTTAATAATTGACATGAAATTTCACGTGGAGCAGATAACAGTAGAGATATAACAGAGAACTTTATTTTTTTGAAATTTTAAGAAAAAAAAACTAAATTTACCTCATATTACCACTTATATTATAATTAATCCTAGCATACAGCCTGTTTCTTATTGCTATTATTCTGAATGAAGGTTTATTTTATTCTACTAACATGGCTAGAGACGGCAATTATAGCCACCAATATCATATGTCTCTACTAATATTTCCGTAAAAAAGAGTCGGTCATTCATCTCTTTCTAATTACAATTAATAACCGAACATTCGTCAATAACGGTAACCATACGAATAGCTATTTAAATAACCGATGTGAATGCGATTGTGTCAAACAGACGGACAGACATTCCAACGCGTTCCCCATACTAATATATAACCGTAGATATTTAAATAGGCCTACAATAACATAGCAGTTGCAAATAAACTAAAGATTTTCTATGTGGTTAGGTAAACCATGTAGGTTGATGGATTGACCAAAGTTCATTGTTCTGCAAAATATACGCGTTTACGGTTTTAGAGAAAATAACGGTTATGTACGAAATTAATATGGAATTTGATAAATTATGAACGTGGTTTTTAAATTTTACTCTATACGATGTGGGTGACGGTGACAGCTTAGCTAAAAACTCGACTGCCCGACTGCCCTGTAGCCTAGTTGGTAGTACGCCTGCCTTCCAAGTATAGGGTCGCGGGTTCGAATCCTGCCTAGGGCAAACATTCGTGTGACGAGCACTTGTGTTTGCCTTGTTTCTGGATGTTGTATATTTTTATAATATCAGCTGTTTGCTCAGCTATAGTATAAGGCTCTGGCTAGTTTAGGGTCAGATGGCCGTGTGTGAGATTATAGTCATATACCTCTAAAACAATCCATGTATTATATTAGTAGTATTATACCTCTCGATAAAAGTTCAGCTTATTTATTTATTATCAGAGAAAATTTCTTTACGATAGTAGTTCACAACCATTGCCTGGATGTCCTTCCAGTATTTAAATTATTTTATTACTTCTTATTATAAGCGTGTGGAGGATTTTCTATGGGAATGTAATTTTATCCATTTACCAACTTTAGTTTTACATTTAGCTCAGTTTTTATAACTGCATGAATCTCAATTCAACCATCATTTCAGTTTATTCTTCCAACTTCATTTTTACCTTTACATTTCAATAATAACAGGCTTTTAAGTTGTCTTATTTAAATGATTACAACTGTAATCGTTATCGTGTCGTTGCCCCTTATTTCTATGTGAAGTGGGTTGTATTGTATTGTATTTGTAATACAAAACAGTTGTAAAGATTTCATCGCTTTGACAAATTAGTTTGTTCATCAGCGCGCGAAAATCGTGAGAAGCCGGTGTTGCGTATAGTTATGAAATGGATGATTCCTTAATCATTAGCTTACTATAAAAATTAAAAGTAAATTACTTTTATGAACGCAATTTGAGTTCATTAAAAAAAGGATTTTTATTTATTTTAGTATTTAGTGGAACCTACCTACCTATTCTACTATACATAATACACTTCTGTGATATTGTCGCGTATTTCTCTTATAGATTACTGTATAATCGTATTACTAAATAAAAAAAGGGAGAAGAAAGCCAGCCTTGGTGAAGTCATAGACTTCTAATCTGACGTCATCAGTGTCTTTAAAAACCTATGATGAATAAAATATTGTGACTTTGAGTTTGAAACTGATTATGATTATGTCAAAAACATCAGAATTACGAAATTATTACTCAAAAGCGAAGCACGAATTTCCTTTCTCTTAGTCAAAAGCACACTAAATATCGTTTTCAGTTGCATGTTTAATCCAGCAGAGTTGAAATTCTCCGCAATTCTTTAAAATCGAGCACCAGTTCGGAAACTGGAATAAAAATAAGCAAAACGGCGCTATGTTAGAAACAGTTACCAATCACAACCAAGCACTTAGCGAGCAGTTATAAGATAAACAACAGCTGTTCTCGCTTCATTGCTCACTAAAGTCCAGTAAAAACTGTTGTTGAAGTATATTAGAACTGTTATTAAGAACAGATCACTTGTAGACAGGGCGGTCGTTATTTTAATGGCGGACTGCCTGCCTCATTTTACGGTCAAGTGCGAATACAAGTATTGCTTGGAATTTATGCGAGCAAAGAGCTTTTGACGTCATCTTAAAGCTCTATACTGGAGAATGATTGAGAAGTATTTTTTTGCCAGATCCACCCAAAGCCAAACCAAACACTTTGAAAAAATCTGGTAAATTTATTATAGTTGAATTACTACTGTAATAACAGCATATTGAATGGTTTTCCATTTAGTGACTTAGGTACTTACATATTTTGTTCTTTAAGTAGAATATAGTGTTTGATATTTGAATATTTAAATTTTAGCATTCATTCATATGTATTAAGTCATTTAATAATCCTGTTGGACATTACATACAAACACTGAGATTATCCAAAGAGAGGCAAAACTATGATAATGAAAATGAAAATGAAATATGTTTTATCCGAAGTAAGATTTTACAAATCATTTTTCGACGTCGAGGCGGGTTCACAATTTGGCTGTCTTCTGTGGAGAATAACCCGCCGGAAAAAACTCCACAGGCGTTGTATCTTTTCAAACTTTTTTACAAAAAATATTATTTTATACAATTTGATTCATATAACAAAGAGTGCAAACGAAGTATGCAATTAGAGGAAGGCAACCAGTCAAAGTAGAAAAACTAAATTATGTAACCAATAATAGGAATGAACAAAATCAATCTATCAGCAATACCTTTTTAAACTTTTCTGTAAAAATCAGGATATACTGTTGACATAAGTAACTGCTACCTTCTTCGAGACGCTTCTAATTGCTCCCAGAAAAATCTATTTAAAAATGCAAACGTAGTTAAGTCGTTAGCATAAAACATAATTAAAACATATAACTAGATCTGTAAACTAGCCAAGCTCATAAACATTTTATGGTACCTAAGACATCTTGGCGGGTGAAGTGAAGACAAATGCAGTTGCTATTACTTCACCCTGGTATTTAAGTGCCCATGCGCATGACATGTGCCACAGAGCACTGAAATCTAGACGCGCTCGCATGCTCTCTCAAAAGACACGACTTGTTTTGACGGAAAATTCCGTATAATTGAAATGTGCAAGAGGCGTCTACTTAGCAATATTTACTACTACAGACATGATTTTTTGTTGTATTCATTCGTTCTTTACGATTCTTTGCAGTTGATTTTTAGCAAATGAAAATGCGATATCAATTGGAAATGATAGTTAGACCTCATAAATGTTCTCGCCTGCGTTTCGGCTTGACACAATAACTAATGATTATCTTTGTATGTATTTGGTTAACGTTGAGGGCCGAGCGCGTTTAGTTTTCAGTGCTCTGTAACATTATTATATGTGCACGTGCAAAATAAGGTCTTACATGTTAAACGACAGTTAATTAGCTAGCACACAGTAAATGGTGCTTTTCAAATACCTTGCTAAATATATTTACTTGCTACTAAGATAGAAATAACCTTGGAGGAATAGGAATACTTTGTGCACGAAATAGTAGATCTAGTTAGCTTAGAAAGTCTTATATCTAACTAGCGACCCGCCCCGGCTCCGCACGGGAAAATGGTTATTGTGGTTTATCCTTCAGTATATTATGCATGTATTATACATATAAACCTTCCTCTTGAATCACTCTATCTATAAAAAAAAACCGCATCAAAATCCGTTGCGTAGTTTTAAAGATTTAAGCGTACAAAGGGAGGGACATAGGGAGGGAAATAGGGACAGAGAAAGCGACCTTATTTTATACTATGTAGTGATCTATCTGTGAACCGCTGAAAATTTTGAGATTTCAACCTATGTTCTTTAGGCAAAGTTGTTCAGTTTCATGAGTGAGACCACTGTGTTGCGGATAATCAACCAGTTAAATTTTACGATGTATAAATATCACACACACAGTTCACTGACCCGATACAGAGATAGGTAAATATATACAACACACCAATTCTATTTATGTACTAACGTAGGATAAGGCATTGTTACTAATACTGCCTTAGTGTAATTTTGTATCGTTGTTTAGTTTGTGTGTACATTACTTTTACTTGGCTTTTGTATATTTTTTTTCCTTTGTGCTGCCTGTGTTGTTTTTACAAACCAAATAAAGTTCATTATTATTATTATTATTAATATTTTCTATGGGGCAAAATAGGCCTGAAATAAAAAAAAAATTTTTTTTACTTTTTATTTTATTTTATTTATTTAAATTGTTTGCCTTAGGCAGAAATCCAATGCGACTATTGAGCTGACGTCATCTAAAACATATCTTAGTTACAGCAAATTGTTTTAAATAACCAGATATGAAGCATCTTTAATAACTTTATCTCTGATTCCATCTCTGTATAAATTGGCCAGTGGTCGGTGCCTATATTTTGGGCAGATGTGCAGATGTTAGGCCCATGGCCCATTACGTGTTTTTGCCTTGTTTTTTTTCGGACCCCAGTTTCGCTGGCCTGCTCTCTAGACCGTAGTTAATACGTGGTTAGTGTCAAAACACGTTTCGGACCTCACTACACGAGTGTCTTAATGTGGATAGGACATCATGCTTTAGAAAACACCTTACCAAATAGTTTATTACTATCAACAGACTATAATAGCCCACTGCTGAAGTTCGTCCACTAATAAAAAAATAAAACAAAAAAAGCAGAAAACAAACAACAACAACAAAACAGAAAACGTACGATACTTTAAGCATTTCATACGAAATTGACAAAAATTACAATTCCTTTTATAAAAATGACATTACTTACATCGCTAAAGATTATTGGGGGCGTTTCGCTACAAGGGTTGTAATTGTATAGTGACGTGCCTCGTATCGTAATCGTTATGTTTCTAATCTGATCAGTAGTCGACGTTCTGTGTACACTTTAGCTGACCGGGTCATTACGAATCGATCTTTATGGTGCTTTAGGTCACTTCCCTCGCTGAACTATCACTATCACTAATAGTATAAAACAAAGTCGCTTTTTCTGTCCCTATGTCCCTCCCTTTGTACGCTTAAATCTTTAAAACTACGCAACGGATTTTGCTGCGGTTTTTTTTAATAGATAGAGTGATTAATAGATAGAGTGATTCAAGAGGAATAATATGCTTAAAGATAACCCACAATAACCATTTTCCCGTGCGGAGCCGGGGCGGGTCGCTAGTAAAATATAAATGTATAATAAAGTCAGTAACATTTGGCTATATTTTCTTACAACACAATACAAATATACATAATTGACACCAAGAAAATCACTACTGAGGAAATAAACAAATACAATGCAAGAAACCAACAGGCGGCTTTATCGCTATGGTAGCAATCTCTTCCAGGAAACCTTAGGGTATGGAAAAGAAAAGAGAAAAAACTGTGCCTTACCTGCAGTGATAAGCAATTGAATATAAATAAACTAAATACGGTCTTCTGCCACGAAATAGGAATTCTTTAGAATGGGTATCAGATGGTTAATAAGCATAGAAAAATACATATCTTCTTATATGGGTACGGGTATGGGTACTCTACTTATTCAAATCATATGATCGAGCTTTTCAGCACTATGTGCTTCGAATGTAGTAATACTACTAAAAGACTGCGAAAGAGCTGTCATTAACCCATTTTTGAATCAGAAAAGTAACTTTGTTAAAAGAGCTATCTATATTTTATCCATGAAGGTAAACGATTGCTTAAGTCTAATTAGTCACTCCTACTCAGACAATTTTATTAGTGTTTATAAGTATTCACACGGCCTGTACGCGTATTAAGTTAACAACTGGTTTCACACACGTATCCATAAAACGAGGACGATATCGCCTTAAGAAATTGCAATGCTAATAAATAATTATGACTCTCCTCATCGCGTGGGTCTGTTGACTCAAATGCTGTATCTTTTCAAAATAACAAAAATATTATTTAGTAGGGATTTATAAGTTGTCTTTGAAAATCAAATAAGTTAAGGGTATTTTCAAACAATTTCATTTGCAAAGCGTTGGTTATATAGGTAGTGTTATGTAATTTGATTTTCGAACTGATGTAAACTTCTAGCACATTTCTAAAGAAAAAAAATGTTATTAAAAATTGCTATCGACTCTACTTTTCATACATTGTAAATGTGGTAGAGCGGCATAAATAAGTTTGTAGGACAACGATGTTTTTTGATATTTCAGTGTCCTTTTTGTTTTGACATTGTTTGGATAGGTGTGTATTTGGTCGGTTATTTTGGTTATAGGGTACCTTTTTAATTTAAAACGTGGTATACCTACTTTTTGACGACGACGGTGTTCCGGCTAAAGAAAGTGCTGTGTAAGAAAATTTGCATACGTCTGTATATTGTTTTGAATTTTGAACGATGAGGAACAGAGAATGTGCTAACACAATTATCTCGCTACTCTTGACACCAATTTTACAAGCACTCTATTACTGGAAAATTGTTCTTCACCTTTTGTCTGTTTTTCTCAATTTATTGACAATGACAAATCGTTCATTCTTTTATAAAACTCCCATCGATCTTGCAATTTATTACAAAAGAAAGTACAAAGCGTACAACACAATATGCCATTGTATCCACTCAATCAGTAGAGACTAGAGTGTAATTTTCATCGGGGATATCCACGTTATTATCAACGGTCCAAAACCGATCTGAAATATGGCGGAACCGACTAGGAGTCGTGACTTCATCGACGCCTTTTTCGGAAGAGGTACATCCATCGCATTCCTCCGTTTCGGTGGTCTTTTTGTACTAAATGTCGGACGATTAGTCTCTGTGGCGATGATGAAGAATCATGGAATGACCATGACGGTGCCTGGAATGCTGAGTCAAAATGCTGGTTTGACCTGGAGTCCTTTATGTGAGAATAACTAGAATTTTGTGATGTTTTATTATAGACTTTGGGTCGTTAAGTCACACTAGTAGTAAGAAGTAGTAATTTATAGACATGATGGTGTTAGTTTAGGAAGCAACGTTATTATTAAGTTTTTGTGAATCATTATTTCATTTTGTAAAAATAAGGGGGAGCATAATAAAATATGATTGACAACTACGGCGATAACGGGTGCAAAGTCAATATTTGTGAACAAAAGTAATACTGATATATTATAAAGTAAAAATTAAAAAAAAACAATACACAAAACATTATAATTATTAAATCACAAACTTAACTTATAAACAAAATCATAATCTCTTAGTAATTAGGTCGCATCGTCAAGGCGTTAACCAACGAAATAACCACTTGACTCAAATTAAACTACGACCTTTTGCATAGCTGTACCATCTATTGCAATAATAATAATAATAATAATATAACTGATGCTGTCACAACTTAAGGTGCAGTGACTCACTATTTTTTAACTTAAGCTTTTTTAAATTTATATTTTTTCTTAACATGTATAACAGCTGCTGACTAATCCGTAGTTAAAAACGGTTGAGTTAATTATCGGTTTAAAAACTCGAAGGCACTTCGTAGAAAACCCATTAATAAGGAGCTTATTTTGTTCAGAGCAGAACAAAGGAACCCGCATTCAGTTTTGATTTATCAAGCTGTTTTTAAATTGTGATGTTAGGAGCTTGCGGTATTTCTATTTATTTCCTCACATAATATAACTTATTAGTAAAATGATAACTTTTGTGTTTCGGTGTATTCGCCTATTTCTATTGTATAATAGGAATAGGCTTCCAAACATTCTTTACAATATAACAAGTAGGATTACACCTTAGAGTATAAATAGAACAATTGATTACACTTTTAGAGTGTGCGTTGTCGGTAGCTTACTGGCTGGGGCCGTTGCTTTTGGGCGGAGGAGCGGGTTCAAGTCCCACGTACCAATGTATTTTCGATTTTAAAATTCATAAGCACGTTTATTCGAAAAAATAAACATCGCGAGGACATTAGCGAAAACATTCAAATGTTTATTTGTGAAGTTGAACAACCCGCACTGGTGGGTCGTTCGGCAACTCGTCCCAAAACAAACTCGTCCCATTCATAGTTCCAGTCCAGAAAGTTCGTTTTCCCAATGGGACGAGTTTGTTTTGGGACGAGTTGCCGAATGACTCGCATTGGTAAAACATAGCTAAGGAAATACCTGTGAATCTTAGCATTCCTTTGTAACTCAAGAATAGTCAGTACACGAATTGAAGGGTCTGCGAAGAGACTAGAGGGCTAGAGGCGTATTGTTAGTTGCGTCAGCGCATCGCTCATGCGCAGTTTGATTCCTGTTCACGAAATTACTATGTACTTAATTTGATGTTCATTGACTAGCCTGTAGGTTTCAATCGTCGTAAGCGTCGAATAAACGTACAGAAACAAGTACATGCTGTAGGATATACGAAATTCACCCCTACCGCTACGGAATACGGGCGCCCTCAAGGTCAACATATCCAGCTGCATGTGCTGGCTAATGTACATTATGAATTCGTAAAACCAAAACACATTGGTATGTGTCGAGGCTTGAACCTCCGAATCGAATTCAACGACCTTAGCCACTTGGCCACCGACGCTTTAGGTTTCATATACGAATAGAATATTTTATATCACACTAGCTTTCCGCCGCGGCTCCGCCCGCGTTAACAGTTTTTCCCGTGTGAATGGGGCATTATCCCGCGGTAAAAGGTAACCTATGTTACTCAGGGTGAATGTAGCTTTCTAATGGTAAAATTATGTTTGAAATCGGTTTAGTAGTTTTTGAGTTTATTAATTACAAACACACACAAAAGTACAAATCTTTCCTCTGTATTAGTATAGAAATAGATAGACTACGCAATGTACTTGTAAATATGCGCCCGCGCCGCCGCGTCAGGCAAGAGTGTCGGCTGCAGACAGCCAACAACTGATGTAATACCGTTGAAAGTATTCAAACTGCAGGTTTTAGACAACAATAATGTGCTAAAAACTATTTCTAACTTACGTATTTAATGCCTTACATAATGTTGCACAAGTCTGCTTCTTTGTTAAAAGTGCACGAATCACTTTTTTATTATTATTAGGTTTTCAGAGCTGAAAAGTCGTGTTGTACGATTTAAAAGTTCGCTAAATGGCAAGCGAGGGGATATTTTTCACTAAAATCTATATTTGTCAGTTAGATATTTTTTATCTTATTAAAAAATCTACAGTAACTCAAAACCTGTCTAATTTATCCGTGACGAGCTAAAACGCGAACAAAATCAAATAAAGTGGTAATTTTATTCCGGAAACAATAAAATGGTCGAAACTCAAACAAGTTTCTTCAATCAAAGTGACTTGTTTACTTGAGGTTTCCTATTTCCTACACGCATGTTGGTCGAATAGAAACATGTAAACAATCATGTAGTTTCAAAGTGAGTTTTATGAGTTCATAATATATAAAATGATGACCATCTAACCCGAAACTAGGCACGGCCTGTACGGTACAACGGGTATCAGTTACACATACATACATACATATATACATACATTTATATAAAAACTTTTGATTACTGTATCTACTTAAAAAATACATACATTATAGTAATTGAATATCCAGACACTAGACAGGTCGTATGTTTTTCCTGGTCAGGGTTTGAACCTGCTACTTTTTCAAAGGCGTGCTACCAAGTAAGCTAGTCGGTACGGGACCTGATAAATTTTCTTAGTCTGAACATGGGCCAATATACTCGAGAGCACTGTCAATTTTCCTACTACAATGCGTGTTCCTGTAATAAGTACTAAAAAAAAGATAGATGTCAATATCATTCACAAATTAACTATCATTGTTAAATTATCTGAAATTAAAAATTACGTCTCTCGACCTGATAAAAAAAATAAAATAATATAATCTCGGGTGAGGAGCTAGGCGCCATTGAGCTTTTCCGATGCACGTATTTTTCTAAGGCATTGACAATCCTCTTGAGTATATTGGTCCATGGTCTGAATTAGAAGCGTCATAATAATAATATTATGAACTAGAACTCTCACAATATATTGTTTTATAGAGACGACGCCGTCCTGCGATTTACGTTCCCGTGGAAATGAATTTTTTTCCATTTCCCATTCAACAATAATAAAGAGATTGAACAAACATTCACGTGACGTTTACAAGTTTCTGATATATTGAATTAGTCAGTTTAGAAATAAGTTTCAAAACAATGTAAGTACTAAAATTATTGCATCCTAAAATTATACGCGTTGATGTCATTTCTATGAAGCAACCTATGAATAAATTAATGTTTTTTTTTAATACAGATACCAAGTTACAAAATACTGAATCATTCATTATAATTGTTAACATAAGCTAAATTACCAATGTAATAAAATTAAATATGTTTATTTCTTTTACAGTAAATCACATATTGATAGCTTTGTTCTATTTATTTGAATAAGAATACCGTGGTTGCATAATTTCAAGAACTCAGAGCCGTAACTCAATCGATAGAATCCAAAGACATAAATTCATATTTTACCGCTTAATAGTTTCCTGACCTAGATCCGAGAACAAACGGAATAATTAACATACAATCACCTGATAGTAAGTAGGTCTTTAACTCGCCGCATTTGTAATAACACGCAGTTTTTGCGCTTTCTGCTTACATTGCGTTGGAAACGGCTACTATAATAATGTTGCCATTTTATTTTATTCCCCTTTTTCCATTTTTGTCTTTATTATCATCATCATTAATGCAAGAATAAAATGTAGCACAATATTCCTTATAGCACGCAAATAAAACACATACAGTTCACCTTAAAAGCGTTAAGCTAAAGCCGATCTTATTGTTCGAAGATTTTTTTCCTGCAGCTCTGAAAATCTCACGAGGCTTTACTTTGTATCCTATAAAATACCATCCATTACAGAGTGCTATAGAAAGTAGACGCAAGCATGTTTTGAGAAAACGAAGCTCTAGATAGAGTATTAGAATCACAAGTCTAAAAAGCTCAGTTTAACATTTAATATAAAAAATTCTCGTGTCACAGTTTTAGTTACCATACCCCTCAGAACCTGCTTGACAAATTTTAATGAAAATCTGAGAATTATAATTTTTTTATACCTTATAAGTTATAAGTGATTGATAAGGGTGGTCCACATGGCAAGACAACATTTTCAGGGTCAGCTAGTTTATCTGTTAGCAATGACAATATTACTACCAGTGGTAGCTGGCAACATTGTATTCATCAGACGTCACGCATGACAGACGGTTATGTCAACGCTGACGCGTAACGTGCTGCGCGGGCGCCGGTACTTCCTATCGACAGCCATCATTATCAGCCAATTAGATTAGCGCTCGGAAGTCTTCAGACTCCGCTACGTAATTTGAATAGCGAAGGGCAATGACACTGCAAGGTTCGTTGTCTCTAGCTATTGTTTATACTGATAAGGGTCTTTTATAAGCAAATTAAATCTTTTCCTATCTAATCAGGATTTTGTACAGAGTTGCCTCTGTATTTTAAGAGGAAAAGGAGGAGGATGTCAATTTTGTTCACATGTTCCTTTTTTCTCATTTTCTGTTTCTACTTTTTTTTGAGTGCTTTTTATTGTTTGTATACTTTATTGGCTCTGTCGAATAATATCGCGTCTAATCGATGTTTTATAGTGAAAAGGCTTGAAAAATCTGCATACGTCGAACAAATCCAAACTGTATGATTAAATGATTAAGTAAAGTCGATAATCGCATATTGTGCTAGCTTAGACAAAAAACTTATACATCATAATTCAAATAAGTCTTACGAGTTTCGAAGGTAATCTACATATTATGCTAATCTATTAGCCAATATGAGTTTGAAAAATTCAAATCAGTATCTCTTTTGAACGTTATATCGTTCAGGTCACTCGGATCTTTCGAACTGGTAGTGAAAGTGCACGAAAGTGAAGTTATGACGATGTGACGTGGTGATGATGACACAAGGATACTAACAAGGACGTAGAAAGTCGGTTGGCAGTTGTTGTTTAAAAAAATATATCTTTGAAGAATTTAAAGTTCATGGATTCAGAAGATAGAAGCAAAACCTTTAGTACCTACCTACATCCGCACCTAAGATGCTTCGACACTGCGCGGTATAATAACTCCTGATGATTCTTCGTTGTTGGGCGAAATATGTGTAGACAGACATAGTAATTATTAGTGCGGGTAGTGTCGTCGTCTATGCATCTGCATTTAAGTGACGAAGTATTTAGCTGGTAGAAATTGTTACCTTAGCAATAAGGCCGCATTTTGTACACCTGTGTTGTTGTAATTATGTTTTGTTGTATTCTCTTGCATGCACATAAAGTATATTCTATTCTAATTATTTTGACGAATGCAGAACCAGCAAGTTCCTGTTCCCGACAACACAACTCGCGACAACATAAGTGCTAAAAATATATAATATGTAACAGCCACAAACGAAGAAGCGAAAAGATGAAAAATCCAATGATGAGCTAAACAATTTTACATACCCCTATGTTCTTTATTTCAAGTACCAAGCTTAAACAAAATATCTTTCCATTAGTTCCCATCTCTACACTCGAGAGAACCAATAAAGTATACTTACGATTGGCCACATGAGTCAACAACACCATTGTTTATGGCAACCTTGTGCTTGTTAGGTTACATTGGCCCAAGTCTCTTAGGCGTACTGGTGAAAGTGCGCTCATACAACAATGAAGATCGATTATCCATTCAACTATTTCGCATTGTACCACCCACACAATCATATATATAAACTTATCCTAGGTCAGGACCACATTAAACCTGATATACTATCTTTAGTTCATCTCTGCAATAGCTTATATTATAAGCTTATTTTTCAAAGATAATAAGCATAAATTATATTTAACAAAGCTTCACAAATTACAATTCGAAAAGTACATTGCGAAGTCGATGTGAGAAAAAGTTATGATGCTCATTTGAGACCAATTTACTACGTAATGAACGGTAGTTGGAACTTCTAAATTAGTGAAACTTTTCGTTTGGTCACACACAGGATAGCGAATAGTACTCCCTCTATGGTCGGGTGACATATCAAATTTATCGTTGGTTACTCAAGTTAGCGTTGCTGCCTATTCCCTACTATGTATGTGTCGCTTCATTCTACACCCCTAGGAAGAACTGCCTTGGTTGAATTCTATCTTGCAAACCTCTCGGCTAAATTAAATCTCAGTGCTAATAAAAGCATATTATGTCTTTACCGAGGAGTTCGAACTTACCCTAAACCAGGGTGAATAGATAGGCCTTAGTTGACTACGCTGGCACAGTGCGAGTCGAGTTGAGATCTCAGTTCAATGCAATTCAATAATGTCAAACCATTGGTGGCAGCAAGCAAAAGCTGGTTTACCATATAAGGCAATACTCGACACGACTGAATCGAATAACCATTGTATGGTGACTAACTATAATCTAACCTTGTATCCATTAGAATTGGGATTTAGTGAAAGTAAATGACCTTTTAAATCCCAAATGTGATCTATGAGATGATTGTAAAAGATGATGATTATAGATCATCTTTTACAACTAGTGATAAGAGACTTGGGTATGCCTTGTACAGAGCAAATAAAGTACTCTTTAATAAATTCATACTAATAACAATAAATATTAACGAAAGTTTTCTATTTATTATACATACTTTTTTGCCGTGTAGTTCCCGTCTGAGAATTGGACAAACCCAACTCTTCCTGTATGGGTGTCGTAAGAGGCGACTAAAGGAATATGCCCAGTGAATGGCCAGCAAAATTCACTAGTGTAATCAAGAAACAAACAAATGCTTTATTTCCAAACACAAATTGATTGGAATTACCGTCGGGCCCCGCACTAGGTTACACCTGTATCGCGGGAACCCAGGGATAGATTACAGTACAAACTGTACAAAGTCTACCTGAACTACTCAGGTTGGCAAGGCAAGAAGAGGAACAACAACTATTATCCCCTAATCCGCCTGCCAAGCGTGGGGATTGTGTCAACACCTCCACTCTTAGTCCAGCAGTGGCTATAGGCTGAGCAGCAGTAATTATTTTTGTACCATCTACAAATTTTAATGCAGCACTTGAAGATATATTTGGTTTTGTTATTGGTCAGTAAAGGTCACATTTGCATGCGAACAAATGTCAAGGAAAATCAAACACATGCGAAGATTTTACGCCGCTCATTACAATCCTTGTAATAATTTATTCATGTGTGGTCTATCAAACTGTATGGTGAATAGTTGTTTTGAATAACCTTGTCCCGATTAAACCATGGCGTCTGAGAGTTGTGGACTTGTTTAGTGAAAGTGGTCGACCCTGAAAGTATTTGATGACACTGAATTACTGGTACCTACGTCTAGTATTGTTACATCTGTGACTGAATGGCTCACTTAGTACCCTGATCACACTGGTCTGTTGTTGTAGGTTTGACTCTCAGACGAAGATAACAAAAGATATGGGTTTATATAGAATAGAATGGATTAAAGATTCAAATAATTTATTGTTTTTGTAATTGATGAAAAATAAAAATTTTTATAAACTCTCAAAAAAAAAAAAAAAATTATTTATCACAGGTAAAACTGACTCTCGTAGAAAAACTCGTTGTATTATATAAATACAATAATGCGAGTAGGTAATAAAGCTAGTATCAATATAGGACGGCATTTTCTATGGTGTTCCTGACATTGCGTGGTTGTGTGATGACGACGCGACGGTAGCTCTGCTATCTAATCTACCATCTATGCTGACGTTCTATGTAGCACGGTTGGTTCTGGTGTTATTTACACTTGATTACAAATCTTTGGTCTGCTTCATATAAATCCGGAAAAAAGTTCATTGATCTCTTTCTTTTCTTGAAAGTTATCAAAAATTATGTAACGCCAAAATGTCTGGCAAGGTCACAGGCCCACCCCGCTTTTTACTACGCTATGCCAAATTCGTATTTTGCGATTATTTCCTATAGTTTAATCGTATCGTTTAAAAATGTGCGTATTATATGTCAATGACCTTTTTTCCGGATTAAAATGAAACAAACCAAATAAGTCGCCATCCAGCGGTGCCAAATCATCGGTCTATCTTTTATTAAATGACAAGCCCATATGACATAACATCCAAATTGTTGACAGTACACGACAACCAACATGAGAAGGTGGCTTCATTCTTTCTATCTTACTTGTCATTGACAAGACTTAATCAGTACTTTTTAATTTTAAAATTAAACTATATATGAATAGGAATATGTTCGTTCATTGTACATTGTACTTACTGTAAATGCAGAATACTCACTGCAAAGCACGACAGCACGACACGCACGATCGTGATATTTTAATGTTTCTTCCATGTTTAACCTATAAAACTTTAATACAACCTTCATAAAATGCACTGTGCATTTTAAATAAAATGTATTCTTTACTACATTAATCGGGTACATTATTTAATGATAGAGATTCAAGTTTAAACGTTATAGGTACTATAAGCTTGTAAGTGGTAATAACTAATTTTATAGATACCCACACACACACCTGAGTCGCAGTATACGAAGCTATAATTTACATTATTACAAAAATTAATTTAAATATTTCGAAGTACAATGCGTAGTTGATATGATAATATTTTTTTGGTTCACATTTGAGTCTAACTGGCCACGCAACGAACTTCAAAATGTATCTACTTGAATTGTAAAATTTAAGTTTCGCGTAACCCTGGCCTCCTGGTGTCGAAGCTAATGCACATTACTTATTTTAGTATTATTTAATAGTAAGTACATACATAAGAGCCGTAGAGCGTCGTTGACCAAGAGGCTAGGGCTGTTGACTTCCATTCGGAAGTTCACGGGTTCAAGCCTCGGTAAGTACCGTGTTTTCAATTTTTTAATTGGTGAAGAAAAACATCATGAGGAGACATGCAAAGGTTGTGTATGAAGTTGACCAATTCACACTGGGCCAGCGTTGTCGCCCTAGACCTATTCACCCTGATACATAAACACTTACCTTTAGGTACCTTTAGTTACCTCATATAACCTGAACATAGAGAAGAGAGCATGGTCTCCTACAATACAATCCTACTAATATTATAAACGCGAAAGATTGTGAGTATGGATGGATGTATGTTTGTTACTTTTCACGCAAAAACTTCTTCTTCTTCTTCTCATCCTGTAGTCCCTAATCAGGGACATAGGGCTCTCAGCATACTCCTCCACCGCGACCGATCGTGCGCCGCAACCTCTAACTCCGGCCAGCTCATGCCAAGGGATTGGGCCTCCTTCTCGACAGAGCGCTGCCACGTAGTTTTTGGTCGACCTCGCTTTCTCCTTCCCGGTGGGCGCCATTGCAAGGCCTGCTTGGGTATGTGGTCGTTGGTTCTCCTCAACGTATGACCTATCCAGCGCCACTTTCTATACCGGATTTCCTCCTCTATGGGCTTCTGGTCAGTCAGCCTCCACAGTTCCGTGTTATGAATGGTTCGCGGCCAGAAGATTTTCAAAATTTGTCGCAAGCATTTGTTGACAAATACTTGGAGTCGGCCGGCAAGTAGGTAGGTAGGTAGGTAGTTTGAGTGATCATTTTAAGGTGAATTTAAATTAAATTTTAAACAATGTTACCGTTACTGATGCCATTATGCAAGTAATAGACGGACATCCTTATGGGCCAGCATAGAGTTGACATCGTCAGAATAACACTGAGCATTTACAGAAACTTGAAGCGGATGTAGATCGCTGACATAACATAGCTTTGCACTTAGGTAGCCTGACACCGGAATCTTCAGATTCTATATAAAATTACATGTACTGATTCATACAATACAATACAATACAATACAATACAATATTCTTTATTGACACCAAAATAGACAGTGCACAGAAACAATTCATTCGTTGTTGAACATTAAGATGACCATAAACCGCCCATATATGACCCCACCGATAGGCTCGGACTACCTTGCCTAAAAGTTGCCTTAATCGGCACTGTGCGGATTGGTCAACTTCTCACACAAACCTCTGTATATCTTTTCAGTATGTGCAAGTTTTCTCACGATGTTTTTCTTGTCGGTGTGTGACAATTACAATACTCAAAAAATGGATAATATTCAACACAAAAAAGTCATAGGCGGCGTGGACTCGCGGCGTACCAGATAACCTTAGTATGTAAAATGGCTTACAGAAAAGATAAATATGCTATTGGATTTTTTTCGGATATTCATAATAGGCTTGGACGATGTAGAGGAGAAATAAAAGAAGAGTTTCAAATCTTTGTAGGTAAATAGGGAAACACGTATTACCACGGAATTATCTAAAAAAAACGTGCAAAACGAATGTTCTAATGTATAAAATAAAAAAAAGGAATCTAGCAGATATCAAAATTAATAAGGAACATCACATCCTACCTACCGTACCGTATATAAAACCGATTTATTACAAAATGAATGAGCGAGACGAGAAATAGAATAGAACAGTAGGTACTGAAGCCATAGGCATGCGGTTGAATATTCGCACTACGAAATTCACCCATTCAGGTCAACATATCTAGCCGCATGTGCTAGCTACTGTACAAGATGTGTATGAACTATAAACGGTTATTCATTATTATGTTTCTCTCATTTGGCGCAATACCGTGTTAATATACCTTATTCTGTATGCGATTACTTAAACATTCATGTTTCGACAAGGTCTAATTTTTTGAACTCATTTTTACGGTTTTCAATGCGGTTAATAGGATCTAGATCGGAACCGTACCTAATATGGAGTGAAAATAAATATTTACCTAGTTGTACCTAATTTGTAATGTCGTAGGTATACCTTGATGAATAACTAGTATTAATGGAAGTGTGTGTTGATATTAACGCCGTAAATAATTAATTTAAACTATAAATAAGTATTAACGCTACTTTGTTGGTAGAGTTTTAAATTTGATTCGGTCTTCTTGAACGGTTTGATAACAATAAAATTTAATCACTTAAATGTTTACATACTAAAAGTTTTTATTCAATTATTTATTTCATAATGTTATCCAAACCTCCAAATCAATAAGACTAGTATCCACAAATATGTGGACATTGGTGTTTATCAATTACTAATCAGTTTGAATGACAAAGGTCCATCTCCAGCTACGACGCGTGTTTACTAAATGTACCTTGTGGAGACTCCCCGTGGGGTTTTGGTCGGGTATATTTAGCATGGCGATTTCAAAATATTCAAACTACTAAATATACCCGAGTTGGGGTGTCGTGATCGGGTATATTTAGTAGTAAATGATGCGCGCCAAGTGTTTACAAATGTACCTTGTGGAGATTCCCTGTCGGGTATACTTAGTACAGCGCTTTTAACTACTAGTATACCCAAGTTGTGATTTCATAATCGGGTATGTTGTTTTTAATGCCAGCATCGTATGTCTACAAAGTGTACCTCCCCCTATAGGATTTTAGGCGAGAATAAATAGCATGAATAAATAGCATGATAAAATATTTGAACCACTAAGTGCACCCGACTTAGAATGCCATAAAGGGGTATGTTTAGTAATTAATTGTAAATTTTTACTTAAACACTAAGTATACGAGGTTAGTTAGTGATATGATATGATATATGATGTGATGGACGGCTCTGTAGCCTAGTTAGTAGTACGTCTGCCTTCGTTGCTGTGCTCTCAAAAAGGCGTCATATATGAAACTATTTTATAATTTAGACCTTAAGGTTGCAAATACCATATGATTGCAAATAAATAAATAGAATTGAATTGAATTCGAAGCACAGGGTCGCGGGTTCGAATCCCTGCCAGGGCAAACATTCAAACCAATAAACTTGAAGAAAAAAACGTTTAATGTCGTTAACCTACACGGCAGCTATCGAAACTAAGTCAATGCCATTCATAGTAAACAAACAAATAAAGAAGGACAAAAATAGCACGCGAAGCCGGTGCGCGACAGAGACGATTAGAGTAACGAAAGCTACGAATTATGTTCGGGTATAGATAGTAGCTACCAATAAAAAAAATGCAGTCCTAACTATACCCGATCAAAGCCAAGCAGGCTCTTGTAATCTAACCAGGGTATGTTTAGTAAAGATTTATTTTTAAATGGTGCTACTATCTATACCCGATGTAGGTCGAGTCGGCGTGTCTTGCAGAGGTATATTTAGTAATAGACACTTTTTAACTTGTTCCTCCTAACTGTACCCGAAGATAGACAAGCTCGTGACGTCACTGGCGTCTCCACAAGGTACATTTAGTAAACACGCAGCTACGACCACCGTACGTACCGTCTGATTCTTCCACAGTATGACATTTTTTTCTTTTTATTTTGAAAAAGTAAACATTCAAATTATTCAAACACTACTTCATACTATCATACTAATATTATAAAGAGGAAAGATTTGTATTTTTGTGTGCGTGTGTGTGTTTCTGTGTTCTGTGTATGTTTGTCATGAATAAACTCAAAACCTACTGAACTGATTTCAAAAATTCTTTCATCATTAGAAAGCTACATTTACCCTGAGTAACATAGGCTACCCTTTACCGCGGGAAAATGGCTCATTCCAACGGGAAAACTGTCAACGCGGGCGAAGCCGCTGCGGAAAGCTAGTTTAATATAAAACTTTAAAGTATAAATAAATAAAATTGGGGGGAGCAAAATTTTTATTTTTAGTCTATTCTATAGGTATATAAAACATTTGGTAGCTTATATACTTTGAGTTGTATATACTTAAAGCTTGTAGATAACTTCACAAAATAGCGTTTTGTTCCTTCACCCTTCATCATACTTTTTCATCTAGCATATAGTTTATAAAATATGGATACTAAAATCAGAGTCTAACTAGCAATAACAACTCAAACTACCTCAAGTCTCAAGCAACAGAAACTTGTTCTGTACTTAGGTCATGTTTTGGTAAAGATACACTCCTCGTGGTCATGTTTTGGTATATCGTATCCAAACCTGTTTTACTTCGGCCGTCCTTTACTAACCCAGATATTATTATCCACACAAGAGGTCAGCTAGTGGACTTCGAAGCTTTTTTGGGCTTCAAACTGTTCATAATTATAATAAAATTATGCATTAGCGAATTAAGCGAAAAAAGTCCATAGCCTTGAAAGTTCGTAGTGTAACGTAAATTTTCTTAAGTCTAAACTATAGGTACATTTTTATATCTTCAATCTAAAAATTATATTCACGACTCAAAAAATCTACACGCCGCGGCAATTTTAATCCTGAAAACTCTGAAGCTAAATATCTCAGTTTGACCCCAGTGTCGGTTAATGAGATAGTTCATAAATAACTATGTCCAATTTATAAGATCTTATTCGACAATTTTTGCATGCAAACCAGTCATGAAAACCTGCACTAGTAAACTTAAAACTTTAGCACCCGTTTGCACTAACCTTGTCTTAGGCTTTTCGTAGTTAAGAAAGACCTAAGCTAACTAAAGCTTAAATAAGAATTGGTTTTCACTAACAGTCTAATTGGGCTCATAAAAAGGTAGGCAAAAACTAAGCAGTTTAAAAAAGTCTGAAGGTTACTAACAAACAAAATTTTCACCAAATCTCACCTAAATACTTTAGGCATCAACTTAAGCGATTCTTAATTTTAGTGCAAACGGGTGAGTCTTTTTCTCATTGACCTTGACAGTTATTCAAGTGTGAAGGCACTGCGAACCTTAACTCACTTTTGCTTACAATGGTATCATCTTTTTCCGGAACATCAATCTTGTAACATCGAAATTAGGAATGCGTTGAACACCAAAAACCTTTTAAGGAGGTTTAAATAAGTTTTGTTTAAACAATGTGGAATTTTAGGACTTAAGTTAAAATATTTTGACTTATCTCTGAATGAATGTATATAAGAATCAATTAATATTAATACAAGAAGTGTGGTGCACACATTTGCTTAGAGGTTTTCAAATTACGTTTATGTACCAATTTTATTACACTAACCGCACTTGTTCCGGCCAAAAAATTTAGTGCTCCCATTCCACTAAAAACCTGTTGCTCATATTTTATTACCATCACGAAAACGCCATTCACATCATAGATTCTACTTGCCCACTCAAAAATACCATTTACTCTGAACAAATTAAGAACTAAAATGGTTAAGGCAATTTTAAAGTTCATTCGATCCAAGACGGGACAGTTATACCAACTGATTTCATCGATCAATCAATAAGAGATTGTGATTCTTATCGCGCGAGGAATAAGATCAATAGTTTTTTTACAAGTATAACCGTGTTTCCATGTGGCTGTGGATTGCCTACTGACCGTGATCCAGTTACAGGTGAACATCTCGGAATTAACCTGCGTTTTTGTTGTCTGCCACCATAACCAATCTTCTTCACGTTTGAAGGAAATTACAAATGGTCTGTTTACCGCATTCGAAGACTCTAATCTGAAGACCGTCTGTGGTGCTTACGCTTAATATATCATCATATTTCACCACAGTCATATTTATTAAGTTTTATTTTATTATTTACAGGTAAAATAGGAAGCGATGACGATGACATTCCGCCTACAACATCATCGTCATCATCAATCATCGGTTCTACCTCACCACATTTTCTACCAACCTTGCCAACTTCATCGGTTACGACGACAGAAAAGAAAGTCACACCATCAGCTACTAAACAACACGATCGCCCTGAAGTGTCTGAAACTGACCCATCTGAAGTTGAACAAGTTGCTGACACCACAGACACCGTATTAATCAAACAACCAAGACTATTAAACCTAAACGTAGATGAACTTCAAAACTTTGCAAATGCTCTACATCATAATTCCACGAAACAAATTAAAGTTCCAAAAGTAGACCTAAGTGACGTCAATATGGACGAGGAAGAAGAAGATGTTCCTCGGTTGATACCTAATAGCCATGGAAAACACAACAATAAAATACCAGACAAGTTCTATACAAATCTGCAGGTGCCGTTTCAGGGCATGCTTGGATTAGATACAAGAGCATCAGAGGAGCAAGATACTTGTAAAGAAAATGAGATCTCGTATAAGGTCAGTAGATTTTGCGGTTTACTCATTATTAGTCTGACGGATCACTTAGACAAAATAAAGTTATTGTGTTGCGTGAATTGTATATTTGCGTTAAAAAAAGTCATTTTGTTCTAGATTTTACTTGAATAACCTACTTTTCATTCTTTGATTGAGAGACAAAATTGAACTGTGTTTTAAAAATTTGCCAAACTAAAGTAAATAAAATACGGGTAGATTGTATTCTATAATTTGACTATTGTATTCGCAGATCGGGGATCGCATAGACCGAGGATGTGAGGAAACATGCGAGTGCCAACCAGGAGGCAATTTTGAGTGCAGCCCTCGCTGCAAACATCCTTACATTAGAAGAGGACGGAGACTAAATGACCCACTCTGCTTCGAGTCAGCCGTCGACGAATGCTGTTCCATTATCGCCTGTGCATCTGGTAACCAAGGTAAAGAAGACCTAAACAACTATTAATTTCTTTCTTAAAGTAACTATTTGGACTCGTTTTCGATAAACAGAATCATAGCAAGAGTTTGGCAGAACCATAGCAAGAGTTTGGCTATAGTAACCATACGCAATAATATGCCTGTTTTTGAAACATAGGTTCAAGGCTTCTAAACTGGCTCTGAGAAATTTTATTATTCATAACTCACGATCTCTCACTCATATAATAATATATGACAAGTCTCCATCACAGGTCTCCATCCACTCTCATTGATTTTTATATTTTAAAATTACGATTTACAGAAGTGAAAATATCCAAAGCAGACATCTGCAGGTACAACAATGAGACACATGTAGTTGGTGAAATTTGGCACATTGGATGCGAGCAAACCTGTTCCTGCGAAGCCAATTCCATCGTTACCTGCAAACCTCGGTAGGTACTAACTTTTATTTAAAACCTACAAAGTATTTAATGTTCTTCCTAAACTTAAACAAAAAACAGAAAGTAAAGCTATGTTGTTCCCGGCTACATCTACAGATATAGTCAATACACGAGACGAGACACGTCATACAGTGGCCCGGGTTATTAAGATGAAAACGGAAAAACTTACAGAAGAAGATTTTTATGTGCTTCATTAGTAAATGCCTTCCTAATGTTAAAATTCCTAAATTTTCTTTTAGGTGTCTTACGAGACTACTAACAGACAAACACATTAAAAATTGTAAACATTTATTTCAATGTTTTGGTTGTTTCCAGATGCAAGAAGTTAATCCAATCGGATAAGTGCATCAATGTACAAGACCCAAAGGACGAATGCTGCGAGGTCCAGGTGTGCGATGTATCTCAAGACGCTCACGAGGAGCCTGGTGATAACACCACTAGTACTACCACTAGTAGAACAACTACTACTACTACGACTAGTACCACTGAGGTATGAAAATATTGTATTTCTTTGAAATATTGCAGTTTGGATTAGTATTACTAGAAGTTTTAGACTTTGTTTTTGAATTCCGGAATGAGACGAAGCCTGAGGAAGACCGTTAATTTTGATTTCCTGTAAAATAGTTTAGATCACAGTTTGATACTAGTAATATTCTGAACTGATCAATTAACGTGTATCTCATTATTAATTTTTAGGAAACTGTAAAGGGATTCGAAGATTACAGTGACCTTTTAAATCATAAAGGTCAATTCGTGGAGCATATGTCTTTCCTTCCCACAATACCCTCTTCAATGTATCCTGGCTCTGAAGAAGCTATGCACTTTTCACCTACAGCGTCGAATGAACCCATCGGATCTGTGAAAGTATTACAGAATAACAGCGTCCAAGTAAACTTGATGCACATGAATACTAGCGATAAACCAATATATTTAGTGCTTAGCAGCGACGGTGGAAGAACTTTTGAGGATGTAGAACTGAGATATTCGAATTTAATACTAAACTTGCCAGGAGGAAAGGATTATATCCTAAAAAGTAAAGAATCTGGAACTAAATTCAACTTTACAATAACATCAACAGGAGAGGAAGGAAATAATGACACAATTGGCATCAAAGATGGTCAGCCTGGGTGCATTGAAGATGGAAAATTTTATCATGTTGGTAAGGTTTAAAACATAAATAATGTTTAATACTTTGTTTCTAGATTTGCTTAAGTTATAATTGTACATTTTCTGTTTGCGTGCAATAAAGTATTTGTATTGTATTGATTCTGGAGATTGATAAAAGACGAGAGTTTGAAAGTAAATCTATTAGCGTAATTATGCCTAACTCGCGATTTTTTATTTTGGTCGTTCGATTATTCTAAAGTAAGACTTCTTGAAATACATAATAAATACTTCTTTAATACAAATAAACAAATACATATTTTTTAATGGTCAGGCGAGGAATTCCATATTGGCTGTTCGGAGATCTGCGAGTGCACGGGTCACAACACTCGGGAGTGTGTGGAGCTGGTCTGTCCTTCGCACGTGGGTCTTGAGCTGGTCTCCAAGGGATGCGTGCGGTGGGCGCCAAACCCACCACCTACGCCTCCCAACTGCTGCCCCAGGACTGCTAGATGCTTGAGTGATGGCACTTGCCATTATAAAGGTTTCCCGTGAGTATATTATTTTGATAATGAATACAATTGAAACGTACGTACGTCATTATTATGAAGGTACCCCGCCTGCGGCCCAATCAACCTTTGTTAATATTTTTCCGAAGAGAAAACAATGAGACTGAATAGAAAGTCGTGACAAATGAAAAACTATTATAAATTTTGAATGTATTCTAGAAAATATTGTTTTTTTACCTACTCCTTGTTGCAGTGTACCAAATTGGAGCGAAGTGCCGGTATCGCTGACAGGGTGCGAGAGCAGATGTTTCTGCGAAAACGGAGAATTGGATTGCCAGGAGGTGTGCACCCCGCTACCGTCAGTGCCTCCTCAGAACCTGCGGTGCCCCCCGCTGCACCATCCCGCCCCCGTCAACATCTCCGACGAAGACTGCTGCAAACGTTGGGGATGCATACCAAATGGTAACGATACTTAAAAAAATATATTTTATGTCATCATTTTTATATACCTACACTTGCCTTTAGTAAATATACCATTGCAACACATGCGCATCGACCATCCATAACCATTAATTGCAAACTCGTGTACATCCACTATTCATTCGCTTTAATGCTTACAGCAGAAGATGTAAATACAACAATGAATTCACAAGCACAAAATTCGTTACCAGTGTTCCCGTATAAAAAGTACGGGAGTTCTATCGCTCCAGTTACTCCACAATCTGTTGCATCAAAATCTGCAGTAAAATCCAGCACCACGGATTTTTACGAACACTTACACCCCGTCAAGATTTCCCCTACAGTTATCAAGACAGCTATGCCCAACGCCATTATAAATAATGGGCCACAAAGGTACTCCATAGAAATTCCTGACAACAGTGGTCCTGAAAATGTTACTGGTAACTTGAACAAACCGCTAGCTCCGTTTAAATTAATCCAAACAGACCGTTCTGTACCAGTTCTAGACTGGAGAGGACGTCCGAAGATACCTGACATATTAAAAGAATCTAAAACAACGACTCAAGGTTCACCAAACTATAGTACAAAAATAGCAGATTTTAAAGCTTCCGATTATTCCGAACCGCCTCGACTACCATCCCCTACAGAACCTGTGGAATATAATCTTTCGCAAAAAAATAACGAGATGCCGACGTACACTACAAGCGGTGTATTAAAACCGAAATCCACCTTTACGCCACAACCAACTTTCTTCATACCTGCTATGGGATCAGGAATAGCATCTTCAGTTCCCGCAGACGTACGCATTATTACGTTGAATCCTCAATCTCTATTTGCTCCCGTTGTGGAAAATAGAAGCGTCAGTCATCATATTCCTAAAGTAAT
Organism: Teleiodes luculella; assembly: GCA_948473455.1. Lineage (NCBI taxonomy): Eukaryota > Metazoa > Arthropoda > Insecta > Lepidoptera > Gelechiidae > Teleiodes > Teleiodes luculella. Next base: position 9,426,598 of record OX419602.1, read on the forward strand.
TCAAAGCTATCATAAAGGTGCAACCTCATTCAACAAACTTTACAAACATTTATCGAATGGAGAAGATACGGACAACCTTATTCATTTGGATCCAAAACCGGCCTATCAAATTCATAATCATGATAATGTGCAGAAGCAACAAGATCATAACGAACAAGAAATTTTCAGAGTATTAGACCCTTACGAACCTGTTATGATGAAACCTGTAAAGTATACTAAAACTAGTAAAACTTTTCGTATACAAAGCCCCGTAGGCCTAGAAATCAATCAATTAGAAGAGGATTCTGAAATAAACAGGAATTTAGGACGATCTGCTGATGTACGAGAAGACAAATATGTTAAGGCAGGTCAGTGACCTTGCCGGGCTGTTGAACTATATTTCTTGTGTTTGTCTTGGAACTACAATGTATACAGAAGAAGAACTCTTGCGCACTTATTGTAATTATTTACTAATCTGTAATAACTAAAAATGTTTGTATGTATATGTTTTTTATAAGTATTTAAGTAGCAGTAGTCAGTATTAATTTTGGAATGTCTTAATATAGTTAAACTATGCTAACTCATTTAACACATTAGAGACATCCACTAAGAGAATCACCCATTTTCAAGTGATGCTTTAAACGCAATCACTATCGTTAAAGCACTAATACACATCTATGTAAAACTGTAATAATATATTTATATGATTTTAAGTCACACTATGTTTGTCTAACATTAGTCCGTCTCGTTACAGGTCAAAGTCCAACACCACCATTACCAGATCTGAACCACCCTCAAGGAGCATTCCTACCTACTGTCCCGCCAATGACCAACCCAGAAATCTATTTCCCAGGCGACGATATCCCAGGCTATGGGAACCCCATTGTTCAGAAGCCTATAAGGGACCCTGGATTGCCTTCCGGGTTCATACCTAACCCTGGAGAGGAGAATAAAAAATTGTCAGTTTTATCGCTGCAAGCTGATTCGCCGACTAGTGTGAAGTTATTGTTCGGATTGCCGCCTGTCTTGGTTGGTCTGCGCGGCAGTGTAGACTTGCGATACACGGATAAACTGTAAGTTAATCTTCGAAAAAGTCTGTCTTTTCTGTTTTCGTACGAGCTGGTCATCGATCGATTCAACTAAACCTGATGCTTCTCTTTAAATAACTTTTTATTTCACTATACGAAACATTATTTTTACAAGTTAAAACATTTGCTCACACTTTTAACCTGAATATTTTGCCTATTATGCTTACTTCTACATTCTACAACTTTTGACATCCTTTTAAAAACTCTTTTTATGTCTCTTTTTGTTTTCAGTGATCAAGAGGTGTCCCAGTGGAACTCTCAAGTTTTCGCCCCTGCAGACGAAGTTCTCACTACCCCTCGTCTGGAATTCCGACTCACAGGACTGAAACCATCTACCTTGTACAAGATCAAGGGCAAACTGTATCTGCACAACTTGCCGGTTGAACCTGAAAGTCAGGTTTATAGCATTCGCACAATGGACCTTCCATCGGTAAGTATCAAAGTTTGATTTGATGTGGGAATGTTTTATACGCGCAAACCGCGGCCGAAGCGTGTCCATTTTAGCTTGTGCAAATGGTTTTGTATTTTCAGCTGTACTTTCCTCTAAAATTTCTCAACCACTTGTTGTGAACTTTTGTGAGTAGGTTCAACAATTACACCAAACAATTTTGGAACATTTTGAAAATGGTGGAGATATTAGGGTTGATAGTCTCTTACAGGTAGTTTGTTAAGAAAAATCTGTTCTCTAACTTTGGTTGTTTGTGCAGGTTATGCCGGAAGGTGAGAAGACGAGGGAAATAGACAGCAGCCTGACAGTCATCGACGTGAATGACACTGCGGCGCACGTCAGTTGGAGACACTTCACTGAAGATGAGCTGCAGTTTGTTGACGGCATTCAAGTCAGGTACGAAGTAGTTCAGTTAGGTTACCTCTGAAAGAGGCAAGGAGGATCTTTTTAGGCGTGGTAGCGAGTGTTCTGATGATTTTACCCCTTTTAGCAACTAGTAAAAAGAGCTTCGTAAGCACCAAGGTCTTCGGTTGATGAACCTACAATCAAAACAAATCTGCATTTTCAACTACAACCCCTATAAAAACGTCTTCTTTCTTGCAGATACCGTCCAGTGGGCACTCCGATCTACAGCATGACTGAGCTCTTACACCACAGCCGCTCGCTGGCCGAACTACACGACCTGCGCCCGGGCACCCGTTACGAGGCTTCCTTGATCATCGTGCCCCCGCCCCGCGCCACCACCGAGCTCCACGACCCCGGCCGCGTCGAGTTTACCACTAAGCCGTTTATTGGTAAGGGTCTTTAAATTTCAAAATACTGCAAAGATCTGCTTATGGAATGTTAAAAATTGTTTTTCCTAATAGTCTCTGTCTGTAGGATGTCTTCTTTTATGTACTATTCTATTATTCTTATATTATGTTATTGACCGGGGTCCAAACATTACCAGCTACTGACTCTGCTTCCTCTATTAAGGCAGTTCTCAAGTGGCGACTAGATGACAAAGATCGATAATCTAAAAGCCGATTAGCCGATGGTTGCAAGTCGCTGGTCATTGAGGAAGTTCTTGAGAAGGGAAGGAATAACTTCTAGCAGTGAATGTTTTTCGATGAGTTCAACCAGCAAGCGCTTATGACTACAGCCTATTTGATAGTACGCTTACCTTCAAAGAACAGGGTCGCGGGTTCAAACTCCGCCTACAAAGTATAGGTTGGCGGATTCGAACCCAGAGCAAACATTAGTGGGATTAGCAAGGGCAGACACAAGATGTGTCTACTAGTCTTACACCCATCGTACAGGCTCTGTCTAGTTAGGGGTCAGAAGGCCGTGTGTAAAATGTCTCCACGTATTATGATCATCCTGTCTCGATCCGATACAATCATAGCGTTTCCCCCTCAGACCCGTACAACTTCACGGTGACGGTGGAGGTGCAAATGATCGGCGCGAGCGCAGCCGAGCTGACGTGGCACGGCGTGCCGTCGCCGGCGGAGCGCTGGGTGCGTGTGTACCGAGCCGCGCATGCGTGCGGCGCCTCCCGCCATGAACATGACGACTTCAAACTTGCCACCAGAGACCTACCCAAGAGAATCACTCTTAGCGGACTAAAGCCCAGTACCAGGTGAGATCTAAGGCTTGAATACGAGTACCTAATTATTATTATTAATATTAATATTATTAGGCGCCTCGATAACTAACGAGTTTGCGAAGTTACGAAACCAAGTTTCAAAGCCAGATTTGAAATCACACTAATTTTATTTGTCCTAAACTTTTATTAAAATAATTAATATGTGTAAATTCTAAATACGATGTATTGGCCTATTAAATAATATAAATCCTACATAATAATACGGTTATGAATCTGAATTTCAGATGTCGCGTATGGCTAGAGCTGTTTCTGACGAATGGTAAGAAGATGACGAGCGATGTTCTTGAGATCAACACCAAATCAGAAAAGGAAATGATTGACAGTGAGTATAAGATTATCTACCAAAATTTATTTTAATAGTCAGAAGATTTTCTTTTACCCATTTAAAGCTTACATGCAAAAAAATTAACCATCGTACGCATAGATTTTGATTTTGAATTAAGTTCTAGAAGCTAAAAGATAGATACGGAAAGGAGGCTTTTTGTTTTCTTTTTGCTCTTCATTACCCTCTACAAATCATTGCTGTTTTTTTTGATTCACCCTTAGTTTTCAAACCTAAATACCTATAAAACAACCGCCTCGACGTCGAAAAATGATTTGTAAAAACTTACTTCGAATAAAAAAATATTTCTTTCTTTCTTTCTTTCTTTCTTAACAAACTATGTTTTTTTTTATTTCCAGACGACATAGAAGCGTTGAGGGCTGGGACGAGCGTAGACGGTCGCGGCGACTACTATGGCGCGCTTGTAGTGGTAGGAGTGGTGGCAGCCCTGGGGGCATTGACCTCGCTGCTGTTACTGCTCGTGCTTATTAGACGGCACCGCCCTCGCTCCGTGCCTATCACGCGTGAGTATGCCAGTTCACAGTTTTGTTTATCTTGTTGACTTTAGTATAAGTTTCCTTAGCCGAGTGGTAAATCGCTCATTTCACATTATGTACTTACCGGGTTCGAATCCCGAACCGAATCCATCGATCTTTTATTCTAATAAAAGATCACTTTGTGAAAATGTTCTAGTTTGGTTAGGACATTGCAGGCTGAATCAGCTGATTGCACGAAAAAGGAAGATAATATACTACGTACCGCATTTAAACGCGTAAGTTCCGAATGTAGCCGTTAAAAAAATCGGTGGCAATGTAGACCGCTCCAAGCCTATTGATAATCATCAAACTCTAATGTAGGCGCTAGGCAATCTATTCACACTAGGTGACAAGAACAATACTTTGATGAATAAAAAAACACAACAGTCTGTGTAAACTTGGAAGGCGAAACCATATATTACAACAATAAAAAAGTGAGAAAATTTTAATCAACACTTTTAATGATCGACACTTTCAACTCGGTCAGTCCACTTTTATAATGCTATTTTAATCTGTGTGGATTCAAGAATAGATTCAATCATTTCATGTCATTCATGAGAGCCGGTGGGAATACTCGTAGTTATTGTCAACGTAATAATTGACGGTTGTTTCAGCCGTGCCGACAGCGCCCCGAGAGTCTTCCCTGCCTCCGTACGACAACCCCGCGTACAAACTGGAACTACAGCAGGAAACTATGGGTGAGTCACATAGTAATAGTCATAGTCATAAGTCATATAAGTCAGTCATATAATAATAATAATAATAAAAGAACTTTATTCACCAATAAATACAATAATAAACTTACTAACTTAACAACAACTATTAAATTGGTATTATTGGCAAAAAGGATAGATGCTCAGCACAAATGCTGATTTTCAGAATCCTCCTGAAACGTCTCATTGGACTATGCTCCACGCATAATTTGGACCTAATTTTGACAATAAATATCAGACAAAAAACACCAGCTAAAATTAATGGATACCCACTTTGATGGACACACACAATAACAGTCACACTAGGGGGCTACCCAATTAGATTCAGTTTTTTTCAACAAACAGCTTTCAGATCCGAGGCTTAGCCCGCTTTAACAGTATTTCCCGTAGGAATTCGGAATTTTGAAGCGGTAAAAGGTAGCCTATGTTGCATTATGTTAAGGTAGAGTCCACTCCACTCTACGCTATAACTCCTCCTTGAGAACGAATATCAGCTGATAAAAATACAAGGTGTCGTGATCTGCCAAATCTCCTTACCGTAGCTTCTTGTATCTAATATTCTACTGTTTCAATGAAATGTATGCATTTTTTCCAGATCTCTGACAGTTAAGCTCCCGTGGGCACGTAAACGGGCTCAACGGGATTTCTGAACGGGCCGTCGACGTGCCAAACGGCAGGACTCACCACGAGATGGGAGTTTAAACGCCTCTACACTGTGGAATTTATAAGTACTACTACAGCCATCATCATCATCGCGGCAGTCTCACCTTGGGCACAGGAATGCTCGACTGTCCCAAAGCTCGCCACTTGGTTCAATCCTCGGCTTCACGTATCCAGCTGCCAGCCCCTACGCAGACCATCTGATAAATCGGCAAACAAAGTGTCAGACGGCTAGATGATGCGACTGCCATAGTATTGACTTATTGAATCCACTCTAGAAACAACGGTCAGTAAATGTTTTTTGAAGAGAACAAACAACGTGTATTGTAGTGCAGTGCTTTTGTTTTCATCAAAACTACGACCAAAGACGAAGTGAATATCAGACATTTTAAGTGGCCCAGTGCAAATGTGGTATTAATTGTATGCGTTTTCATTTTCATTGGTCATCCATATTTAAATTAGGTAACTAAAATGTAATATAAAAATGTGTGTGAGGACAATGAGTTTTGAAAAATCTACCTTTCTAAATTTGTTCTATTCAGTTATAATTATAGGTTGTTAAATTAGGTAATGTAATATTATGTTGCCATGTTTCAATGTATTTATTGAATTAAAAAAATACTCGAATTTAACGCCGTAAGTGCACTTAACAAAAAAACTCAATCCGTGCTCATCCCGTATTGTAAATAGTGTTTATAAATAGATAAGTATGTCCAGGTCCCTCACTGTAGCTGTATGAAGCCTTTAAGTATTTGTACTATTTTGATTTTTCACCCTAATTTGTTAACCTTTTGTATTATATTATTATTAAACTTACAAACACGTTTTATTTTCCCCAAACTTACAAGGTAAGGTTAAAATAATTTAACGTGAAAATATGAAAGAAGGGAAAGGAGCAGCAATTACAAAAACGTCATTTAATTCAAATACAACACCAAATCACATTATATTTTCTATAATATTAGTAGGTACATAATAGAATTTTCTTTATATATGATTCAATGTTCTTAACCACTATCCTATTATCTTCTGTAATAAAACTACTTTTTAAGTATGCCCGTTATAATCTATCGAAGATAGGTCCAATTTACGTACAACTAAGTATCATAATTACTTGGATTATCTTGGAAGTGAAAAACGTGTGAATTTTTATTTGTGTATTTAATCATTAAATATATATATTCAGTAAACCCTTCTCTTTAGGAAAATATATATAAAGAGGCTGTTATCAATAATAACCATATTTTATTGTTGCTGGGCCCAAAGGAAGTTTAATCATTAGATACATAAATACCTTTAATATATCTTATTTGATAACGATAATTTTCTAATATATCTTTGTATAACCTCTAATAAATTTATATGTCCACGGTACACACGGAAGAAATGTGTATCATGAAACCGGAATTATTCAAATGAACTTTATTTAGCTGGGTTAAATTAAGTCCATTTGAATTATTAAAACTAAAGAGACTTTAAAATAACAAACTATTTGAAATTATTTTGGTTGTTAAAACACCATACGAAATTATGAAAATAGTAATGAAACATTAAACAATAATGAAATAGTTATCTTAGTGCTAACTAAAATCGTAAAGCTTGAATGACTAGCTAGATGAAACAAATTAAATACAAAAATTATTTAAAAATTTAAAAATATTTAACAGATTAAAATAATGCACGCTTTACAGAAAATTTTAGAGTGAAAGACAAAATTTATAAGAAGCAAAAACATTAGGAATAAGCTGATGATACAATTATTATTAGCAAACTTATATGTGGCCTTTCAACTTAGGTCTTTTTTAAGTTGATATGTCTATTGAGTGGTCACAGAAGTATTTTATTAATCGGATATGCGTGAAATGAACTAGTTTGCCATTAAATATTGATAAAAAAATTAAAATAAACTACACAGAAAACATAACAGTAACGACATAAATGTAAACAGTGAAAATTATTGTATACGTATGATCAGAAAACAAAAGAATATAACACCTCTTCGAAAAAATTGTTTCGAAAAATATACTATTATGAGATCTTTTTGGAATCTTAACAGTGTCATGACTTTCATTTAAATTGGAAAACGATGAACACGACATCACATACAGTAATAAATAGAATAAAATAAATCTTATGACTCATATAAATAGACAAGAAAAAATAAAATTTCTAATTCCAAATCACTAAAATTTTGATGAAATTTTAGAGCGCTGCTCTTTAATCAATTAAATTACTATTTAATTAATTAGACAGTGCAACACTTTATCATTAATTAACGAAACAGTATTGGTAAAGAATCATTCCAACCCACGATTCCTCCCTCTATTTTAAATTAAAAAAATCTTTCGCGAAATAAAATTATCATGAAGCAACTCTCACATGGTAAGATCATTTAAGATCTACAGACAAGAAATGTTTTCAAAAACAAACTGAAATGTAAAACTAAGAAACAACAAGCTCAATTTGCAAGCTTCGTTGCATGATATATCGCTTTGAGTCCGATCTTCCCAACCAAAGTACTAGAAATAACAACGTACCCAAGTGAGAGCCTTGTGAGAGACCATAATCGAAGGACTCTGAATCTTATTTTAAAATGACCTGTGTGTGACTGTGTTAAAAATATATATTTGATGTTTTAATAACTGAGGTAGATAATACTGTTGCTGTTATTTCTAGTATCATGTTACCATTATTTGTTCTGTTAGGTATTATCAAATGCTTCATCAACCTCATATCATGAAGATCAATTGCAGTTGATAGATCGATCTGATATCAACTCAATAATATAGTTGATTACATCGAAGTAATAACAATTCTCTACGCTAAGTTGACCACATTGTTTACTTAGGTACGTTTTGTAACAATTTTATTTGTTTTAAATTCTTTTTTACAAATTTTTGTCATGTTTTGCACTATAAGATCGAAGAAGATTATTACACTGAAGGTTAAACGGAGGATTATTTTTTTATTTCGAGTGAATGGGTCAATATCAAATTCAACTTAATATTCATTTTACGATCTTCAAGTGAAATTATTAAGTTTCAGGTGCCACAGTTGGCCAGAATGCCACCTGAAACTCGTCTCAGCCTAGAGTGAATTTATCAAATCCAGAAAAACTCGATAGTTTATTGTGTCTTTAAATTGTTATTACTTCGGTGTAACGAATCTACTTGGAAATGTCATTGTCTTCGTGTGCCTTCTTGACGACGGCGAGTTTGGAGTGTGGATCCTTTGGTTGCAGCTGCGCGTACGGCGCGACACGAGTGCCGTGCAATACCAGTGACCAGCCCCGTACCCACCCAGTCGTCTGCGACGGATTTGTGTCGCTGTTGAACCGCGCCTGTACAAGACACATTCACGATCATCATCACACGATTCAAGACACAAGACACATTAAGAACACGATTATTGCGATTGCAATTTGTCACTGAATGTACATTTTTAAGACATGCAATACAAAATACTGAATCGTTTTAGATCTGAGTTACAAAAAGGCGAGCGAATTTATCAGCAATCGAATACGTAGATTGATTGACGTCCATTGTCCAGCCTTTTATAAGTACTTGTGTATTCAAACTTTGTTAAGAGAAGTAATAACGGAAAAATCTAAACTAAATGACATTTATGTTTATGGATTAGATGACCCGTAAATATTTTTCTTATTGAACATGTTTTGCAGCTAAGCGATGCGCGTCTCTACCGTCCGTGCCAACTAGTCTTACTCGTTGAGTGAACTTTTAATTCTGTGTATTTTTTCTAACCTCTAAAGTCCAAATACCCTGAGGGTATTCGCCCCATGTGTGTGTAGTCATGAAGGGCCACTTTGTAAAACCGTCTCTTGAATCATCGTCGTTGGCTCGCCGGCTCAGGATCATTGATCTGAAAATCAATACATTGAAAATAAACGAAAAGTACCTATCTATTTAAAATTTACGATATCCAATTGACTTAATTCTATTTTCGTTACAGCTTTAGAGAACATAGCTTTGCTAGTGTCAGAACTCCACCAAAGATAGAGGATTATCCGTAGCATTGTAAAAGTTTACTCATCTACAAGTGTTGTAACATCGTAATCAGGCTCAGTCTGAGGAAAATGATGTGTTATTTTGAGACACAAGATTAAGATATTTAAAAAAATGCTGGGCAAGTATATCTGCAATGACGATCTGGTGAGAGTTGTGGGAAGCCACTGGATACGGACTAAGGGACTGATCGTTGTGAAGAATACGTCTTACGTCTAAATAATGATGATGAGAGCGTAATTGTTACCCTAGAAACTAATAACGGAAACGTTGAAAATAAAACACCTAAGTTGACGGGGATTGATATGAATCTAAACATACAATACAATAGGTACTATACAATAGGGCTACAGTAGGACACAGCATACAGAAAACAATACAGAACAAAACAGAACAGTCAAAAGGTTATTGCTAAGGTAGCAATTTCTACCAAGCAACCTTTAGGTATGGAAAAAGTGTAGATAAAAGAGATGCGGGTTGGTGGTCTAAACAGAGTACTGATGCGGGTAGGTAAACTGCCTAACTAACTAAATTAGATATAAAATACTTAAAGTATAATACATATATTACACGAATAGCTATGAATGAACATACTTGGTGCCCATAGGGCTGGTGAGGAAGAACTCCAGGTCCCCTCGGCGGGTGGAGTTGGCACTGACGACCGCCTGGACATGCTCCAAGTAGCGCACTTCGCTCGGTGACCCCGCGCACGCCTTCGTGTCGATCGTGAGCTTGATGCTGCCTTCTTGGGGGATCTCTCTGGAAACAAATATCCTGCACGGTTAAAATCTATTGCTCATTTTCATTTTCACATACCAACAAGATAAAGGAGATAACAAATACATATATAATCTTAGATATGTAAAGGAAATGTTACCAAGCAGTATCTAGAAAAAATAATGATTATTATTATCATGGTTATTTTGTGGTTTACATAATTATTGCGAAAGCCAAAATGAATATGATTGAAAAGACGACGTTGAGATACAAACAAACCTTTCAGCATTCGGCATTGTAAAAAAAACCCAAATGTGATCTTTCTCCGATGATACAATAGCTTTAAATTATTAAAAGGGAACATCTACGAGTACTAATGCTAAATATGTTGATATTAATTATGCAAGAAGATCTACTACAAGCTTACTGTAATATGTTTGAACCTACGTGTGAGTATTAACTGATCCCGCCTCGCAATGGTACCGCGGTGGCACAGAACGCCAGTTAGCAGCAAGGGCTGTCATGGCTCCAGCATCTAAAACCCCGAACCCAAACAGATGGTTGAACTCCAGCCCTACACCGTTCATCGTCCAGTGGAATCGACCCTGGAAATATTCAACAAATCATGAGTTATCCTGTTGACCAGTTATTTTAATTAGTTCGAGAATTATAGATGATATCTACCTTTGCATCGTAAAGAGAATTTCGTTTTGATGTTAACACAGTCAGATGTTGGATGTCTCGCCAGGTCAAGTTAGGGCTGAAATGACAAATTTTCGTTTTGTATAAAGGTATACACCGTGTGATTTAATTGGTTATTTAACCGCAACAGTGTGGTAGTGCTTATAAAACTGAACAACTATTCCGAAAGAACATAGATTGATATCACAAAATTAAAATTCAGCTAAGTGGCCGGTCACGTGACTAGAGTTTATATGAAAAGTTTAATTTTAATTTTGAGATTTCTACCTATGTTCCTCAGGAAAAGACGTTCATTTTCATAAGTAGGTACTACCACACTATGTTGCGGATAAACAACCAGTTAAAGGATGGTGGGCAAGATACACCCAGCTCCGCCAGTCATATACTAATTATAACTGAAAACACCTTCTAAAAATGAACATTTTTTATTATAACGCCGTGGTAAAATATCCGACAGATTTTTTTTTAAATTGACCTATGCTTGTGTCGAATAGATTACGACTAATCAAGCTTCACCGGACACTCCGACAGATCATCACATAAAACTATATGTATACATACCTAATAAATAAAATATTTTTACTCGCTAGTTACCGTTTTTTTTATAATTATTAATAACTCTAATAATGTGAATCTTAATTATATATAATGGAGAAAAGGCTGGGCGACCATAAAATCCCCCGCACTCCCCCACATCGTCGTCGCGTCGATACCGTCACCGACATCATTGTCAGCTATCCTTTTTTGGCGTTTCTGGTCGCTGACAGCGCTGAGTCTGATTTAGAATGCGCCCACGATAAGGCCTTACCCCTAGCGCAAAATAGGCAACCGGACTTTGGGTTGCTGCGCCCATGTCATGTTTTATTATATATTATGTTTTTTTTTTATATTATGGTTTTTGAGGCTGGCAAGACTCGAGGAAAACATCCACCGACCGGCTCTTTTCTTAGACTCAGTTATTTATTATAGATAATAATAATAAAAAAAATGAATTCGTTCGCGGTGTGGTGAGGTTTCATCACGATGTTTCCCTTCACTGTAAGAGCGTCGAATAAACGTACATTTAAATTCGAAATTCGAAAATACATTGGTACGTGGCGGGGATCGAACCGGCGCTGGCCCTAGCCACTAGGCCATCGACGCTCTTTGACGAATAATAATTATAAAATATTTGTTTTATTTCTTGTAAAGTAACAATAAACAAAATATGTTTGTAGTTGTGCTTGTTTTAACTTCAAATAAATAGAGAACCTCGGGGCAGAATTTGATGCGCATTGGCACAAAGAAATATGAACATGATACCTTTCAAACTAAAGTAGTCGAATCTGTGGCGGAAGTGGGTGTGCCGCCCATACATTTTTGCCCACTATCCTTTCACGATGTTCTACATGAAATGAAATAATGAATAATCAAGTAAAATTTTTTTAGTATCTTCTTCTACAACCGTCTCTTGAAAATGGTGCACTATCATAATCCGCTTGTTTGGCATTTAAATTGAGGGTCGCAGTAGTTGTTTTTAGAATAGAATAGAATAGAATAGAATATACTTTATTGCACACAAGAGAATACAACAAACATAATTATAGCAACACAGGTGTACAAAAGGCGGCCGTATTGCTAAGATAGCAATTTCTACCAGACAACCCTTTTTAATACAGGTAAATCCTGACTCCTTGGTTTATATACTGTAGTCACCATGCTTCAACATTTGTAGGAAGAGTTGGCTAGTTAATTTAAAGCCGAGGACCACACAGCTTAATTATAATTTGTTCAAGTTTCTATATGTGCAGGCAAAGCTGAACACGCGCATTGCCATAATCTTCCTTAATCCACGGATGTAAGAACATGCAAAGTCTAAAAAAAGTATTCAGCTACATCTTTGACGGCAAAAGTTTGCAGTAGGTATATAAGTTCTATCTTGTTTGTGACTCTTACTTGGCATGCAGAGCGAGTGCAAAGACCCCAGCTGCTTCTGGCGCGGCGGCGGAGGTTCCTGAATGTGTGGCGGTGCACTTTCCGTACAGGTCTGTGGTGGCAACTCCCGTGCTGGGGTCTCTGGCGCCATTGCTGAACGTGCTGGCGAGGGTGGAAGAACAGGATTCGTCGTAGTGAGCGTTCTGCCCGTCGTTTATTGCGCTGGAAATATCAATAGCATTATGTCTGGAGAAAATAAAAATGACATCATGCTCGCTTGCTTATCTTGTGGGTTCAGAGGTTAAACTACTTCATCAAACCTGGTGTCAGAATTGTTGTGCCGCATATCATGCTTTTTAACATTCAATATTACAATTTCGTGGTGAATGCTGATCGCCGTAAGCTAGGCTTCTAGTTCACGATTTAAAATCTACTGCACAAAATCGAGACCAGTAGCGTTTTTTTGTCTCTGAGGTCAAGATCTACTTTGAATTGTAGTTGATTCAGAGGAGTATGTAAATTCGCTATAAGCTCATATTATTGGTACCTATCCCTAAAAAGAGGCTCGAAAATATTGTTTTTAAGAGTGTCTATTCCTAAAAAGCGGCTCGAGAATATTGTTTTTAAGGCACCCTCCTCGTAAATCTTTCTATCTTTTAAAAAATCCGCATCAAATCGTTGCGTACTTTTAAAGATTTAAGCATACATAGGGATATAGGGACAGAGAAAGCGACTTTGTTTTAAACTAGGTAGTGATTATTATAGGGGATGTATTTCGTTGTGTTACCTATTAATAGAGACGGTCCACATGGAGGCTGCGTACCCGTCGCAGTTGCAATCGTCATCCTCGCCGCCGTCGCCGCTCGCCCACACGTAGATGTTACCTAACCCGTTGCGACCCTGCAACAACGGGAAACTACCGTTAAATAGGTGACACACCAGCTAAGGGATCTAACAAACATTTTTTTTAATTGACCTATGCTTGAGTCGACAAAGTACGACGGATCAAGCTTCACCGGACTTGCCACAGACTCTACCCCAAAAAAAGTCATATAGCAACGCGTCTAGGGCCGGCTCAAGGGAGCCACGGACCTCGGTCTAGCGCGTTGATATTGAAAAACATCGTGAAGGAGACGACGCCTGAGGGGCTCCGTCTCTGATTATCAATTATGATTTTGGTTATGGCCGTGCCCCCGGCGGGTACGGGCGTTGTTACCTGAAGGGTAAATCTAACACACAGAGAGCGGTCACGTTGTCAAGCGTTCAAGGCGTTCTTTGTGTTATACGAGTATTACGTTACATAAATATACTTACACAGGAGGCTTTTGACCGTTCAACAGCGAGCAAATGGCACGCTCGAACGCAGAACGCTTGACCGCTCTCTTGTGTTAGATCCCTAAGTACCTACAGATGTTTAATGTTTTATCTCACGAGTGCCAGCGAGCCATAATGTGTGTGTTTTGTTTGTACATATTGTGTTTAAGTGCGTAGCGCTCAGTTTAGTACATAAAGGAAGACATTTTTTGTTGGGCAGTATAGAGACTTAATATAAAGTGAAGTTTGTGAGGATGGATGGATGGATGGGGTGCCCCTTAAATTGCATAACATAAATATCCCTATTACGAAAATCCATAACAGACTTGCCATAACTTTAAATAGTTTAACAATAAGAATCCATAATTTAAAAATACATACCATTATTTAGCATAGTTATTAAAATCCATAATTCTATAATGTTTCGAAATCATAAATTTAAGATATTTTGGTTAAAAAGAACATAAAAGAAACAGCATTTTTGGTGATAAAAAATAATAATTTAATAGATGTGTGCTGTATTTGTTAAATTCATATTTTTTTATTATTATACATACTGACAGTATTCATATTAAATTTAGGGCTTTTAAATATATGTGTTTCAAAATTATGGATTTTAATCATTATGACATTTGACGATTATGGATTTTCAATATATACATTTTCAATTATGGGTATTAATATAGACCCGGATGGATGTTTGTTACTTATTATTTCACACGGAGTCGCGGGTCAGAAGCTAGTCTAAAATATACATTACCTACTAGTTTACCGCCCTGCGGCTCTGCCCGCATTAACAGAATTACCCGTGGGAATGAGGTATTTTCCCGCTGTAAAAGGTAGACTATGTATTATCCTGATGTATAAGCTGTATTATTGTAAAGTTTCATTAAAAAGCAATTCAGTCTTTGCGTGAAAGAGTAACAAACATCCATCCATACATCCATCCTCAAAAACTTTAGCGTTTATAATATTAGTACGATGGGATTTGTTCCGTAAAAAATCACTGAGCTAAGTGCACCGCACATACAGCTTTCCACTTACCTATCAACCTATTTATCGCCCGCTTTACGAAGGAAGTAAACAAGGCATTATTGTACGCTCGGGTTTCATTTCCTGCCTGCTCGTGACTCTCCGCTAAAATAGAGGCCCCTAGGGGACGAGACTTATGGCTATGAAATTGCCTACTAATAAATAAAATGCCAACTAAGGACTGGCAGAATTTCACTGTTACTGAACAACAACATTTACATAGTCTTGCAAACAAATAACCAATCGGATCGTTCCTCTTTATAATATTGGTATAGATGTCTACAAATTAATATGTATTAATTAGCCAAGTTTATTTCTTATTTATTTTTTATTTGTAAATGTTGTGGTCATCCGTGATGCGACCAATTAGGACTCACGGAAGACCAGCGCCGTAGCCCAGTTTTGTTTTCCTATTGTGTATTTCGTTATGTAGATTTTTTTCTTATTGTTTTTTTCTCTGTTGTGATGTCCTACAAAAATATTTTTGGTTTGAGTTGATTTAGTTACTTACCTTTTTCTGTTCTTACATAGAACTTATTGTTCTAAACTCGCCTCAAAAATCTACCTAGTATAGAAAAAAAAAAACTAAAAAAATAAGTCTAGTTTTTTTAAAATATAAGTAATGAAAGTATTATACCGTTTTGACATAAAATCGTAACGCCTATATAGAAGAACTAAACCTACAATTAGGTTACACAAGGCATCATGATATATCACATGCAGGTTACGTATTTCATTTAAATGAATAATGTTGAAAAGTGTGAATCAGGTAAAACAAAAAACATTCCACCCTATAGATTTAAAGACACCACTTTAGCGTAATACGAGTATAGCACAGGTATTTTACGAAGGGGTGTTTTCTTATGAATAAAATGGTGCAAGGTTAGATGTAAAGTGTTCTCGGAGGGAACCATTCACGCAGAATAGCGAGGAGATTGAACGGAGACTTCCATTACAGCGAGGCGTCACAAAAAATATCGATGTCAAAGAATCCGCCTTAGGGCTGTACAAAGATCTCATATCAGGCAATACTCATTTGTGATTTTATAAATAACTAGCTTTCCGCCGCGGCTCCGCCCGCGTTAACAGATTTTCCGTGGGAATGAGTTATTTTCCCGCGGTAAAAGGTAGCCTATGTTACTCAAGGTTAATGTAGCTTTCTAATGGTGATAGATTTTTTGAAATCGGTTTATTAGTTTTTGAGTTTATTCATTACAAACATACACACACACACACACACACAAATACAAATCTTTCCTCTTTATAATATTAGTATGAGTATGACGTGTGAAAGTAACTCTGTAAGTTAAGTTACTCTTGCGCGCCTAAACGGCAGAACAGATTGAGGAAAAATTGGTAGAGTAGGCTACATTTTGCGGCTACAAAATACCTCAATAAAAAAATCAAAACTGTTATGCAATAATTGTAAGAACCGTGTAAAAATGTCGAACTCTACCTGATAACGAAGCAATTATAAAAAAGGGATTTAATATTAAACTCTGGTGTACCCACCCCAGCAGAAATCTAGGTAATACTCGTACTCTGCAAATGCGCCGCCACCTAACTTCGTAATGAATTAATTATAAGGTGCACGTCAGATGAACATAATGTACGTGTGTCGAAAAATCATGTACGTCGTTAGAAATTGTGAAAAAAAAAACAGCGTGCGTGGCCCACTAAGGGCCATTCACCCAGATTTTAGACTAGTCAGCCCCTCGGTGGGGATATATATGAGCTGTCCTGTGATGAGGATATTACGAAAGTGACAGCCCTGGGTGTTGTTCAGGGGTGGAAGGGGTATACAGGTAAACACTTCGGTTGGCCGATTGAGCAGGGATGAGACCCAGTGTTAGCATAGCAGAGTGACAGTGAGCCATTGGCTAGAATTGGGAATGAAACCTTAAATACATGTATAATCTTTCGTAAATATAGGGTACATTATTAGTCAAACATCAAACTTGTGAACGGGTGCTGACTGTGAGGACTGGTCTGCTCTTGTCGATTGCCAGTTGTGCTATTTAGATTGATTGGTTATATCATCATCATCATCTCAGCCGAAAGACGTCCACTGCTGGACAAAGGCCTCCCCCAAGGATCTCCATAATGATCGGTCCTGCGCTGCCCGCATCCAGCGGCTTCCCGCGACCCTCACCAGATCGTCGGTCCACCTCGTGGGGGGCCTGCCCACACTACACTACTGTTGGTTATATGGTTCTTTTTTATTTTTATTTTTTTATGTTTGACAGATTTCCTTCCTCTAATTGTATATTTAGTTTGTACTCTTTGTTATATTAGTTAATAAATAATAATAATAAATATTGTAATGCTATATTTTTTAAAGATGAAAAAACATAACTTGTGATTCTGTGGAATTTCTTCGGTGGGTCACACATTGCGCGCACCTGCCAGTTCTGTTCAAACTAATATCGCATCGCCTCTTTAAATTTTAAGAGTTTATTTTTCATTAGGTCATTAGTGTGAGATGAGCCAGCCTCGGTTTGAGCAAAACTTAGTAACTTCATTCATTTGACGACGAAATGTGATTTGTGTAATCTTATTGCGAAGAAAACATTTTGAATTTTGGTTTTCATCAATTTGTCGTACTTTGTGTGGTATATGTAACTCCATTTTACTCCATATTAGATTAGTAATTCTGAGTAAAACACTGTGTTTTTCACTAGTTCCACACTGTAGGTAACTATAACATATTATCTTAGTTTCTTTCAAAGACCATGCTAAAAAAATACCATATAAGTTATTGATAAAAGAACCGGTACTTGTCGGGATTCTAAATCGCGCCTCTCGAATAGACAACGGTCTTAACCGTTACGCCACCCACGCACATCATTGCACAATCCAAATAATTATGTTTACATTTTCAGCTCCAAATTAGTCTATGGATCGACGCCTGCTACATCAAGCATGATTAAAGTTACCCTAAAAGATGCCCCCTGGGAAATTATCTTCGTAACTTCTATATAGAAAATATGTCGTTTCTTGCAAGATGGTTTTTTCCACTCTCCCATACTTACTCGTACACCACTTTCTTCTTTGTCAGAATTCTTATAAAATATTCGTCGTTTATTGTAATAGAATCAATTAAATTTATACTTTAAGATAATAAGCTATTAAGACTGAATTTAAAGTACAGCTTGTCAACAATGATCTGTCATCTGTCCGTCCACCATAATTTAAGTCTCTCGGTCGGGAAAGTTTCGAAAAATACAGTTGTTTTTAAACCTGAAATAGGTACCTTAATACTCATCTAAATTGTATTGAAAGTTTAATAAAGTTCAACTACAGGGTAATGGTATTTTCCACGAGTTTGGAATTTGTTCCAGCTTAGAGCTCTATCGTGACCCGCAAAACTTATCGAATTACCGTATTATCCAGAATAATCCTATATTAGTATTATACATACATACATACAGTCACACTTCTTTCCCGGAGGGGTAAGCAGAGACCACTTCCTTCCACTTGCTGCGATCTTGACTAGACATACTTCTTTAAAGCTTCTTTCGCTTCAACCACATTCATAAATCTCATCCCAACGTCCCCAATCTGATCTTGGAACGTTCGTCTTGGTTTCCCCTTCCAACACTTTCTTCCACTCTCGCCTTATACATCTGTTCGGATAATCTCTCTTCACTCGTTCTCTCCAACCAATATAGCATCCCTTTCGCAATTTTCGTCACAACATCTTCTTTTACTCCACATTTTACCCTAATCCTATCACAGTACACAATTTCACGCCAATCACACCTCTCAATGCCCTCATTTCATTTCACATTATACTAGTATAATATTTTTCCTTTAAACAGAAATAGGCAGTATATACATACTAACTTAATCTGACTTTCGAGTTCTTATTATAAAGCTAAGCTGTAAGCTAAAGCACAATAATTTGTACTTTCATTTTCGCCTTTATAAAGCCATGAATATCTTATAACGACGACGACGTCGGGTAGTAATTTTATCCCCACGCAATTTTCCTCTTTTTACCGTCAGAAATAAATATTAAGATTATTTGTCTTTCATATTCTTGGTATCAACAAGCAGTCATAGTGTTATTTTTAGAAACTGTTTTGGCTACCTAATCCATTATTTCACAGAATAAGATGAACTTAACTTGAAATTTACGATAGCCAAAGAATTTAATATTGATGAAGTGTAGTTCAGTAGATTTCAAAGAAATTGACCTATGCTTGTGTTGAAAAAGTACGACCAATCAAGCTCCACCGGACTTGGTTCTAAGACGAGTTAAGAATACGGTAAAATCTTCCAGGGTAAGAAAACAGTGTGATGGATTTTAAAGAATAATTATGCTTCAAGTGAAATACAACACAAAATTTGTTAATAATTTTTGACAATTTGAAAAAGAAAAAGGAGTCAATACGCGGCCTCATTACTAAAATAACAATCTCATCCTGGCGAAAATGTAAAAAAGCGTAAAATAATTTAGACTCAATGTTATATTTTATGTCCTTTTTGGCTTCGCTGTAGTCGGGTGCAGAATTGTAGATTCTAAGTTTTATTTAATTTGTACTTTTATATTATTTTTTATTTTGTTACCAGTGTGTTAATATGCCATACGATAAATAAATAATAGTCGGGTGAAAACAAAAACAAAAAAGGTTAAAAAAAAAACACGTTTGATACGTGTTTTTTTGAACCTTTTCTTGTTTTTTACTATGTTTACGATTGTATAGTTACCTCGTTGACTCCTCGTACGATCGCGCGCATGGTGGCGTTCCGTGGACCGTCCACCGTCCGGCCGTCGTCAGTGGGGCCCCAGGAAGCGCTGTAGATGTGGATCTTATGGGGCTCGTGGCCCATCGAGTTCGCTTCTATCAGGTCCGTCATGTACGGCTGGTCCAGCATTCTGATTCCTGAGGACAAGGAGAAAAACATTAGTTAGTGGATATATATTTTTCGGCTCCGTAATGCTATGTCGAATAATTCTAGTTCGATGAACGTTAGTGCGACAGCAAGACTGACAAACTTTACTGCGAAGTAATTTAAGGACGAAAAAAGACAGAGTAAGGTAGAGTATAGTCACAGAATACCAAATATGGTATAGTGTAGTAGGGTAGATTAAGGCTGAGGCCAGACGGGCGTAATTTTGTGAGTCGTGAGTGAGCCACCGAAATTCAGTCGCGCAAATTCTGCGGCCATTTAAAAAAAAAATTTGGTCCGATTGCTTTCAAAACCGATATCTGGGGTCCACAGTGGACTCCGATGACGAATCTGACATCAGTTTTCTTTATTGTTTAGTTCTTGGTATTCATTTATTAGTCTGGTCTTTGGTGTTCGTAAGCTTTGACGTTGAAAAATATTTTATATAAAATGTTACCACGAAATTAAACATTTAATTATAATTAGGCTTCTTTAAAGCAAGAAAATGTCGTCCTCATAGTAGTGGAGCATTCTGCCGTCGTAACGCAAAAGGGTACATTAGACAAATTTTCTTCTGGCCCTCAGTTACCTCACAACTGGACCTCTCCCTCCGACAAACCTCTTGACAACGACACGGCCGTGTCGTTGAACGGTTCGCAATCGCCGCCCAGGTTAAAACACCTTTATACTGAGAAAACTAGTCTGAGCATAACAGAGTTTTTATAAAAAAGAATGTCAGACCTTTTTGCGATATTACGGCACAATTTCATGTTTTCCATACCAACGTACTAAGCCGTTTAATATAAATTATACAACATCAGACACAAGTCAAACTCGAGAGCTAATTACATGAATGTTTGCCCTGGGCGAGTTACTTCTATCTAGTCTGCGGTTCCGTAAAATATATTCATTAGAATATTAAAAGGTTGCCAGGATTAAGACTAAATTAAAATAATAATAAGGATTGCCTATCCATTTTAGGGTTTGTACAACTCACGTCTTACAGAAGAATGGTCATGGCCATAATCTAGGTACTCGTAATTTAATAAAGGTATAATCATACAATCATATAGAAACACATACATATTATATCGCCTGAACCAGCTGTTGGCTTCATTATTGCCTCTTTTATCCAGACCTTTTTGCCCTTTGTTCAACCCTAATATTTGAAACTTCGTAAAAAGTCTAGGACTTTTTGTTCGTGAATAAGATGAAATCGTTTGGATATAATCCGATAACCTAGTTCAGAGGATTGGAAAAGAAATTGCCTAATGTAGTCTATTTCAGTTCCAATAAAAATCTTCTTTATTTTTTTTCTCTGACCTTTGCTTGTGGCACATAATCGATGTCATCATCTTTGCTCCCAATATGAAGCCAGCTACGAAATCTGGCTACGAATGGGCCGAAGAGATCGAATTTGGGACTTTTTATACTTTCTTTTTTATATTAATATAAATGTGAAAAAGACAGTGTGGTGGCTGGAGAATGACATAAACTACGTTTAACCAAAGGAAAAATATTATCTCATCTCCATGGGAAAACTGTAAATGTAAGGCGGACAGTTAGTACTCATAAAGGCTAGCTCTAGATTTTACACGAAATTACAAATTGCAATAATAATGCGAGGAGAGGGTTAATTATAATTTTAAATAGACAATACCTAAATTAAATGAATGGTAGATGGCAATAGCTAACAATATAAATGAGTAGAATACTCTTACGGCATCTCAACGTACAAAATATCGATTAATGTCAGTACGATGGCACTAGAGTGCGATGCACGTTACCGCGGAAAATCACAATAATAATGAGAGGCCTTCTTCAGTTATATTTTTAGATAAATAATACCTAAATTAAATGCATTTTTATCGAGGAGTCACTGATAGAAACAAAATACTTACGTATACAACACAAATGATTTCTGCCAACATAATTTGTTTTCCAATAAGCACAAACCCGCGATGTTCAGAAGCAAAGCCGCTTGGTAATCATTTGTCAACTCTCGGTGAGCAGAGTAAGCAAGTATGTACGTGTATTCAGAAGGGTGAAACAAAGTCACGGCCGCAAATTCCCAGCGCGTCACATCTCCCGCCGCGTGTTGACTCGAGATTTCGCTGCGGTTTCCCTTCCAACTTGACAGCTCCCGAAATTACATCACTTGGAATTAAAGATACTTTTTTTTTATTTGACCTACGCTTGTGTAGCAAGATCGACGACATTCAAATAAATATATATATACAAGGTAGCAAGGTATAGAGTATAGACCTACCTTTATCGGACTGGAATGGAATATACAGAGTTATTTTTAAATCAGTGCACAAATGGGTAGGCATAGATTAAAGAAAATAAAAATACTCGTATATTTTTATTTTATCACGTTTCATACAAAAAAATCGAAATATCGCCATTTTATGAGTAAAATTGGTATCAAATTTTGTATGGAAAGAAATTTAATACGCGCCAATTTTCTTAATACTTCGTATAAACACTCACTGGCATAATTAATTGAACACGTATTCTGGCGTTTTTTGAAATTCGTTCCCTAAACGGGTTAAAAATAGTGTCATAATTTGTAAAAAAAAAAATATTTATATTTTTTTCGTCTTATGTAATCTAATAACGATACTGACTGTGTACACAAAATTTGTGCACTGATTAAAAAGTAACCCTGTATATGGTATGCTCAGTTAAAGGTTTTGAGAAAATTTAACGAAGAAATTATTCTCTGAAACGAAGAAAAATTCGACACTCCCATACAATTAATCGGAAAGTTTGTGTCGAGGAGCCAATTTTATTTCTTTCTGATTTAAATAAACATTTACTAAAATATAGTATTGATTACAAACGAGCAACTAAATACAAAGTACCTACTTGCTAAATCCACTTTGATTAATTACTGTACTAGCTGATAATAATCCTTAGTTGCTATGGTAACCAAACAAACATTAATTAAAACACGCGAAATCCAATTACGTGCTTGTTTCATTTAATTATTAGCTTTGAATAAAATTGTATTTAGAACATAATAATGCTATAGTTAAGGTAAATAAAAGAGACATTGGGCTAGAACTTAAGTGTTAGGTAATCATTTTTACGTGAAAATATTTATTCATATATTTCAAGCCCTTCGGACTGTAGTACCAGTCCATTATTATGATATAATAAACTGTAGTTTTCCGAGGCCATTTTTCACTACACTTAAATATAAACAGGGTCCGACCATTACTCCCCCATTCCGGTACCTGGGGCGTACCGGGATGCACCACAATGAAAAATTTGTTTGACCGGCGCGGCGGCAGGGCCTCGGTAGTGACGCCACTGATATTTCTTATTTAGCAAGATACTTGATTTAGCACTGTCAAAAAGACCCAATTTTTAAATCAAGTGCATCTATACTAATTTAACTTTTTAATTACATAACAAAAGTTACTTATTTAAATTTCAATCTACTGTTAATTTATATATTTCTTACAGCTTCATTCTTTAATCTTTTTATGTGCAAACATATTTCAGTCGGAATTTATTACATCAGTATTTTATGAGAATAAAATACCTAACCTTTGTTTAAGCTTTTTGCTTTCAAAGCTGGCGAGCAGAAGGGTTCGTCGTGATATATTTAGACGATGAATAGCACAATAAAGCTTGATTACGACCATTACACGAGATTACTTTATGTACCACCCTCATTCATCATCTTGAAACAAGCAAATCCGACATTAAATTCCGGATGAAAGGGTTTTAATTCCTTTGTAGTCTTCTTTCTAAGTGATAAAAAAGTATTGTTCAGCAAAATTAAAATAGCATACAAAAATATACAAAGGATTATTGTCAACTAGCTGTCCGCCCTGTGGTTTCACACGCGTTAAACGGGGATAAAAAGTACCTATCATAATATGTTTCAATCTAGGTAAATATCTATCTGCATACCGAATTTATAGTTACAGTAACAAAATCCCAAACCATTTATATATTGGTGTGATTATTAGCATGAAATAGGGAGTACGACATTGTTGAGGCTTCACCAGTGGCAAAGCAATTGTTAGCTTCTATAATATATCCTTTATTACTTCGTTTATAAAATTATTTATTCGGATTTTTGTGAAAATATTTACTCCACAAGTAATTGTTTCCGAAAAGCGACGCCACTTAGCCGCTGGTATAACCTTAAAACACAATTTTTATTACAAGCACACTTTATATGAGGAATATAATAATAATAAAAATACAAACTGGGTCTTAAAAGACATGATGTTTTATGATTGATATATACGTACATATAGATTGACAAGAGGACTGGACAAATAAGCCAAGTCTGATAAGCATATACTCGTATTTCAAGTGCGCGACCAATAGATACATCCATATCATATCTTATCATTGCATTGTCAATGTCCTCAATGTACTCGTGGCAACAAGGATTCAAATATGCCTGGTCGTAGTCGTAGCACTCTGACTCAATAGCATTATCTACGAGCGTAGCTTATTGCTACGAATCAGCTACCGTGTAGCTACGACAGGTCAACTTATGAACGGACTACTGTTCATTGAATACTAGTTCGAAAACACACAGCTCTATTATATTCCCATAAAAACACAAACTAGATCAAATAAAATTAGTTCACTAAGAAATACAATTTTAAACAAAAGGTCCAATCAGAGGAAATAGAAGACGAAATTCCTCAAATTTTGTCGAGAGGATCCAAAATATAATCAAGTTTCGTTATAAAAAAAAGCAATACCGAAAAGGTCTTCAGTAAGCTGAGAAAAAATATAAAAATAATCACTGGGCGGCATCACTCCCCACTCCCTAACCCTCCCACGCCTCAAAGACATTTTTTTTTACTTTCCGTCATTTCTGAAAATAGATTACGGGTGGAAAGAAATATGGACAACAGTGTAACTAAATCGTGACGAAGTCTCTTTACCTTGCGCTGACTATTGATAAATTGATCAACCTTTGAATTTCTTCGTGGATCAGTAAGGGCATTGAACAAATTAACTTAAGAATTTTATAAAATGGAAAACTCATTAGCTCGCTATAGACATTACGCCACTGATGCTAATAAATTTTTTTTCACGGTTTGTGCAAGTGCGGGCTAGTTTTTTTATTAATACAGTTTCCAGTTTGTCTATGGTCTAAAAAACAAGGTCTTCTATTCGATTTGACCCAAGCCTACGTCATCATGCTGTTCATCCTTGTCGATTAACACGCATACGACAAGAATGAACAGCATGATGGATGACGCAGGCTTGTTTCAAGTGAAATGGTCGGAATAGAAGAACTTTTTTTTTGTTAGACCGTGATAACAAGCACATGCAATCGAATATAACAAGCAAGCGAGGGTGAGGAAGGAGTGGGAAGGGAAAGTGATACATTTTACTATGAAATTTTCGTACGCGTGTAGTCGACATCTTGTTGAAAAAAAACAAGGTTCCATCCAAGCTAAAAACTCAATAACAGTGTTATGGGCTTTTTATGACGTAATTTGGTTAATGTAGCGACATTTTATGTACGAAATAAGTAGGCAACTAAACTGATTAAAGAAAGGCTACTTTTTACGGCAGAAAATACTTATATGACAAAAAACATATCAATGGATACTTGTAATGACTTAGGTATTATTGGCTCTTATTCGTCTACTAAAATTAAATAAAAGCTATACAAGCTTCGCTGCGAGCAGGCAGAAATTGTCATTTAAAAAGCGTTCGTTATAATAAAAAGTTTAGAAAAATGTGCTAAGATCCGTATAAATTACGTTATAATCCACAAACAAAAGTTTTAAATTGTTCTTGTTGGTTGTTTATTAAGTATTGTACTTATAATTTCAACAAGATTGTTTATTTTCCTCTCCTTTACACGCCTGTGTAGCAACTAAGTATAAGGCGGTGTTTCTGACTCCCGAAATAGACTTGGGCGAGACATCTGTACGACGAATAAGATAGTGGAGGCCTTTTGGGATTAATCTTGAGCCACCGACTGAGGCTCGGCTTTCTGCTTAAGATGTCTATGTATTTACTCCATTTCACTTATTTACTAAGTTTACCTGTAGAATACTCTATTAGAAAATAATATAAGTGGCTTAAAGGCTTTTAGTTAAAACACTTTTAATGTTGTCCTTACTGATCAACATTGTCATTTAACTTCGAAACCTACACGATAAGCAAAGAAACAAGAGTATATTTTTTATTTGATTTTTCAGCTACAACTTTGTGTTTATTTTAGGTTTAAAGATACTTTATTCTCAAAAAAGACATTTTCCACACTTCAGCCACTGCGGTGGTTACCTCGGCCGTCTATTCAGCGATAATAGTTTGTTCAAAACTTTCTTAAGGTACTAAAAACTTGGTAGACGAGCAAATTGGTGTTATCAAATTACTTAACAGCGCTCTTGACCAACTAGTGCAAACTACTAGAGAAAATAAAAGTTTTAAGAGTACTAACTTTTATTTATAAGCAATATATTTGAAAATCTTATAATTTGTAAACTTGCAAGATAAAAATCGGTTTTTAAATTACAAATTTATAAAAATGAATAGTTGAAAATGTTTTTTTATGAAACGAAAATTACCGATTAGTATACCGGTATTTTTTTGTGTGTACCCTAAAATACAAACATTATTCAATAGGTAATAATAGATACATACAGATATCTTATAATTAATAATTAGTAAAGATTTTTCTCTACAACATCAACCTCAATATACTAATTAATACATAGGTAGTTCAAAAGTTATAACTACTGCTACGCCGTAGTATCGTAGCAATAGCTACGACGTAGCTACTCGACTACGAAAATCTTCGAACACCGGACTATCGAGATACAGTTGTAAATGTGTACATATTTAAAATGTTTTACCTCAAATATAATTAAAATACAAATACAAATTAAAAGTATTAAAGTATGTAGTTTTTATTAAAGTATGGACTTACCAGCTACTTTAGAGTGGTAGGCCACGCCCACGCCGCAGACGCCGTTGTCTCGCGCAGCCGCCACCTCCCCAGCACATCGCGTGCCGTGGCTAGCAACAAACATATCTCAATGAATAAATGAATGAATTAATGAAAGCTTATTCGACTTCAATAATTTACGTATTATAAATACGTGGTTCTTAATCTAATTACATATGAAGCTTGCTTGAAGATTTATGTATTTACTAAATCAGATGTTAAATTTTTTACGGGTTTAGTTTGTACAATAAAACAAAATGAAAAAACATTAAAGCAAAAAAAAAGCAATGGTACCTCCTACACCGCAATCATGTTGGTGTTAAACTAATATTTGTTTTTATAAACATATTTTTTCATTTAAGTTTATTTTTGTCACAGTGTACAGTGCAATAAATTTATTATATTTGCGATGATGATTCCTAGTTGTAAGATGCCATAGTATAATAAATGTTACAGTTATCAATTTACATCAGGTAATTACTTTGGCTGTAAGCAAAAAACAAATACTTTCCCAATAAAATAAGAGTGTATATATATTCTAAAGAAATTCATTACGAGAAAACGGAATTTCGTGAGCGGGTCGTTACCCGGTTAAGGCCAAGTGCGAAATTGGGATTGAAATATTACCGGTCAGCTAAACTTGACCTTCAAATTTCGAGGTGCGGACAAAATGGCGCGGGTGGTTTCATACCCTCGTTCAAACTGTTTCAAATCCCATCAATCATCCCTGAAACTAACCTTCATACATCGTGACGTATATCTAACTAACATTGTAATAACCCAAAACACAATCTAACTATGTTTAATATGATAGGGTTCACGCTCACCTCAAAATATTTACGAGGAATTTTAGTGATGACTACTGAATTAATAAAGTAATCGTGATGACAACTATCTCAGTATTTTACTATTTTAATAGTAGTACCTAGTGGCTTTTACTATATTTTTTTTACTGTTTTAAGTAATTAAGAATCACAGTAAATGTTATAAAGCTAATACAAGTATTGTAAGCATTTTTGTTGGCCACTTTCAAGATGCGAAGCGGTTTCCAAATTTATAGAATAAAGATTATACGAAATAATCGAATTTACGAATACTTCTCTATTTGATTTACTGATTTATTAGACTTCAGAGTAAACATTTAATATTTACAGGAGGATACTAGACTATAACGAATCCTAATCGTTTTGCTTTAATAAATTTCTCCATCATTTCTGCTGCCTACACTTTCGGGGAAATTAAATGTTGTTTGTTTCTGTATTTAGCGTTTCGTACATATTAAAACGTACTTTTCGATGAAATGATTTAATTAAAATGTATTATAATGAAGTGTGTAGTGTGTGTGTGTCTGTGTGTAAAATATAATAAAATTATATACATAACAAATAAAATCAAAATAATACAACTACCGTAATATTTTAGCCCTAAATTGAATCTGGTTTCCCGTCATGTTGTTAATTTATTGTCCAAGCAACCTTATATTTCAAGAGCTATCCATCTTTGTAGACTAGGAGCTTAAACTTTATGAAACATTAATCAAACGAGGGACACTGAAGGGCGCGCCTTATCGCTGAAGATCCGAGTACGTGAGAAGATTTAAGTAGAGATGAATACATTGAAGAACCGTATCATTGATTCTAAATGTATCCATCTTTCCTATTGTAAACTTGCCTACAATTCCCCTGCCATAGACTATTCATAGTATATTTCCTATTCTTGAATAAAATATGATGAAGTATTTGGTTGATCTAATGTAAACATATTATAGGTACTTTACTACTTATAAAACTTTTTTTTTATATTATACACAGTCACTGTGCATTCTTCGGATATAAAATACTATTCCGAACCTACCCACGCTTAATGATAAAAATGCTTGAAAAAGTAAACTATCTTCTCTTAAGCCTCTAGTTAATAAAAACATTCTTATTTAAAAATAAATTGTTGACATTTTCCTTTACCGTTATGTTGAATAACGCCTTCAATTCCGATAAAAGTAGGTAAAGTAAACCCACGCTATATCAAGGAGGAAATAATTAATTTTAAAGGTGGTTAGAAAATCCAAATCTTTGAATGAAATATCGAATAAAAGTAAGTATCGTAAAATGTGACAATTCGAGAATATATATATTTATAAATATTCGTTTCTATGTACTTTTAAATTTTCAACGGTTTTTTCTTCCATAGATTTGGACGGATTAAGCTCTTGTGATTTGATGGAAGTAATTACCGACATATCTTCACATACTACTCTTTGTATATTATAATCGCGATGAAATAAAATGATGGACTTTTAAAATAGCTTTTTTTGAGATATTTCTTTGCGCCACTTCTAGGCAAAGGCCTTTTATTCCTCTTTCCACAGATCTCGACCCAGCGTCATTTCCCGTCTTTTTCCGCAGGCGACCTATTTTACGCTCCATTGGTCACTAGCCACCAACGACATCATAAAACTGTGCTTTAACTTTACAACCTACATCGCGCAGTTCAATATACTCTTTCCAAAGGCATTATACTTTAAAGCTCTCGAGTCGAAAACCATTAAGATAAGCGGTTGACTTCTATTTAACTTCGTGGAACTAACGCAGCCTCCAGTAAAGCCTTTAGATCGTGTCTGGCTCTGACAGATCTATTTGCTCAAAGTATAGTATCAAGATTCAAAATTAATAAGCTAAGGGATAAAGATTATATTCATCTATACAACTACCTACATAGTTAACGTTTGCCAAATATTGTTTAGTATAAAACTTTTTCTATTATTGGAAATAAATTTTTGCTCTGCGTAACGTGATATTTCAGAGAGTAGGTTATTTTTATTGAAAATAAATCTTTGAACTCAGTGTCATATTTCGGAGTAATTACGGCTATTAAAGCAAGTAAAGTTCTATTATTGAATTACGAAATTTGTGAAATTTAAAACCGTTGGCTGTCCGGTAATTCGAACTTCATCTGAAATACAAAAGCTTAATTTATAGCTCATCAAAATGTACGAAGTTGTTGTTCAAGTTAGTATTCAGTTTAATTGTGTTATAAAACCGTTTATGTACCTACAAGTACATTTACAATATTTTGGAATACCTTGAAATTGAAGTACAAGAAGTTTTAGCAGACTGCTAAAATTCATAATCATTTGTTCAATAGTCACATGTAAAGCTATAACTATTACATGTACCCTCTTTAATTAGGGCGTAACAAATATAATTATACAATATTATTTACGATACCCATGTAGGAAAAAACCTACCCGCCCCATCTATAATAATATGAGAAAAAATAGAAAAAAGGTTATCCTTGTCGTAAGGTAACAGGAAAGAGAGGCGCATGGCGTAATACCGACGGATGTAAGGCTATTTTTGTTTAGTGGTATTTTTATAATGTTATAACAAAACACGCAAAGTGATTTGAAACAACAGAATCATAACTGGACAATTCAATATTTCAAATTATTAAACTCAGTTTTGATTTGAATTAAAAAATTCCTCATCAAATTGATTTTAAAACAATGACGTTAGAAGTAAAAAGGCAATACTAAAACTAAGGCTGGCTATCTTTTTCAATTAATGAACAAACATGTCTAAATAACCTAATAAAGATGTGACGCGATATAATTTAAATAGAACTAACAGATTCGCGCAAAGTATGCGCTGCTGTGGAGAAGAAACCACCGAAGAAACTCTACAGGGTCACATCGTTTATATTATACTGTCCTCTTAGGCTTAAATCACACTGCCGCAGAGTCCAAGCGACGCAACGCGCGACGCATCATGTTTTTCGCAGCGTCGCGTGTCACCGTCTGAGTGCCCGAACCAGTTTAGAGACTTTCGAACATTGTGGTCAGCGTCTGACGCGTCCACTACGCCCAAATGATGCCCAGCAACGCGCATTTCCATATTTGCATAGCACAAATGTGTAGGTACTTTAATAATGGAACAATAGAGATAAATATGCTGTAGGTGAAAAAACATGACGCGTCGCGTCGTTTCGACTCTGCGCCAATGTGAATTAAGCGTTATTCTAACACGTTAACACAAAAAAATATACCTATACAATGACTTCCAACGATGTCACTTGTGTAACTTAGTAGGTACTTTTGACATAGACAAAATAATATGCTTTAAATGTAAATAGGGTCGTTACCTGTTGAACCAGTCGTCAGTATACCGCGGGTACGGGAACGGGTCGTTACTGCTGAAGTCGTACGAAGCCTCCGCGTTCTGTCGACAAATTGCCCAATCAGAAAATGTATTCAAAACATATGCGACAAAGGTGGAAAATAAATTGGCTGGCGTTTGATCTTTATTTCTTTTGAGTACTTTTAATTAGAGCCTTTTGGTTGTGTAACCACGGTCGGCTTTTGAATATTTTTTACGTTTATTAAAATTCCAAAACCATTTAACAATATACGCATTATAAGAAGTCAAATAAAAACGTAATGAGTGTAACTTCATTATGATTAACATTATATTCAATTTTCGTAATTTCAAGACATCAACGTAAAGATGTCATCTTTGTAACAAAAGCGTAAATGTAAAGCACAATAATTTAAAGGAAATTAATAAACCACTTATCATATAAGTATAAAAATATAAATAAACCTACAATATATGTCTTGAACGATTCCGTGGCTGGTTTTTGGGGGCCGAAACTTCCTGAGTTTGCTGTCGACTAGTAAAAAAGAAGAAGGTCATGTGTACGGCTTTGTTTATTTCACAATCAGTTCCGTGTCTTTAACATAACGAGAGCCATCACCATTATAAAATTACGACCTGTGTTCAGCTCGCCTCCCTTTTAGGTCAGCGCATATTGGTAACTAAAGTAGGTTGCGTGTTGCGTGGGTACTGTGCACCTACTAAACTGAACTCGTAAGGATTCATATAGAGCTTTTTATGTTTTCCATCGAATTCGAAGAATACAGGTTTTTAAATTACGTAGTTTTCTATGTGTACATATTTAGGGGATTGCAAAGTAGAAGAACTTCTAAACAGGTTTAATCAATTTGACGAGTGTATAAAATTTGTAACATATTTATTTCGTAACTGGAAGACAAATTGTTGTAATTGAACGTTTGTGATTTGCAGTCGGTTTTATTAGGGTTCCGTAGCCAAATGGCAAAAAACGGAACCCTTATAGATTCGTCATGTCTGTCTGTCTGTCCGTCCGTATGTCACAGCCACTTTATTTTTTATTACCTTTTGTAGATATAGTACTACTATTACTCGCATTTTTAGGCCATTAAAATAGTACTGCAATTAGTAAGTAATTTAAATTAAAAAACTAAAAGTAATAATAATATCATTTTATTCTACAACCACCGAAAGAAATTGGTATTTACTAAATTTACCTACCTTTACGTGTATTTCCACATAGATTTACAATTTTTCTCACATTACCTATCTTGATAATAAGTCATATTTTTATGTTAGCAACAACTTACGTTTCAAAATCCTAAGGTAATACGATTTTTTCTGCGGCTACCATTTTAATTCATTTTACCTGAAATACGAGTGCCTACCCTGGTCCATGAATTAAAACGTGATGGATGAGCAAGATTTGAATTTCAAATTGTTCTCTCAGAAAACTTGCAAGGTAATTACATAACTTCTTCTGGTTAACCAATCCTTTAGATATTTTATGTTATAAGATTTCAAGCCTCGTAACTTTTGTAATAACTGAAATAATATTTTTATTTTCTGCTCATTATAATATCAAGGTAAAACTAAAAATCATAGTTTTTTTATTACTATTTTGTGCAATGCCTACATACTACATGTGATAATACCTATGATGTCCCGTCTTGGTGTGCAATAAAAGTATATTCTATTATATTCCATTTTATTATATTTAGTTTCCACTCTACTATAGGTACATATATACTACTCATATATACCTACAATACACTGCTCTGCGCTGTTCCAAATTGATAACATAAAAAATAAATAACCCTTTTTAATATAAAATTACCATTTCAGCTTTATAAAACTTCTGTACTCTGTTGGCCTATCTCTAAAAAGAAATTCGTCTTTTTTCCAGTGAAATTAGTAAAGTGTAATCTTGTTATGTCAAAAGTCTGAAGTATAGAAGTTTTTAATTGTACAAGATAAAATTCAAAGGGCTGAACGGGTAGAATAAATTAATTATTCAGCAGGGATCAACACCAGAAAAATTACCAGACAGAAATTACGTCTTAAAAGATATAAAATATGGTCTTAAAATTTATCTTTATTCTGCCAACCACACGCAAAGAGGGAACCGTGCTAAGCGAAGGAAAATTTTATACCATCAGAGTTGCTTTTCTTCAACATTTATTCATATTTCATATATGCAAATAGATATTAGAGACTTTTAGTATGGAGCTGATTGTTTTAAGTTTATTGCAATTTTTAATTTTCAATTTCCTTTCAATATTTCCTGTAACCATAAAGCAAGATTAAAGTCATCATTATCATCATCATCTCAGCCTGTAGACGTCCACTGCTGGACAAAGGCCTCCCCCAAGGATCTTCACAATGATCGGTCCTGCGCTGCCCGCATCCAGCGGCAAAGTCATCAGTTTCTCGTAATAAAAAAACCTTGTCTTTATATAACTTGGCTATTAAATAAAAATAACAGCAATAAAGTGTCACTTCTAGTTCTTACATCAAATTGAAAAAGCTGCGAAAATGTGCGACCGAAAAATAAAGTGACTCCCTCACTTATCTCAGTGGGGAGGCATTTTTAACTTTGAGCCGAGCCGAGGCCTTTGATGAGACTCGGTGGCCATGAATAAGGCATCGTCTTTTAAATTCATACACGCAATAAGTAAATCCCAAGCAGAACGTGGTTTTAGAATAATAGATTGCTGCTTGCTTGTTTCCAAGCCTTAATACTATCGCAATGATATTTTGAACTCGCTGTCCGCCCACGTTGTTTTACGACTTTTACCGTGGGAGTGAAATATTTTCCCACGGTAAAAAGTAGCTTGTGTCACTTTATATCTGTGCAAATATCAGGTCAATCCGTTGCATAGATAGTGTGAAAGAAGGACAAACAAACAAACAAACATATTAACGCATTTATAATATTAGTATAGATGGATGTCGAAGTTCAATCACGTTTTTTTGCAAAATCATATAAATTTTCTATTAAGCGAATAAAAAAAAACATTTCAACTGTAATAAAATATTAATGGGTTCAAACTGTTTTTAGTGTCAGTAAATCCAGTCGTAACTGTTGGTGGGATAAGATCTCTAGTTGTTATGACTCACGTGGGATAAGCTAGAACCGTTGAGTTAGTAATGCTTGAACCTACATACCTATAAATACATAAAGTCATACGCACACCACAGATACAGATATACCATAGATGACGCAAATACAACTACTTCGCGTGGCCTGTTCTTTAGTCTGTCTTTGAGTTCGGACGGCCGCGTAAACTTATAAGATGCCTCGTACCGTGATAATTAATTGCAGAAACAAAAGAATTTCGAGCACCCATTTTATATTTCGGCTGTGATGTTACTCGAACATCTTTTTCCTCATTCCTTTTATATTTTATTACCATTTTAGTCTTTTGGACAATGTGATTAATTATTCCTCCATCTTTATCGCTTGTTAAAAATAAGAAAGTTTTGATTCTGTAATAATTTTATTATACTTATATTATCCTTATTTCTTAAAGGAACTTACTTAGTTCTTTTCAAATTTCAAATTTTTGTACAAAGTAAAATATTTCAAGTAAATAAATACTCAATTAATAAACAAAATATACTTACATAGTTAAACTTCAAATCCGGATGCATGTAATCCACACCTGCAAATAATACATATAGAATTAGTATTTAAGTAAACATAAAGCCATTCATTCATGAGCCGAGTTATCTATCACCCGAGAAATAACGCAAAAGCGTTATTTGATTAACACGTTATATACTTCTGTACCATCGTATATTACTCGAAGTATACTGTGCCGGAACAAAGCTATTTGAAATTGAAAATCGGGCTAATCGCTTACACGTACCGTGATTTATGAATGAAGTAAAGATATTTCAGCGTCACATGACTTCGGTGAATCTAGCCCTCTTAACAATGGCGTAATAACTAAATTAATGGCATGGCTTGGTTGATTGACAGTTTCAATATTACCTAAGCTTGACTAGCAGCACAGAATACCAAATAGATGACCCTACAGAAGGTTTACTTAACGACATAATTCAAATAAATAACAATCCTAGCTTCGTTACAATAAAGTGCAATTCAGATCGCACAACACTAGCTAAAAATACGAAGTAGCCTATCACATATCACGCCGATTCGCACCTCTCTACTAACACGTTTAGTAAACGATTTTTGCCTTTGTGGATACCTAATTCTAAATCAGGCTGTACCTTTAACTTGTAAATATTTAGCTTCTCATAATGCTCCCTATTCTAAGCCAGTTGCAAGCATTAAATTGCAATATGAAAGCTAATATGTATTCATACAGATTGTAAATAACGAAAGAAGAAATACAATAACATAACGTCACTTTGTTAATTGATTGAACGGGAAAACGAAGCGCAACTTTTCCAACCTCTTTGGGAAAACCTTTTAGCATTTTTGCCTGAAATAGATAATTCTACTTCAAAAGGTAAACTATTCTTTGGGCTCGTTTGAGAAAAATACTTTTATGTGATTGATACAGACAGATTGGGACGGCGCTTCGCTTTGAAGCCACCTCTGTGGATTGATACCTATCAACTTCTTTACAAAATTAATTATATTGAGATTTATTAAATTAAAAAAATAATATTATCATTGCATCGACCTATTCAGAAAAATCATCATCGTAGCGTATTTTTTTAATATTTATATAAAGTTTGTAATTTTATGTTTACCAATATACTCGAAGTTATAGCTCGTCAATACCATTACAATCCCAAATAAAGTTATATAGGTATATACAGTTGCACGTTTCTAAAATCAAAAGTATTCCAAAATTAAACTACTAACCGTCATCCATGATCGCAGTGGTGACGTTGACCCCAGTGTACCCCTGGGCCCAAGCCGCCTCCACATTGAGGTCCAGCTTGGGTTTTCCTCCATTCTGGCCAGTATTCTTCAGGTACCACTGCAGGGGGAAGTAGGGGTCCCTAGGCTCGTCTGCCGGTACGGTCTCCGGCAGCTCTAAAGCGCGGAACCCTCGCTTCACGCGCTTAAACCCGGTCTGCTGGACGGCTGTGTGCACCTGGGAAGAAAAGAAGCTGGCCGTAATTTTTTGAATTAAGAATGACTTTACGTTTTGTTACTGGCCGGTAGAGACTGTTATATGGCACAAGTACTACTTATATAACATCCTTGGGCACAACAGACGTTATTTTTGTAGAGCAATAAACATAAAAAAAGTTTTTGTAGCGTGATAAATTGGCTTATCTAGATTCTGACTTTGACAATGTATATAAGGCACAAGAGTAATGCCTTTTTCTCTTTTCGCGGTCATGCAATATCTCCTAGGCAAAGATGCAACCTTAGCAATTAGATCACAAGTTGTTTATGATTGATTGAAACGATATATTTCCAATAAAATCCTGTAATATTTTCCTCAGAATCAATAAACAATATTTATAAGATTTCTGAGGCATTTATTATAACAAAGTCCCTGTAATATCTTACGTAAACTTACTTTTCCTCTTACGA
This sequence comes from Teleiodes luculella, assembly GCA_948473455.1. NCBI lineage: Eukaryota > Metazoa > Arthropoda > Insecta > Lepidoptera > Gelechiidae > Teleiodes > Teleiodes luculella. The sequence continues at coordinate 9,463,186 of OX419602.1, forward strand.
AAACTCGCGAATGTGGTTTACGACAATAAGTGATTGATTGATGTTTCCAGAAACGAACATCTTTTTCCTCGTTCCTTTTATATTTTTTTACCATATTTTTAGTCTTTTGGACAATCTGATCTCATTTTCAGCTGTTCGTCGAGTTTAATTCCAGCCCGGTACCTAATTATGTGTTTTTGATTTTAGATAGAACTCGTAGTTTCTACGTGGAGCGGAAAAATAAAAAACTTCGCCATATTACAAACAATCAATGGAACCATGCAATCTTATATTATAATGGCGATAGTTGGAATAATAAATAAAAAAAATACTCGCGACACGTTATATCTTGGCTAGGCTTTACATATTTTATTTATTTCTGAGAGAAGGCCAGTTTATAGACAATTTGTATGTTGAAGACCGGATGATTAGTCCATTTTAAAGGTTATTTCCGGTTAGGAACGGTGCAAATTCAAAGTGTTCAGGTTTGCATGTTTTTCACTGTACCTACCTATATACTAATTGCTGCTATGTCCTTACTTATGTATAATATGTTGTACTATGTTTTTGTTGCATTAAATGGCTAGAATGCTATTCTATTCTATTTCAGTCGTCATTAAAACTCTCCCCAGAGAAGACGATAAAAGATGGCCGAAATTATAGATTTGCTATGGAAGATGGATTCGTTTCATGTGACAACCTGTTCCTAAGGGAAATCTGTTCAATTTTATCGCAGGGAATAACTTCAAATATTAATTTCAGACGTATGGTAATACTGGATATGATTTTTTTATTTAGGCTAAATATTGTTTATTAATAATGTGTCGTTGAAATAAAAAGTAAAAATGTATTACTACAAAACAAATACAAGCTTTAATAACTACATCAAAATAATAATATAAGCAGAGAAAAAAAATGTTTTGAAGTCTTTTTGTTAGCCCTCTTTAGTATTTTTGAACAAATTATTATTATCTATCTATCTATACTACAATAAAACTAAAGAATCGGCGTGTCTGTACATTGATATGTTTTTCAAAAAACGGATTGTGTAGGTGTTATAGGGAGTATAGCTTAACACAAAAATACAAGTTTATCTGTCTGTCTATCTGTTTGTACACGCTAATTTTGCAAGGTGGTACCTTATATTACCGGTCAACATCTTAGATAGTTTTAACCACGGGAAATAAAAAAAAAAGTGGGCAGCTAGTATTAAATATGTTCCATGTGTGGCATACTAGAATTACTCAATTATTATAATAAAATTGTATCTTTGTTGTTCGCACTAGGATTTTGACAGCATAATCTAGTTACTTTAACATTTTGCCAAAGAAATCTCCATATAATAGTGTACTAACCAGCGGATGTTGTTTGAGTATGCGCGAGTGTGCGATGGACCTGCGCGGGCGCGCGTGCGGCAGGCCTCGGTGCGCGAAGTGCCACTCTGTGTCCGACCCCAGCACCTGAAACAAACACATTATACAGGGTTATTTTTTAATCAGTGCGCATATCTCGTGTATACAGTCAGTATCCTTACTAGATCACATTCGATGAAAAATAAAACATAATTTTTTACTATTGGCACTATTTTCAACTCTTTTAATGAACGAGTTTTAAAATAGAATAGTGTCGACATGGCGGCATATGCAGTGTGTGATTGTAATGTGGTAAATAGGAATAATCCATGTCAAGTACAATTTATCGATAAATACTGTAGGTACGCAACACTATGAAACTCGCACATACGCATCATGTTTTTGTCTCGTTTCCTAATTCACTGTAGGTATATCTTTATGGGTTTACTATTGAAGTGTATAGTTTTCAGTTAGTATACTTAATTTAAGTATCTACGACCTGCCGCTCCATAAACATTGTAACTTGTACCGAGATAAGAGTAGGAAAGTCTAGGTTCGCTCGTTTAGTTATTTACGACGTAGATTCAGTTTTATAGTCTAGATCTAGACTTCACGTTTAACAACATGCTATTTAGAAGTATATATGTTAACGGAAATGTATGAAATCCGTCATTGTATACAATTCCTAGGAAATGTATACAATGCCTAAATTCGCCCGGAAATGTATGAAATAAATTATATTAGACACATTTCCTAGGAAATGTATACATTTCCTAAATGCCAATCGGAAATGTAATACATTCAAGATATCAATGGGTAATTGGGGAAAGCGGAGCGAGGGGAGGCTATTGCAACAGAAGTATATAATAGTACTACTCGTACAGAAGGGATATTTACCTCCCCGCACCAAAATAAGTTCCCCGCCCGATATCCCTCCACTCATATAGGCGCCGCCAAACTCCGCCGGATGGTGTTGCGTGGTATTCGACGAAGCCTAAAGACTATTTTTCTTTGATTTTCATTTACGTCTGGTGGTTGTCTGTTATAAAAATTAGAACAACGTTGGTCCTTTGGAGTGTTCCACCTGTGGTATTGCGTCAACCGATTAGGAGAACGCTTGCGCAAATATTCAGTGCCTATATACTAGCCATAAATAAGAATAAATAGTTCAATTCTAGCAAGCCCTAATAATTTTATTATTTATGCCATCTGAGTTGCTTTATTTACATAGTTAAAAAAAGGCTTTTGCTTTTACATTGTGGTGTATTATTTACTTAAACGATTGACTGTTTACTTATCAAATTAAAGTTTGAGCTTTACAAGCTATATTTATAGTTTATGTGCTACATACGCTGTAAAAAATAATAAATAGCTGATTTTTTAAGTTTAATTAACAAAAAGTCTTACAAAGATATTATATTTTACCGTATGATTGTTGCATTACTGCAACGAGAGTTTTAAGAAAACATTCTAATTGTCAGTTTAACAATGATTCTCAGTTTAACAGCGAGCTTTGCACAATTTATTCACAGAAAGCAATAGTTTCATACATTTCCTGGTACAAGTTCGGAATTTTATACAATTCCTAGGAATTTCATACATTTCCTAGGATATGTGTGAATAAAATAATCTTTGTAACATTATTTCATACATTTCCTAACGAGCTCCGGAATTGTATACATTTCCTAGGAATTGTATACAATTCCTGGATTTCATACATTTCCTGTAACATATACAAAATCTTCCTTTGACTTACTTATATTTTACTAGCTTTCCGCCGCGACTCCGCCCGCTTTGACAGTTTTACCCGAGGGAATGAGGAATTTCCCCTGCAGTAAAAGGTAGCCTATTCTTTCCTATCTTTGTACTAAGTTTCATAATTGGTTTAAATAGTAGTTTCGGAGCGTATTTAATATCAGGAATATTTTAGGTATTTTTTACACCTTTGAAAATAGAATATAGTCTAGATGTTACCCGGGAACATAGACTATATTTATTTATTATACTAGTATTTATTTATTATATTTATAAATTTTTTAATTTATTTTTAGTATTGTCAGTTTACCTTTTCTGTTTAGACCACCAACCCGCATCACTTTTATCTACACTTTTTCCGTACCTAAAGGTTGCCTGGTAGAAATTGCTACTTTAGCAATAAGGCCGCCTTTTGACTCTTCTGTTTTGTTCTGTATTGTTTCTGTATGCTGTTTCTTTTGTCAATAAAGAATATTGTATTGTATTGTATTGTATTGTAACAGTGTAGCTTTCCAACTGTGATTTTTTTAAACAAAACGGTTTAGTAGTTTCGGAGCCTATTCAGTAAAAACAAACAAGCAAATCTTATAATATTACTTTTAGATTTATACATAAGTTAAAAAGTATGCGCGGGAACACTTTCGTTATGTTCTGGCATTCTTGTGATAATATAAATTTTTCGGTGTAAAAATATCGGTTTTATTAATCTACTGCCTAATTAACATTTCACCAAATCTATTCGGCCGTACAGTACAGCCTAAAGCGGAAAAAGATCCTTCTAATTATGATGTCTCAAACAGTAGAATTATTTCGTAAATTTACTCTCAATTTTTAAATATAAAGTAAAGTACATAGAAAATACTAAGAAATTAAAACAAAATCGAAAAATAGGTTACTTAAGAAATAAACAAATGTCCTTACATAATATTATCTCTGAAACAGCGAGTCTTATTTCGTGAATGAGCTCAAAATCTTCAGTGGCATTAGAGCTTTTTGATGTCAAAAGAAAAAGCTAGCGGAAGCGGAAGAGTACCTTTCAATTTGCCCGTTTTACGTCACACAACCTTGAAATCTTTACTCTGATCATCCTACCCACCTTTTTAGAAAACGTTGTGATTCGTGAAATTTTATTTTCAAGAAATATTAAATTCAATGACATTTTGTGAAGTAATGGAGTTAGTAGAAAAATCTGTAAAAATTATTATCACAAAGTAATTTACACGAAGCTAAGCAAATAATTTACTGGCTGTCGTTATTATTAGATAAGACGAAGAAGAAGACTAACAAATCTTTTTCAGACATACAGCTAATAGTCCATGGAATTGGTACATTTTGAGTTGCATCAAATCGGGCAGTTCTGATTTTTTTATATGTTGTATATAACGAGGTGGTAATGACAAATATAATTTTTCCAACTCGAAAGCCTTCCGGAACATTGTAAAATTCATGAAAAACCATTAAATTTTTCAGTTTTTGCCATTTTTTACCACCAAGGACCCGTTTTACGGTAGAAGTCACTATGAATTCTTTTAAAGTAGACTAAATTTGCAACAAAATGAGAATAGTTGGGTCTCGATAAGCTGAATAGTTTCAAAGATACAGCTGTTCAAATGTTTGCAAAAAATTTGTATTATGGTTTTGTTTTTTTTTTATTATAAATAATTATATACCCTATACTATATATAAAAATAATAAAAAGCACACCTTTAGTAGAAAAATATTTTTGACAGACACCCTAAACTCTAAATTGTATTATTTAAGAAATTTTGCAAACATTTGGAACAGCTTGTATCTTTGAAACTATTCAGCTTATCGAGACCCAACTATTCTCATTTTGTTGCAAATTTAGTCTACTTTAAAAGAATTCATAGTGACTTCTACCGTAAAACGGGTCCTTGGTGGTAAAAAATGGCAAAAACTGAAAAATTTAATGGTTTTTCATGAATTTTACAATGTTCCGGAAGGCTTTCGAGTTGGAAAAATTATATTTGTCATTACCACCTCATTACATACAACATATAAAAAAATCAGAACTGCCCGATTTGATGCAAGTGAAGACCCCTTTTATGGTACGATTTCCATGTATAATAAAGTTTATTTGCTAAAGTTATGTGTATACTAACGTTTTTATTTCGAAGGTGGAAGTATTTATGTTTTCTTATCTATCGATATTACGCAAAAAAGGTATTTCTTGTTACTACGTGAAACCCATCTGGCAAAGTAATATTTAAGAGGAAAATGTTAGAAACGTTTACGTACCTATACTTAATGTGAAATGTTGTCAGAAATGTGAAGCAACGGCTTTTATGTTTTGCGTTTTATAAAATACTAGCGACCCGCCCCGGCTCCGCACGGGAAAATGGTTATTGTGGGTTATCCTTAAGTATATTATGCATGTTTTATACATATAAACCTTCCTCTCGAATCACTCTATCTATTAAAAAAACCGCATCAAAATCCGTTGCGTTTTTTTGCCACAGTACTAGTCCGAACAGTAAGCGGTGAAGGTGACAAACTAAACAGCACGCGCCTTTGCGGTGGCACCGGCACGGCGCCGCCGTCACCGTCTGCCGTTACCGTTTGCCGTCACCGTCTGCCGGCACCGGCGGCTTTTCACCGTTGGAAAATATTTACATCCCACGTGAAAGGTCGAAAAATAACGCGGGCATACAACCAGCTAGTATTCTATTAATAAGATCTAGTAAAGTGAGATTACCAAAACTAGCGAGAATGACCTTGATATTTTTTTTTTTTTTTTTTTTAGTTAGAACTATATTTCCATAAGTACCCCCCGATATAAATTTTTCGGGGTCCTTGTAGTTTCGTTTTTAGTCATTTTAATAGTTCTTTATTTTATTCAGATTCTTTATTCTCTTTTATTATTATTTTTAACCTAAGCAAATCACTTTATTAATTTAAAATAAATTGTCAAATAAATTGTAGATAATTAATAAATTTAAAATGTCAATTGTTTAAAAAAATATATATACTTTACTTCTTTTATTCCCATAAATAGTTTGTAAATTAAGATAAACTAGCCAATTTTTTAATATTTTTTTATCATTTTTTATATATCTTTTTTTTTTATACAGTGTCTGACGCTGCTGGTCTATTCGTCGTCTTATTGGTTCTCGCCAGTGCCTTCATGACGTCCACGCAGAACCCAGCGAATTTGGCTCCTGAATGTTTCCCAGCCAAGAGTGAGCTCCAGGTCGATTTGGATACTATATTGTCAACCTCGAGTTCGAGCTGCAGTCTCTTGGCCCCGAAGGCTGGACATTCATTAAGGGCATGCTCGATGCTCTGCGTAGCGTCAGGGGAGCAGAAGCATGTGGGGTCGACGCAGATTCCAAACCGGTGGAGGTACGCGGCATTCCCGCCATGACCGGTCCACGCTTGTGTCTTCCAGTACGATACGCCAATTTTCTCGATAGTGCGGAACGCCTGGCGTATATCTGGGAAGAAGAGCTTGGTAATTTTAGCTTTCCCAGATGTGGTATACTCCTCTTGCCAGGCGTCCAGGGTTCGTTGGCGTATCACCCGTCTTGCATAAGACAATGGAAATCTGTCGTAGTCTGCAGCCGTTTTTTTATGAAGGGCAGCAGATTTGGCAAGTTCATCTGCGCGCTCATTCCCCTCTGTTCCAATATGAGCGCGCACCCACCATAATTTAACGTTGCTGCCCTTCTCGGCTGCCCGCGACAAATTCGCCCTGATCTCATGCACTAACGGGTGCGTGGACCGCGGGTTTGCTATCGCGTCTAGGGAGGAGCGTGAGTCGCTCAAGATGTCGCACTCCCTATAGCGAGGATCCTCCACCGAAAGTCTAACCGCGCGCAGAAGTGCGAAGAGCTCCGACTGGTAAACGGTACAAAACGATTCCAGTCGGAACTTCTTGCTAAGCACCTCTCGCCCCTCCCTCCAGCAGGTGAAAGCGCAACCGACCTTGCCCTCGATTTTGCTACCGTCAGTATAGATACTGACAGGGGCAGATGGGTTGCTCTCAGGCGCGTCTTCAGTCTCGAGGTGGTCCAACACCGTGTATCGCACTTCCGGTCGGAGAGCGGGATGAGGCAGTCGAAAGAATGGGGTCCGAGACTCCAGTCTTCTGTCCCGCGCCTCCGGTAAGGGCTTCCCACGCTTCACGGTGTATAATTCAGCCACCTCTCGCGCCCGTAGCTCGATCGGCAACAGCCGCGCGATCACCACTGCAGACTCATAGGAGACTGTGCGGTAGGCTTTAGCAATTTTAATTGCGAAAAGACGCTGCGTCGACCTCAGACGCCTCACTATATATTTTCTGGACGTGCTGCTAGCCCACGAACTGGCCGCGTACAAAAGTATAGGCTCAATAGCTCCAATGTATAGGTGTCTGACGATTTCAGGACTGAGCCCCCAGGATGCTTTTGCCGCCCGGGCCAGACCCCTATACACCATAGCAGCCTTTGCGCAGGTCCACTCAATATGAGCACGGAACGTCAAGTTCTTATCGATAATCAGACCCAGTACCTTAATTTGTTCTACAGGTGTTAGTAGGACATTCGCCATAACAATGTGGGGAATGGGAGGGTTCATCCACCTCGTCACTATCATAAGTGCGGTTTTATGAGGGGAGAACCGTAGTTTATGCTCCTTTCCCCAATTGGCGACCGTTCCGAGTACTGGGTTGATCATTGACTCTAGCTTCTCGGCGGAGTCGGCTGAAGCCACGAGTATCACATCGTCAGCAAATGCCTGGATGTGCACCGAATTGCCCTCCAAACTCTCGAGAAGTGAGTCGAGAACGACGTTCCACATGAGCGGACCGCTAACACTACCCTGCACGCAACCTCTTGTCGTAGGCTTTGTGACCACTGCGCCGGCGTATTCCATTGTGATGGACCTATCTCTAAGGTAGTCATCCACCAGACCGTATATATCTGCAGGACAGTTTTTGTCCACCAGTTGAGCCTTGATAAAAGGCCACCAGGCGTGATCAAAAGCGCCCTCTATGTCTAGCGATACTACAGCTACGAGTTTTCGCTTAGTATGCGCCTCGTGCTTAATAAGGTTTACCAGATCATAGAGGGCGTCCTCCGTGCCTCGCTGGGGCATAAAGCCGTACTGCCTCGTGTTAAGGTGTCCCCTCGCTTCCAGGTGCCAGAGTAGTCTGCTGTTAAGCAGTTTCTCTAGGATCTTCCCCATCACCGCTAGTAAGCCAATCGGTCGGTAAGCTTTCGGGTTCGTATAATCATCCTTGCCCGGTTTGGGTATAATACAAACACGAGCCGCCTTCCACCTTTCGGGGAAGAGTCCTATCTCGAGACACCTGTTGAAAACAGCCAGGAACACTGGGCAGTCAGTCATAATAGCTGTCCTGCAGATATCGGCGGTCAGTCCATCCGGTCCCGGCGCCTTTTTTGGGTTCATGGACTGCAGCACGTCCAGAAGCTCAGATTCCGTGATTGGAGGACCGGAAGGGGCGAGGTGTTCAGGATGCGGAGGATCTTGGGTGACTCGGCTAATCTCAGCTTGCTGAGGATCATCCTCGATGGGTGAGTCTTCAGGGAAAAGCGTGTCGGCTAGCAGGCGCGCGGAATCGGCAGAAGTTAGGGTGACGCCCCGAGCGTTTTTGAGTCCAACACCCGTCACTCCAGGCCCAGAGCCACGTCTGATCACCTTCCACGCTCCGTCCCAAACATTCTCCTGAGTCATCTCGGAGCAGAATCGTTTCCAGCTAGCGATACGAGCCTGGTCTATGGCACTCCTGTACCCTTCGAGCGCCTCCAAGTACTGTTGGATAGCCAGCTGTTTCCGAAACTGATTCGCTCCTTTGATCCTCCGCCTTTTTAAGATCACCTCTCTCTTCTTTTCGGTCAATTCCTCTGTCCACCACGGATTCACTCTTTTATGGCGTGGCTTGATCCGAGGGAGAACTTGGTCACAAGTTTCCTCCACGCTCTCCATGAGTCGCTCAATATAACTGTCCAGCTGCTCCCTGTCGAAAGCAGCAATCTGTTGAACCGACGTTTGCAGTTTCTCGAGCTTTTCACGGAGAACGCGACGAAAACGCGACCAGTTTGCCTTCCTCGTGTCATATTTTCGTGTGGCAGACATGGGCCTTGGAGCCTCGGAGGATGTAGTCTCAAGATAAAAGGTGACACAATTATGATCAGACAGTTGGGCCACTGTCTTGTCCACCTTCCATTCCGAGACCTTCCCAAGTAGATCCTCCGTGATCAGGGTCACGTCAGGCCTGCTCTTATAGAGTCTGCCACATCGGTATACCTCAAATGTAGGGACCGTACCTTCATTGGCAATATGGAGTCGCGAAGACGAGATATATTCCAGGAGAATCTGGCCTCTCTCGTCCTCCTCCGTGCCACCCCACCAGGGGCTTTTGGCGTTGAAGTCTCCGCCGATCACGACTTTGTCGGCGGAGGCTATCGACCTTGATATTAACCCCCCCCGCCCTTGCCCCGTTTCCTTCCTAACATCCCAACCCTGTTATTGGTTTTTGTTCAGTACAAAACTTTGCAGGGCTTGAAATGTTATTTCAATTTGCGATCGTAAATTAACTTTGCCTCTGTTAAAGTAAATTACAATTTCATTAATAATTTATCGTAAATAAATTATGCCGGGCTGTAATTTTTTTCAAAACGAGCGTTTTTGACGTTCTTTTTTTAATGATGTTACTAAGTTTTGCTTAAACAAAGGCTGGCTCTCGTCTAACACTAATAAAGAATAAACTCTTAAGACAATAAACTCTTAACAATGTTTTGCTCCTTTATTGTTGTTGTTCTTCTTTTCTTATGTGTCCGAATTATTGAATCGCATTATAAGGCTTCTGACATCGCTCATGTAACAACTACATCCGTACATAGTAGGTAGCCGGGACAATGGCTTCACGTGCCTTCGAGAGCACAGAATTGGGTATCTTTTTTTTTTCGAACAATCAGCTGATTCAGTCTTTCAAAGTGATCTTTTGTTCGGCGTGCCGCAACGGGATTCAAATCCAAATTCAAAACACTTATGTAATTGCAATTAGTCTAAGCCTTGCTCAAACCAAAATTTTCTTAACTCTTGTCACAGAAAATATACATCTCGTAATATAATTTGAAATGATACTACGCAGACTTATGAAAATATCCATAATTTTATAACAAAACAAAAAGATAATAATTAAAGCTTAGAATTTGAACATTGATGAATAACTTTGCTTGATATTTACAAAGGCTTATCTAAATAACGGCGCCCAAAAGACTCGAAAATAAACATCAAATGTGTATACAGTACGAAAGTCAAATATTAGGAGTACATGAACTCTTGTTTATAATTTTCATATTAAATATTACACAGAAACCTACATGGTAGGTACTATTAATATAAAAGTAAAAATATAAAAAAAAACCTTGCACCATTGAATTTCAAAGGAACTAATTTTAAAATGGAATTTTTTCCCATAAACAAAAATCAACAAAAAACAACCCAGAGCAGGTTTTTTATTGTTCTGGTCAGGCTTTACAAACTTACTAAATGTCATTGTCAGTGTAACTATGGTAATACTTCCATGATGCAGACACGTTGATCAGGATCTAGTTTCATTGCCTTCAATCATTATGGAAACGGATTATACAAATAAGTTAACAAGTATATTTAGTATAATTATTATAATATCCTTTCATCTTTCATTATCATTAACAGGTCATGTATGTCCCCACCGAGGGGCTCGAGCCTACCCTGAAATCAGGGTGAATAGGCCTTAGTCGACCACGCTGCTGGCCCAGTGCGGATTGGTCAACTCCACACACAATCCTTGAATTACTTCGCAAGTGTGTGCAAGTTTCCTCAAGGTTTTTTTCTTCACCGTAAGAGCATCGAATAAAAAAGGTTCAAAGGCATTAGAAACGTTATGATTCACATCGCGTAGCGGTTTAAACATCACATGATACTATCACATACTTGAAATTTCCTCTGATATCAAGATATATAAACATGTATTGTACGTATATAACGCAACCCTACGTAGTGAGCAACTCCGCCTTGGATGAAAGTAGATATCAGCAACCTTTGAAGCAAATGGTCCTTAGAATATTGTCGGGACAAAGCCATTGGAAAACGTATCCAGTTTCAAGAAATTCTTTCATACAGATACAGCTGCTACAACTTAAACATATAGATAGATAGCTCCTCATATTTATATTTACATACTCCGAGACTTAAAGTGAGTCAGACCATGAAAGTATATAAAGAAGACGAATAACCTTTAAAAAAACACCTCGATAAAATCATTATTCATAGATTCAAAATCATTTGTTAGCTTTAGTTTGTATGGGAATTCCATTTTGATGTTTAGTATTCTATTATTTTTTTCTGGTGGCAAGTTAAATTGTTGACTTTTAGTTGATTAATGATAACAAAAATATTATTATGAAAGTACTATGCGTCCTTCCTTAGTCCAAATCTAGGGTGTGGGCTGAAAACCAGCGCTGGATCTGTCTGTATTGTAACTCAGCCCAGCAGTCGCTGTGCCTATTACATAACATAGACCTAAGTTATTGTTAACATTGCTTTTGTTTTGTTTTATCATTATTTTATTTTATGTATTTATAAAAGTTTAAAATAGAATAGAATAAAAATTTGATAACCCGTAAAAAGCTACCCCAAGCTTTATTTGCTTTTTGACAGAGCTACGTATTGATGCCATCTTATCAGTCTTTTTGCTGATCGTTACTTAGCTGATGCCATGTTTTCAGTCTCTTTTTAATGCTTTTTAATTGCCCGTTATAAAAATTTTCAATGCCGGGTTTACTCTTTCCACCTTTAAATTGTATTTTTAGACTACTATTTTCAAAGAAGTGAACGTTCCATTTGCTCACAATGGGAGGAAGGAAGAAAAGGCTCCGATCGCTGTGCTAGGAAAATATACTATTCTAGTAGATGAAGCTATAAACGAGTTAAGGGATACATTGGATAAATAGATAATTTGATCAAATACAGGAAAGGTAGAAAAACAGCGCGTTCATTTATAGTTCATAGTAGGGTACCTCGAAATTTCTTGACCTACTTATTCTGCAAATTATGATAACTTACTATACCTACTTCTTCTTCTCATACATTATACAGTTCTTTTCCGCACTTAATAATCTATTAGTATATTTTGTTCTCTTAAAAACGTTGGGTTGCCATCAATAGTTTTACGACTATATTCTTCTGGTTCCTAATATTTTAGTAATTCATCCTTTAACCACTTTTACTTAACACTATTCATTTCTATATTTTATTTTTAACTAGCGACCCGCCCGGCTTCGCACAGGAAAATGGTTATTTTCCCTAAGTATATTATGCATGTATTATACATATTAACCTTCCTCTTGAATCACTCTATCTTTCTATTTAAAGAAACCGCATTAAAATCCGTTGCGTAGTTTTAAAGATTTAAGCATAATATATAGGGATATCGGGACAGAGAAAGCGACTTTGTTTTATACTATGTAGTGATATCACTTCGTCGTTCTGTTCGTGAAAAACGGGCAACAATCCAACAGTTACCACAGTATGTGGACCGCAGATGTGGACGAATATTACCCCTAAGTGCAGCAACGAGTAGGTATATTAGTGCTAGCGAAATCGCGCTCCTCATGCATGCTCGTCGGTTTAGAGTACTCTTGACCCGACCTTTTGTCAGAACGTCCCCGATTTTATTTTCAAACGTTCGTCTTGGTCTTCCTCTTCCAACGCTTCCTTCCACTTTCGCCTTATAAATCTGTTTACGTACTAGGGCAGGGCCAATATTTATGTTTATTACCCAATGAATAAAAAAAAACATCTCTTCAGTCTAAATATTTTAGTACCTAAGTAGAGTACGAGTTAGATATTCGAAAGACAAAGAAAGGTCGTTTCAATATTTTGTTGAAGTTTGTTCAGCTGAAGTTTAAGGTTGAATTACCATACTTTATATCAATGTTTCGTATGAACAGAAATATCGGGGATCGTGGAATATATTTACATAATCGAGTCGAGAGAATTTTTGATATTTGTAATGTAACATTTGAAACTCAATACAAAGGCGATCCATAGTAGAGGCAAAACGCTGATGGGATATATTTACATAATCGAGTCGAGAGAATTTTTGATATTTGTAATGTAACATTTGAAACTCAATACAAAGGCGATCCATATAGAGGCAAAACGCTGACTGAGAATGTTAGAATATAATTCGATCATATTTGAAGTAGATGTTGAAAGATTATTTGAAATAGATATTGCGTTTCTCTTTTTATTTTATTGTGAAGATCAAATAGTATACTAATTGCTCAATCTTCAGAAATGCTTATTTTGCTTCGTTGTGAAAAAAAGCTATGTGTGTTTGTTTGGAAATAAAGATTTTATTTTTTAATATACATATAGCCTATACCTACTACTAGTAGTAACTAGTTTATCTTAATGTAAGGGGAAGCAACACACGAAACAAAAGAAAACATATATTTTTTAAACATATTACTAAACTATAGGTACCGTGAGTTCGTGTTATTGTCCATATTTATGTCTCTGTCTTCCTGCATCTTTTGTTCCGTTTCTGATTACGAAGGAGATATTTTAGAATGGTATTCTGTGGTCTAGGCAAGAGTTCACGAACAGAAATTTAGAAGTACGTATGACATGCATAACTTGAACTTTTTAACCTTATGTTTACACATAAACACAAATAAAAACAAATCTAAAATTATTCAGAATTGTATAAGTAGGTAAGTAGTATAAGTACTCATATATTAGGTAGGAGGCGGTCGGGTGGTAATAAATATGATAAAATTATAATTATGTTAAGTAAACTTTGTAGTGAGTATGACTAAACAGGACACCTACATTTGTATAAAATGGTTCGACCAATCGTATTTCTAGTCAGGAAGCGCCTTATTTTTCGAAGTGCTTGGATAGCTATTTGCTCGGAGGTCGTGGGTGGAAAGCTCTAATAAAACTCTTTTAACTAGTTCACTGGAGACTGGTAAGTACTAAGCCGCAGAGAAGAGAGTGTGCTCGAGATTTGACACTTTGGCTGCGTGGCATGTTCTTCTCATGCCGTTAGACAAACGAAAATATTTTTGCTTTATGCCTTATTATCAAATCTGGTTAACTGTCTAAATACGAGTACATCGAAATTGATTCAAATCCACTTTCTGAGGCAAAGAATATTAGGAAAAACAACGTCTGGATTACTTTTTTTCATTACCCTATGGTAACCTATATCCGGCATAAAAGTTCAGTTTAGCTTTTTAGGTTGTAACCATAGAAATATTATTTTACTTACTTGTACATAATTTCTCAATGGTTGTAACTTAATGTTAACCTATTTTCATTCAACCAGTTAAGTTGAAATTTTGCATACGTCTTTAAATTCATTACATTAATAATATACATAACCTACTCGCCAATGCAATTTGTGGAAAAAATATTTATAGGCTATTTGCTTGAAACCAGCAACAGCTTTAATCCTTCTTAGCACTACAAGCCGAGCCAGTCCCCTTATATTTAAACAGAACACCTAAATATCCATACAGAATACATTTGTATGGCATAAATGTGGCTAGGCTACGCTCTTAAAGATGTATTTTAATCAACGGTGATAATAACATGTATTCAACCAAATAAAACAATCTCACAATATAAATGGCTCTCTTCTGTGTTTTTGTACAATAAAGTTATTTTATTAATTTCGTAAAAGGGAAAATAACTCTGTTTACTGAAATTGTCTAGGTTGAATCTCTAACATTACTTTAATTTCCTTTAAATTTTATGAATAATGCTTCCTAAGAACTAGAATTCTGTGAAACGACGTAGACGGTTACCTACCTAGATTGTTTTTCTAATTTGTTTTGCCACTCCCTCTGTCTAAATGTGTGCGTGTGGAAATAAATAAAAGTTAAATATAATCTTTCATTTAATCTAGATCTATTATGGTGAATTATTTTAGCCCTAGGGTAATACTACCCCTAGATATGTTATGTTCATTCTTTCGTGACAAAAATAGACGAATTTGCTTTTTTTTATTAAATAAAAAAGGAGCCTTCTCCTTTTTTCTTTATTCGACCGTATGAATTCTGAGGTATGAATGTATTGTTTTTTTTTCTGCTCTGTGTTTTTTTCTGTGGTTTTTTTACACCTACGCTAAAGAAAAGCTTCTATAATAAATCTGCAAAGATTTTGAAACTATGTGAGTGAAGAGTTTGATATTCCAGAACCCCACTAGTGTCTGAGTAAAAAACTGTCCCTTCCAACCCACCGTCCACTCCTCGAGACCACCTGGGTGGAGGGAAGGGAAAACTCCCTTATGTGAGAATAACTGGAACTACTTCAAAGAAAACCTCTCAAAGTGATGATTATTTTATAGTGCTGATTAAATGATAGTGCGCAAAAGTGGAATGAGAGCTGCCAATGCGAAAGTGTGTTTGTTTGTCCTTCCTTTACGCCCTAACTAAGCAACCAATTGACTTGATTTTCGGCATAGAGTTAGTTGAAAAGATGGAGAGTGACATAGGCTACTTTTTACCGCAGGAAAATACCTCATTCCCACGGGAAAAACTGTTAACTCGGGCGGAGCCTCGGCGGTAAGCTAGTAGGTACATGTACCAAATTAAATGCCCTGCAGCATGTTTCATGAGTGTTTGATGACTACATTATACCAATGTCTCTATAGTGGCAGAACTTGGTCCAGCCCCCGAATATTTTTTCTTACTGCTATTTATCAATTGAATAAGTACATTTTAGGAAATCTTAATATAAGATTTGGCACTTAGTTCAAAATATTACCTCAAATTTTTACCAAAAAAGTATTCGGTGTAACCTAAAGAAATCTAGACTCTAGTTAGTCCTTAAGCTAATTGTCACCATCCATCACCTTGAAGCCGCGCCTTGTTCACAGGGTGTTCCGAGCTTATCGCTATCCATCACCCTGTAACCGCGCCTTATTCACAGGGTGTCCGGAGCTCATTCATCTTGCCCTTGAAACATTCTTCAGCCCCCGCGATCGAGTAATTAAAGGTCTGGTTAACTCTCTAATTAACCATCTTAATAACGGCCTGTAATAATTGACATTACTGCTGGTTGGAAATTCAAACTATGTTCGACTCGCATAAGGCTGCTTTTCCACCAGAGCTATGCGAGGTAGCCAAGCGGTGTGCGAGGAAAAAATCCACCAATAGAAACACTTCATTTTCCTAGCCTAGTGATTCTATTGGTGGATTTTTGTCTCTCACACCGCTTAGCTACCTCGCACAGCTCTGGTGGAAAAGCAGCCTTATGGATGGATGTAACTGGTTCGAAATAAAGCTTATTATTATTAGCACGCCATCTATGAGACGTCACTGCTAACAGTTGACAACCTACATAGGTTTGGGCTGTATTGCATGTTATCGTTCCTTGATCATCGTGGTAGCTCAATTAAGTAAGTAGTTTGACCTTAATTCTATAGATGGCGTTGCTCCGATTATATATAAAGAATGTCATAACTGAAAAAACTCTCTTTCAAATAAATTGTACCTGTCGATAACAGTTCTGTGTAAATTTTGCTTTGCCCATCCAAATTCCGCATCGAGATTTACAATTATTATAAGCTATATTCTATTCTATTCTATTTAATCTAAGTATATAAGTGTGAATGGGAGGGAATAGGTGGAAATAAACATTATTTTTCAACTAGCTTTCCGCCCCACGGCTCTGCCCGTACTAACATTTTTTCCCTAGGAATTAGGAATTTTCCTGCGGTGAAGATAGCCTATGTGTTATTCTAATGTACCTAAAAGCTAATGTAAAGATTCATTATAATCCGTTCAGTAGTTTTTGCGTGAAATAGTTACAAACATCCGTCCTCAGAAACCTTCGCGTATGTAATATTAGTAAGACAGGATAGTGATAACCTACGGATACCTAAACTATTTCAATATTTTCAGAAATTCATTTTAGTTATCTTATTCTACTGCAGTAGAGATACCTAATTATTGCACAATGCTTAGAAATCTATTTCAGCTATCCCAGATCAATAACAGAAGGGTATAACGATAAAAACTTCAGTAGATCTTAAGTATCTGGGTCAATCGGATTCTGAGTCGGCGATAAGTGACGGCGCTAGCTCGTGCTAATATAGGCGCGTAATTAAACTCCCGTCTAGAGAAACAACTAACTTATAGGGAATGTACGGAAAAATAAAACTAGAAATAAAAATAACTTCCTCTTCTTATCGAGTGGGTCGAGGTTAACCTACCTCACAAACCCTTGTGTTGGAATTGTTGAGCAGCCTTAGGCTTCCGACATGGCTCCTATAACGACTACATCCGTAGATAGTAGCCGGGACCAACTGCTGTACGTGCCTTCCGAAGCACGGCATCATCTTATTTTTTTGTCAATCAGGTGATTCAGCCTGCAATGTCCTAACCAAACTGAGGAAAGTCTCACAAAGTAAAGTGAAAAAAAAAATAGACACTTTCATCCAAAATAGTAGTTTTAATTGGAAAGTTGTATGGAGAAATCAACATTTCATTTCGTTTCCAGAAAAAGTTTAATATAGCAAAATAAAATAGAAACAATCTGATAAAACGTTTATTTTTTATAATTTAGTCTTCTCGTGCATAATTATGGTGATTTTTGTACTTTTTAGATTTTATTAATTAATTGGTTAACCCGCTTTTTCATATACTTAAACCTGCCCCAAATAGATGGGCATATTTGTTTATTTTTTTATATGTTCCACGACTTTCTATCCCCTGCCACTTGCATCCACTTCGGACCAGCGTGCTTTGGAGCAGTCGTAGAGGGCTTTGGAGGAGGCCTATGTCCGAAGACGGAGTACGGACGATGAAAGGGCTGGGATGATGATGATGATGATGATGATGATGATGTTCCAACCAACCTCTATATACCTCTTTTTTTATTTAACAGGTGGTATTAAATCACATTTGAATAAGGAACAAAATTTAATTTGGTGACAAGAAGTGATATTAAAAACCTACGTCCATCCCCGTGAACTTAATTATGACAGCCACAGTAACTGCGACAATCAAGTTTAATTTTACCGTTGTCATAAAGACGGAACTTAATCAGGTTTTATTGTCAACAAGAACGACATCCACCTGCTACAGGACGTAAAAACATTTACTTCCTCTTATAATGAACAGGTTTCCTAAGTATAAATATTGGAATTGTGATGTTTTCTAACTGAAAAAGATTTTGACCTTTTCCAAACATTAACGAACACATCAAAAAATATATATCCGATTCGGTGCCGCTGTTCTCAAGTGATACTAGTAAATATATTACATATTTGCATCGCTAAAGATTTTTAACACATGCCTGCTATTCTCGTTAGTAAACCAAGATTTTTATTTACATAATTTTTTCGATTTATTAAACTTTGCCAACCAAACCAATTCAACAAACTTAAATCCAACTCCAATGAGCTATTTCCACGAAATCTGGGTATTTTCATTGATATATGTATTATTATACAAATTACTTTCTGAAGTATTATGTAAAATCGTTAAGTAGGTATTTGAAAAGCTGATACCAGATTCAGTTAAATCGCAGTTAAGTCACAAAACCTGAGCTTTCAGAAAAATCGACAACGTAAAGTGAAAGTCAAATAAACGAAATTAACTAGAAACTTGAGACAGACATCTAAAGTAAGGCTTCCATTACGCAAACGCCAATATCAGATACCAGTAGCGACTTTACTTTTCCAAATGTCAAAGTTACTTTTGTGTTACCGGACCCTTATCTAAAGGACCTTTTGTCTTTATTTTTTAAGGTGAATGTAGCTTTCTAATGGTAAAAGAATTTTTGAAATCGGTTCAGTAGTTTTTGAGTTTATTCATTACAAACACACACTCACAAAAATACAAATCTTTCCTCTTTATAATTATATATATAATATAGTAAATATAGTAATAGTATATAGTATATAATATAGTATATATAGTATAACAACGCATTGTTAGTCTACTATTTTCAAAATACGAATAACAATATACGCCTTTCACAGACTTTGAATTTATATAAACACATTTCACCGTTGCTCCACAAAAGCGCCCAAATTCTTTTACTCCGACGAAATATTTGTACTATTTGTGGAGAAATGCCCCGAATATGTGGAATATCTTCCATTCCGACGGCATTTGTGGCTTCAACTTGGAGGTAGGGATTGAAAGATGGCATTCAGTCTGAGTTGCTGGTAACTTGGAATGTGCGCTCGCTCGGACCAAGTTTGGTTGGGACGTGACGTCACAAGTAGAGCTCAGAGCTGTCAAAGTTTGAAACTTTATTGGTTTCTGCAGAGTTTGAAGTTTAATGTCAAATTTGTTAACGTCAAGTATAGTAGGCTACATATTTGATGAAATTGGTCATAGTTTAACAGCTTTACAGCTGTGCGTAAATTATATTGAACTAGTCTAAACAGCGTTCGTGCTGCGGTTTCTCAGGTGAGTTTAGGAATTTGTATGTGGGAATGCTGGGTTGCCTGTGGAATTTCACATACATATTGCTTTCTTGGCCTACGCCATGTTACACCTCTGTACAAAGTTTCAACTTAGTAATTAAGGCTTAGCATGAATTTCTCACTCATTCAGTTTCTCGTTTTATAATTTACTAGCGACCCGCCCCGGCTCCGCACGGGAAAAATGTTATAGTGGGTTATCCTTAAGTATATTATGCATGTATTATAGTTAAAAACCTTCCTCTTGAATCACTCTATCTATTAAAAAAAACCGTATTAAAATCCGTTGCGTAGTTTAAAAGATTTAAGCATACATAGGGACATAGGGAAAGCTACTTTGTTTTATACTATGTAGTTATAATTAACTGAAGAATAGCGGCTACGCTCGTAGAATTAATAGTAAATGGCGTTTGTGGAAATTATCCATTACGTTTAATTATTTTGAACTTGTTAGTACACTCCCTCAAGTTCGTATGAAGATAGAGTTTTAATAGCATGCTCTGTATGTTCAATGTACTACACTGTAATACAGCGATCGATATATAACTGCGCATTACATAACCATTTATGTGTCAAAGTATTACGCTAGTGCTATTATCTATTCTGTGGCATCATCTATGGCTGCTGCTATATTACGTAGCGTGTAATAAAAATCCCCACTCCCGTACAAAATAATAATTTTGATTAGACAGTTTGTATGGGGATGTATTTGTATTGAATAAGCATGTCTATTCATTCAGTATATGCTAAGCCGCCTTACACTCTGTATATATTTTGCTATCCTGACCGTAATGTTGTTACGAAGTTGGAGTTTGTTATCGGGCACATTGCCGCAAACTTTTGCAACGCGCTGAAAAGTCCAACTTCGCGGCGGATGCGGCCGGCGAAGGAAAGCAATTTAACTAAAATAAATTGTTTATATGAGGAAAGCCGCGCGTTATTAAGTTAATAGCACTTCACACAAGGCAATCGACACTAAATTAGGCAAAGTCTGTGCTAACCGTAAATAAACGTTGTGTCTATGTCTATGTCTATACTATAGGTGGTAGGGAGCTGATATGCATACACCGTGAAATTTTACTGTTTGATTATCCTCAACATAGTGGTAGTGCCTACTCATCAAACTGAACATCATCACAAAAATAACAAGTTTTCATATAAACTTCAGTTACGTGACCACTTTCAATGACAAGTTGTATTTGAATTTTGATATTTCAACCTATGTTCCTTAGGGAAAGTTGTTCAGTTTCATGAGTACTACCACTATGTTGCGGATATACAACCAGTTAAATTTTACGGTGTATAAAATACTAGCGACCCGCCCCGGCTCCGCACGGGAAAATGGTTATTGTGGGTTATCCTTCAGTATATTATGCATGTATTATACATATAAACCTTCCTCTTGAATCATTCTATCTATTAAAAAAAACCGCATCAAAATCCGTTGCGTAGTTTTAAAGATTTAAGCGTACAAAGGGAGGGACATAGGGAGGGACATAGGGACAGAGAAAGCGACTTTATTTTATACTATGTAGTGATAGTGATAAAACATCCAGACACAAGGCAAACACAAGTAAGTGCTCGCTCCAAGTCCGGTGTAGCTTGATTGATCGTACCTTTTCGACACAAGCATAGGTCAATTAAAAATAAGTAAAATTATTTTTAACTTCATTTTAGGCAAATAGTATTGTGAATCCAGATAAGATATCAGATCTTTATAAGAACGTAGTTGAATACTGTACCCGTTTCACTTTCATAATTTCTTGTGTTTACTCTACATTAAACTTAGGTAATTCATGCAGAAAAAAATCAGAAAAAAAATACCATTATTAGATCTTATTATAAGACCTTAAAATATGCATCCTGGGATATATTGAAATCTGAAAATATGTTCAATCTATTTTTTTCAGTTCTAAATTAATTCAATCCTTTTAGACAAACTTATAACGAATATGTGACGTCATAAACTGTTTGGTTAAATTTTCCTGTCAAAAGCGGAAGGCTGTTCGAAGAAAATACGTTATAAGGCTTGAAGAATGTTTTGACATTTCATAAAAAGAATCTCGTTAGACTAGCCAGCCAGCTTCCTCATGATAAATGAACTAAGAACCTTTTAGACTACCCGTGGCGTCAGTCAAGGCCCGAATGAATAATATAGCATAGTGCCTACACGTATTGCATGGAAAATATGGAATATATTTTATGAGTTCACTACACACGCAAGTGACGTAACCCATTATACTGATATTATTTATGTATGAAAATTGTAGAAAATTATGTATTAAAACTGTAGTAGATTTTTTTTTGTTATAAATGGAATTATATACAAAAATAGAACATACTTGTTACACAGCACAATACAATTGTACAATTCAATTTATTTATTTATATACCAAGAGACACAACACAAAAAGACAAAAAACATGACAGAAGGATAAAAAGCGAGAAAATTTTCTTTTTATACTCTAAGGCGGCTGCCTTATTGCTAAAAGTATGTTTAACCCAGCTCTTTTTAAACCCAGATTGAGCTTTCATCCCCGGTCTCATTTCTTGCGCTACACGGATCTGATTGTAACCAAGAGTAAACCAATATAAGGCAAAAAATAGCTATTATGATATAATTGTAGCATTTTTGTAAAAAAAAATATTGTATGGGACTTTGTACCTGAAATAAATGAATTAATTATTTTTCTCTGGTAACAGAAACAGGATATAGAAATAGATCAAAACAGAGTTTAGCGAAACTATAGGATATAGGAAGCTCAAAGAAAAATTTGCCGGACCACATTGGTACACTGACACAAACAGGGGGTGGCACAAGACAAAAGTAGGATAAGAGGTCGCGTGGACGTGGTCACGTGGCGCCCTGAATCCACTTCCATGAAGCTGGAATATAAAAGTATCAGACTAAACTTGATATTTATTGCCTAGCAAACTAGAGTCTTCTGTAATCGCTCTCTTTTTTTCTTGTAATCTAGATAGTGTACATCGCTGTAGTAATAATTATTATTTTATCTTTGTAATAAATACTGTTTTAGTTCATATTTTGTTACTGAGTGCTTTGAAATAAATAAAAATAGCTATCAAATATAAAGATGTTTTAAAGACTTCCGCCATAAACTGAAATGCCCTTTACTGCTCAAATATAATAATTTTTTATAAACAACCCATAGACTGCAAAAAACTAAAAGAGATTCAATATTAAGCTCATATTATTTCTGGTTACATATTATACTTATATCAAAGAGTTTTGAAGAGCCAGCTTCGGAAGCTGGCTCTTCAAAACTCTTTGACTTATTTAAATTCCCCGCCTTCATCCCAAAATTTGATTTTTATTTTCAAATGTTTTCTGTCCAAAGTTTTTGATGAATACATTACAAATATGAAAATGAAAAAAAGTCTTAATACCTCGTATCTAGTCTTCTCGAATTCTAGCAAAATAAAATGAAACCCAAAAAAATCTTTATAAAGCCTTAGTTTCACATCTGTTTGCTAACCATAGCCTTCTTGTTGAAACTAGGGGCCTACGCTTTAAACTTTGTCAACGATAATAATCTCCAGAAAACTTCTTAAATCTTCGTAAACTCAAGACACACAAAAGTTTTAACGTGATTAAAACTTATAAGAAGTTCCTATTTCTGTTTAATTAAAAGAAACAGTGTTATTATAACAAAACTGTAACCCTAGGACTATGACCAAAGAGGTTGCAAAAGCCGCCACCCACATATTCCCACTTCTCTGACTAAAACAAACGATTTTCTCACATAAATCTGTGTGTGTACCTAATAGAATAAGAGTAACGCACGACAAAATTATTACCACACGTAAAACCTCATACTAGCCCACCGGATTTTAAATTAGGTAGGTACTTTTGTTTACATTATATCAGAATTAAAAAATATATCGTTTTTAATAGAAAATCTTATTTAGGTATATGCAATTATCAATGTTATAATATATATTAATATATTTATATGTATTTCTGTACTATATAAATTTCCATACTATTCATAACCATGTCTGCAGGTAAAAATTTGTGGTATGTGTGGTTAGTATCTCCTGATAGTTATTATATTGTTTCAATCTATTCTAGAAATTCTAATATTGTCGTATAATGACTTTTGAGCTCGTAGAAAAAGTTTAAATTAAATCCGTGCGTGATTTTTAATGCAAAGCAAAACGTACGGATCTTGAATAAATATAACTTGGTCCGAGCGAGAGGATTCTCTCTCAGTTTAATTTTCTCGAAGGCTCTAGTACAAAGACTGAAGTTTTCAGAAAATTAAATTAAATTGTCTTTTCCTAGAATAGCTCTATTTTCATTCAGATTTCATTAAAATTTGTTATAACTTTGTAATTTCGTAATAATCGATAAGTGGGTTCGTCCCCGAGCTTACCGTTCCCCGAGCTTACCGTCCCGGAGCTTACCGATTTGTAATTATTATAAAAAGTCGATTAAAATGACAATCTTGCTTTAAAGTACTATTAGCAGCAAAAGTGCAAAGTCGAATTTTATACTTTATAGGAATAAATAATAAGTTCTAGATCGCGGTTAAATAATCACGTTTATTAATCTGCTGGTGTAATTATCACAGGTTCTAATCATCACAATAATTTGTTTTTTTATTAATAATTATCATAAAAATATGGTTTTGTTATATTTAATTTAATAGTTACACATACATTTTTAGTCTTATAACTTTCATCATTAAGTTCACATAATTCTGCCTGCAGTAACCAAACAAACACATTTCATACCTACTTTAAAACACTTTTGATGTCTATTGTACAAGTTGGAAATAGTAGAAAAAAAAACAAAATAAAATGTAATCAATTTTATCAAAATCGGTAAGCTCCGGGACGGTAAGCTCGGGGAACGGTAAGCTCGGGGACGAACCCCATTAAATCTTCCTGATGACTTATTAGGGTAAATAATTAATTTATTGTGAGTGTAGGCTTCATCATTTCAGCCGAAAGACGTCCACTGCTGGACAAAGGCCTCCCCCAAAGATCTCCACGACGATCGGTCCTGCGCTGCCCGCATCCAGCGGCTTCCCGCGACCCTCACCAGGCTTTTTTAGCTTATAAGATGGTTGTTGGTGTTGAAAACATCGTGAGGAAAGCTTCAAACACCGGTGAAGAAATTCAAAGGTTGTGTGTGAAGTGGTGTGTACCATGGCACAGAAGAAAATAATAGTACTAACCCGTACAGAAAGGACACTCACCCCCCCGCGCTAAAATGAGTTCCCCGCCCGATATGGCGCCCCACGCCCCGCACCCCGCAGGCACCGCGGGACTCTACCAGGGGTGTTCGGGGGTGTTTTACATAGCGCCTAGCCCCATTGACTTGTAGTTATATTCAGTTGTTGTTAAAAAAGAAGTAGCTTGTCAAAACGCGTTTTCTGTATGGAGTGACCGACCTGTGACCATGGTCTAAGAAAACAGGGTCTTGCATTCGGACCACGTGACTTGACACAAGCCTACGTCATCATGATGTTCATCCTTGTCGCATGCGTGTTAATAGACCATGGTGTGGACAGAGTGGTCGAATAAGGGCATGTATGGGCTGTAAACGATAATCCAAAGGGGGAATATATAACATACGACTAATACCGCATTACTTATTAGTAGATTAGATACTAGCAGCCGACGGTGCGAGGCTCATGCGCTAATACCATAATCCCCGCTGCCTGCACGTTCATTCACAGCTAGTGATGTGACGTTCCCGAAAATATTCCCACCATTCCCGAGAAATTTCCGTTCCCAGGAATATTCCCAATGAAATTTGCTGTTCAAGCTGCCTAAATGTGGTAGACCGGATTGGACTTTTCCGATTATTATAGTTACCTAACGACCCGACCGACCCTACAGATCTCACTGACTCGTTCTAGTTGGCCTCAAACGGAAAGTAGCATTCTTAGTGTGGGAATAACAACCTTCGTGGTCGAGTGGTCAAAAGCTCGCTTGACGTTACGGAGGTTCCAGGTTCGAATCCCGGTGGGGAAGGAACTTGTTGAACAAATATCACTTTGTGAGACTTTCCCCGGTTTGTTTAGGACATTGTACGCTGAATCACTTGATTGTCCAGAAAGAAAGATGATTCCGTGCTTTGGAAGGCACGTAAAACTGTTGATCCCGGCTATGATCTACGGATATAGTCGTTACAGGAGCCATGTCAAAAGCCTTAGGCGGCTCAATAATTCTAACACCTCATTCATCTCTTTCCCGGGAACGGCACATCACTATTCACAGCCAGATAACGTTACTACCGTCAAATTGAATACACCAATATATCACTCCCATTACGGGACTCGGTGGAATGGAAACTGATCATGTCGATACCATGTCGCTGTACTCGTACTAGCTACTAATACTTACAATTTAAAAAACTATTCGAATGTGATGTAGATGATGTTGCTGTAGAGATGACAATTCAGTTTAGGTTATAAGCTAAGTCGCAAAAAGAGTTTAGTACTAAACTAAAGGACTAAAGGCAAAGATTAATAAACAACCTTTTTATGATAAGTACTTGTATATTCTTTTTATTTTTTCATTTTTTTATATCCCTCGTAGTCTGGAATAGTTTACAAGCAGTTTTCTCATCTCTCCTAAATTCAAAGTAAAGTGCTGATAAACCCCGGTCGAGACCCTTGTCAAGTCTATCCAACTACGTTTATTTATCTCACTTTATATCGGCCAATGTGTATTCCATTTTCAAATTCATATCCACTCTTACGTGAAAAACAACATCGTGTAAATACATACCTGCAAAAGAAAACGGAATGTTTTCACGTGAAATTAACAGGGTAGGCCAAGCCCTTTTGTACAGACGTATAGGTATGTATGTACTCGTATATAAGGTAATAATTATTTATCTCACTTTATATCGGATAATCAGCTTTATCTAGCATTACCCGTTTATGCTTTTACATTTATCGGTAGCCAGCCACCCATGCTTGGCAATATGAACAATGCCAAAATAACATTTGTTTTGGAAAATACATGGGAACGCGGCTAGCGTATGGGTACCTTTGCGCCCAGGGCAACCAGGAGCGACCATTTGTAAATAATGTATAATATGTAAATAATGTAAACTGTTTTTGTAAATAGGTTAAGTGATAAAAAAATTATATACCTTTCTTGTTTAATGATAAATAAAAATAAAACTTTATTACTACGAAATAGAGCGGAATAAAAACTACTTTCTGAAGCCATAACGATACTGTACATAGTGGCTACGTTAATCTCCCATAAAGGAATAAAAGCAAATGTCGTGATAAAACTTTTCCACTTACGATGATAAAACGATTCCTAAGTAAGATGAAATAAAAACAAAATTGAAAAATGGTGTGCCGTCACGGGACAAGTGGTATGTGAAACTTTGAAATTATAACAGTGGTGCATAGTTAGTTTATGATTACTTTAAGTGGTTTTACACAAATATACACTACCTGTAGAATAGTTTTCTATCTATATTTCTTTAATAAATATAGCGTGGCGACCGACGCGACGCCCGCTTGCCACGGTCGCCACGTGAATGATCAGTTTTACCCCTCGCCTAAGTTATTTCACATAAAAAATATTTCAGCAACAACATACAATAAAAATACCTACAAAAAAAAAACAAGTTAATCAAATGCAATACAAAAATTAAAATTATCAGCAATTAAATTATATTTATGCGCACATAATGATGCTGTTCCGAACTGGATAGTTCTTTTCGTGATGAGTTCATTATTTTCAGTAAAAAAAAATATTAACCTTGCAAAAGTAAATAACAAATCCTTTGTACATACTTTATAAAACAAGAGTTTATCTTTAGAATTTTTTACAAAGAATAAACAGTGACTCAATTCGGTTATTGCTTACTCAGCGCAAAAATGAATTTCTAAATCAGATTACTTTATCCGCACACACCATTATTATGAACACGCGAATTTAATCATGTGTGTGCCTCTCACGCATATCTCCTCGGAGCCTCATAATATGATATTTTTGGAGCTCACACATTATTTATACGAATGATAATGTTTGCGCTCGTCACCGAGTCTATACATTATTCATCAGATTGTGCTAAGGCTCGTACAAGAGAATAGAAATTACTCTATTAAAAACTTAGTACCTGGGCTACGGAGCTTTGCTCGGTTATAAACTAAAAAAACAAAAGTATGTCACCGAGCGGGATTCAAACCCCGCCGTCCGTGTCTTAACCCGCTGAACCAGACGGACAATGGCCGGCAGGACGAAATTAGCGACCAAAGAA
Organism: Teleiodes luculella; assembly: GCA_948473455.1. Taxonomy (NCBI): domain Eukaryota; kingdom Metazoa; phylum Arthropoda; class Insecta; order Lepidoptera; family Gelechiidae; genus Teleiodes; species Teleiodes luculella. The sequence goes on from OX419602.1 coordinate 9,490,994, forward strand.
ACTGCGTGGAAAGAAAAACGCATGAAAACTCGAAAACACGCGTTGTCCCAAACATAAAACTAATCTAGATCGATTGTTTACCCCCGAAAACCCCATATACCAAATTTCAGCGAAATTGTCAGAGCCGTTTCCGAGATAACAGAAATACATTTATAAATATATAATTATTGCTCCTTTAAAGGTACAAGATTTGATTACAAAATCTAGACAGTGAAAAGCTACTTTCAGTCATACTACAAAATTCAATATTTTGTAGAAGTAAAATTTAATTTACCGTTTTATTATTTTTCATTATTTCATCAAAAATAATTAAAACATGGCGACATTTAAATTTCCGTACTTTGAAATAAACTTGCATATCTGTTAGAACCATCAGAACTATTGTGTATTGTAGGAAAGGAATAAATAAAAGCGTTCTTTTTAAAAATATATCTTGCTAATAGTTCTATGAAAATGACATAAAATCAGTCAGTCTATATAACTACTATAGTTAAAAATATTATTATTTCTAAAAAAGTATAGCAACTTTAATGTTTACCTATATCATAAACAGATAGAGAGACAGACAGACAAATTTAAACATCAACGTTATTCGTACATAATTTTAATTGAAAATTAACAAACAATACGTAGATAGAGCCGTCACATGTTATTAATATTACTGTTGGATTATAATTAATTGTTCCCTTGCTGCGACAAATTGCGTGCGAAAATAGCGTGTTGTAAATTAATATAATTTGGGTATATTCACAATTAATTTTCGCTGAAGACTTTATACATAGATAGAAACGTTAAATTTTATACGAAAGCCGAGATAATATGTTTAGTTAGTCATAATGGTCTACCAACTTTACTATTGTAGTACTAGTTTGAAGCTTAGGGCCAAGCTAAGCCTACATGTAGGTGGCGACTCAGTTTAGGTAACACATTTGAAATAACACTAATGAGCATTTGACAGTAATTAAACCCAGAGAGCCATAAAATGGCGTTATAGAAATACTGACTGTCGACTGGCTGATTTTGCCCCAATGTTTTATTTCAAATTCGCTCTCCACCCTCTTTCAAAATACTCGTACGAGCTTATATGCTAGATAATTTCCTTTTCTAAGTAGAATCTAGTTAATCTCACTTCAATGAATTATTAAATGAAAATTAAATATAATTCGCTGCAAAAACCAATCTGTCCATTTTAAAACCTTTTCCGTTTTACCACCATGTGTCTAAAAATCTTCTATGAGATATCTCACTTCAATGAATTATTAAATGAAAATTAAATATAATTCGCTGCAAAAACCAATCTGTCCATTTTAAAACCTTTTCCGTTTTACCACCATGTGTCTAAAAATCTTCTATGAGATCCTTAGAGTATAAATAGAAACATTTCTTTTTATTTTTTTGTATATTTTATTTTCTAAGATGAGATCTTTCACACAAGTCTGTGTAAGTTTTGTAATAAAGTCTAATGTTTATTCATAAAATGATGTTAATCAGTGGATGCATTTTTGACCAATTCGATGGTATGTTTTATTAAAAATCAATAAATTTGTTTCCAACTTCAAAACACGTCAATCATAATGTTTGGTTAGTAATTTTAATTTGAGGATTAACTGTTCATATACGAGTATATATAACAGATCTATATAAGATTTATCAATGTTGAATGTGTGGACGTGCGATATGACCACAGGCCGGGATATTGCGATCCAGGGCGCGACCACGGCACGCCATTTGCGGCTTAGGGCTGTCACTACGCCGTTTGCACTTCATTTTCACATTTGTTGGGATAAATTTGTATTTATCTGTTAATTCGTTAAGCAATTTTTTTTATAAAGATTATGGTATGATATTACGGATAATAATTTTACTATATTTATTGAATCACTACAGTGGCTTGACGGCAGTAATTTGGTTAAAAATTGTTTAGTGATATTCTTAATGCATCTTTAACAAAACCAGTGGTCTTATCAATCTTGAATATTATGACCCGTTGAATACATGGACGGCTAAACCGTTTTCTATGTAATTATCAGGCAACCTTTAAATTGGCATAGCGGGTGATCCTGTAAAATTTCGTAGCAATTGGATCAATAAATACAAACTTATAATTACTTTTTTGCTATCTCTAAACATGCGCTGTTAAATATCTGGGCACACGAATGACAAAGGGTCTGAACATCGTTCATTTCTCAACAAAGAAACGCCGGTCGAAACAGCCATTACTATTACTCACAAACGGCGCCGCTGCCCTTCACGCATCGCGACTCACACGCCGACTTAAGGGCAAGATATCCTACGAGAGTCCCGACGGAGACGTGACTGGAATAATTTACTCTGTTTCTCGTCACGTAAGGCGTTTTTTCTAAAAATGATTTCATGTAGTGGTTTTTTGCTATGCCGAAGATATTATCATAATTTTCAAGCTTATCTTTAGGCAAGTAGAAAAAAGGGCCATTGTGCGAGGGCAGGCTGGGGACAGCAGTTATTTTCATTAATGCCCTGTTTTCCTTTCTCAAAGATATTTAGAAAATAAAATACCAATACAGAGTTATACCTAGTTCAATATAATATTCAGGAGCCGTCGTCCATCTGTCCGTTTGTTCCGTTAACTAAATAGTTGACGACTGTTTCAACTCGACAATATAATAATATATTCGAAACACCATTTCACTCCAAAGTTTCCAACTTCCAAACTCAATCCCAAACGGCACTTCGAATATTGGAACTTATATCAACATCTGTATTCACACACGCACAGACAAACGTTTCTGTGAAACGTGTTCGTATTCTAGACTGTTCCATTACAACTTTGCTAATTTGGAAGTTGTGCGGTCGGAACTTGCCGACACGCGAGAACTCCTACTTTCAATGAAGAATTCCATTTATTATACTCTGTTGCGGCTCCTTGGAAAACTTTCCCTTTTTAGGAGCATTGTTTTGACGGTGCTAACTTATATCTTTCAGCTAGCTTTCTGACTCCATCCGCTTTGTACCTACCGTTTACCGTGGGGTGGGTTTATTTTCCCATGATAAGAAGTAGATCATGTGCTAATACGATAATACTGTTAAGATCCATCATTATGCGTCTTGTAATTTTTGCGTGATTGAATAATCAAAAACATTCACATTCACAATATGTGCTCTGAATAAAAAAATGTGTTACCGTTCTACTAAAAAATATAGAAAAGTAATTTAAAAATTTGTACTCTCTTATACATATTCAACACGGCAGCAGCATTAATGAATCATCATACTCTTCTTCTATGAAAGAAATACAGAAAGAAAACACATTTATTTGCACTGTTGCGATAAATTACACACTGAAATGTAGAAAAAGATAAAAACATTTTTTTAAAGCATGAAATCGTTTAGTATGCATCTACACCACAGTATACAATAGAGTACAAAAGCGAAAAAATGTCTCGGCTCAGCCAGCATATGACTAGCTCGGAGAGAGCTAAACGCTGTTTTTCAGTCGATCCTGCTCCTTATCGCTAGCTCCTGTTCGTCGACCGACCCAAGAAGTGGTGTCGGTCTGACGTAGTAAAAGTTAAGTTAAGAGTAAAAAGCCGGAGACACTATGAATGAGTGAACTTTTTATTTGGTTAGTAGTAGTGACCCAGTTAATAAGTGCAGTTCATTGTAGATTATCGGGTTGCCGCTAGAAGCACGCAAACTTACAATGGCAACCCCGGGGATCACATTGTTTACGTAACCCTCTCACATAAGCTCTGACATAACCAACACTCGCATTTATAAACTAAAGTGCTTCTAGTTACATCATGTAAATCGTGACTTGCAAGGTTAAACTAAGATTTCTCGATACTCGTTTTAGATGGATTCAACTAAACTAAGTATTGTATTCGATAACAACAAAATTTTGATGAGGGTCTTACTGACTGGAAAAATACGAATTGATGGACTTCATACACAAACTTAGGTTTTTTGCAGGCGTACAGTTACCTTCCCCGTTAGAGACTTGAATAAGTGTATATTATTATCGAATCTAAAAACATAACCAGCGACTCTTGGAAGTAAGCCACATAAAAATGAGTACGCTATCAACAAATGGAATAGAATAGAATATATGTACTTAAAAGGATCTTAGTTATTTATTTACATAACAGTTTATTGTACACATAAAGAGACAAAAAACAGATACATATAGATAGACGACACAACAGGTCTGCTTATTTGTGAAGAAATATGTTACAGCAGACCCATTTTTATTAATTTAATGAAGACAGGAAAAATAATTTACCTATTTACCAGATACCTATGTAAAATTTATTGCTCGTATAAAAGTTATGTGTAATCGTCCTCGATCAGCTTCCAACTTAGCTTCTTCACCAGATCGTCAGTACAAGAAAAGATAACATTTATGTGGACCGTAAAACTGTCAAAATAAGCTGTATACTATTATCATAGGAGCTTAATATTTTCATGAGAAATATTTTAAAAGGTGGCTGGATTATAGAGGGTGTTGTTATTTAGGTCCACATCATCAAGCGCAGGTAGCCCGAGCGTGATCCGATTTGCATGTAACCTTTACCCGGGGCCAATTTAAAACCAGGACCGTCAATTTTAATTAGATATTCTAATTTTTCACCCAAGTACCTAGAACTGTACATAATACTGCTGGGTTTATAAACATACTTTGGTCCGTTTTGTTATAATTTTGGTTTCGTAATTGACCATGAAGAGGATGCATACGTTTGTTTAGCGTGAAATAAATAAGTCATGTTTATTTATATGCATGAATATTATTTTCAATCGATAATAATTTAGTATTATTTAAATAACATTAATTTTATACACTAAATTATTATATAATTACTAACATTTTATGAATATCAAACTACAGAACATATTTTGAAACCTTGTGATGTAATATTGTGACCCCTTCAGTCGTCCTGAAAACATTGATTGCCTAGCTTATTATCTGCTGAAGCTGTACGTACATGTTATTAAAGCGAATAAAATTTATTATTTTTAGTTCAATTCACAAAACAACTGGCCAGACCATTCAGTTACTGTTCGATAGAGCCAGATGATTTCACCCACATCGTACCAGAATGAAGGATTACATGTATGTATCACCGTAAAGTAGGTGACAAAAGTATTAACTTTCTATCTCTGTTTGATTCTTTGTGGCAAAAAATCTTTAATAAAGAAAAAATATAATATAATACCTTCAAAGATTTCGAGTTGAAAAGGTTTTATTCCCAGTATTCTGAAATATTCGGTCCCGCAGTTTTATTGTCAAGGGTATGTAGGTAGAGCTTTAGTTTCACCACTCAAATAAAAAAATAATATGTTAAAAAGTTTATATATATATTTGCTTTAAAAATAAAGCTAATGTCGTACTTCTTTATAAGCCTCAATTATTTAATAATAATGTTTATAACAATAATTATAATTTACTTATATTGTAATTTGACACATAATAACTACATATTAAGCTCAGACAGCTCTATTTCTCTGACACGATAAGGTTGTTTAAATAGGTTTAAATGTTACTTTTACCTAGTAAAGTGGTTTTTTTTATAATTGACCTCTGCTTGTATCGAATAGGTACGACCAATCAAGCTTCACCGGACTTGCGGGGGAGCGGAAGACTCTACCCCAAAAAAAGTCATATACCAACGCGTCTAGGGGCGGCTCAAGGGAGCCTCGGACCACGGCTTAGCGCGTTGATATTGAAAAACATCGTGAAGGAGACGACGCCTGAGGGGCTCCGTCTCTGATTTTCAATTTTGATTTTGGTCCTGGCCCCGCCCCCGCTAGCGGGTACGGGCGTTGTTACCTGAAGGGTTAGTAAAGTGGCATGTTGTGTTTCACAAAATCTTAATTTTAAAATTATATATTATACTCGATAAAATTTAAATCATTTCTGGATTGTAATGTGTTTGCTCCGACCACGGACGCTACGACTTTCGTAGCACATGTCTACGAGCGTAGCAACTGCTACATAACCTCTACGCTTCGTTTTCTACAAACAACAACACACTTATATACCTCACCAACCCACTCTTCCTGTCAGAAATATTTTCAGATATTTTAGTAAAGGTGAAGTACACTTCTAATAACTACTTACCCGTCAACGTTTACTTAAAGATAGGATACAACAAGGCACTTATATGTGAGAACGGTAAAGAAAATGCCATCTTGAACTATTTTTGGGTCTCTTAAATTTTATTTTTATGAAGAAATGTTATTGATAATATCTTCAGATAAAATTAAACACTATGTCGCTGTAAAGATCAGATCTTTATTATTAAAAAAACTTTATTAAAAACTTTATATTGTTATCAAAATATTTTACATTGTTTTCTAAATGTTATTTTATGTAAAAACTAGCTTTCCGCCCCCGGCACCGTCCGCATTAACAGGTTTTCCCGTGGGAAAGAGGTATTTTCCCGTAGTAAAAAGTAGCCTATGTATTATTCTGATGTATAGTATAAGCTAATATTATTGTAAAGTTTCATTAAAGTCCGTCCAGTAGTTTCAGAGCTTAGCATGTACAAACAGACAGACAGAAGGACAGGTTTTTTTTTCTTCAAAATTTGTATTTTTGTGTTCAGCTGCACTTTCTTTATCACCTACAATCAGTTTTTTGAAAAACAAATCAATGTACAGACACGCCCATTCTTCAGTTTTATTCACAGAGATTATAGTATAGATATAAGAAGATTACTAGTAATGTATCGCTCAACGCAAGCATTTCTTCACCGAATTTTAAATATGAAATATCTCTCCAATCTTCAACATTCTCTTTTTCATACCAGAATAGGTACTGAACAGAACTTCTAAAACCAAAATATTCCTCCCGCAAACATTAATCATCCAATATGCAATCTACACCCGGCAATATAAACCCTGTTATTATTAGCATTAAGTATATTACTCGTATTACACGTCTATACATAGTCATTTTGTTTAAGTATATGCTGCGTCTCTGGTTATTTAAGCAGGCGTGGGCCGTGTTGCCAACTTAGCTCGTTGTAGCTAGATCAAGCTATTTTCTGGTGTCAGCAGCTACAATTTCATGAAACTTGTAGCTTAATTTTTTACCTAGGTACTTTTTCTGGCAAAAGTACTTTCTTCAAATAAATAAATGGCAATCTGAAGAAATAGTTCAATTTTGGGTGAATTTTGTACGAAAAATTGCAAATTTCTTTAGTGAAAGAAAACATAATCATATAACATAGAGAGATAACTTAGCAGTATGAGTTTGGTAAAAAAATGTATTTAATTTTATGATTCTAAACTCAAAACATTTGCTTTCTGCATCAAAGATTACCTACTACGTAACATTTAGCTACTTTAAGCAGTTTTTTTGTATAATCTAGCTAAATTTGGCAACTCTGATCGTGGGCAGAATGTACGTACTCGTAATCTCAACGGACTGACAACGTGTCTATTTCTGTATTTGCCCAGGCGTCATCAGACTGTGACGTCACACGCGTCCTCTTATCACACCCTGTAAACAACTGACAACTTGTTTACTCGAAGACCACCATTATTCGGTTTACCTAAAGGTTAAGTGAATCACCCCAAGGAATTATTAGCATGGGGTCAGTGGTTCTTAAAGAGTGATAGAAAGGAGATTTGAAAATTCGTTTGTTTATCACGTTGTGGATTTGGATAGAATTTGGTAACTATGGACCGGGATCTAAGATTATCATATAGATTTTTCTGTCATAAGTATTATTTATCCTTCCCTTGTATTTACATTTAAAGGGTTAGGCGATATCAAGTCCGGTGAAGCTTTATTGGTCGTACCTTTTAGACCCAAGCGTATGTCAATAAAAAAAGAGAATATCTTCCTTTTCAAACTTAGGAGCTGCGCTCTTGACGGTACAGTCCACACCAATGTTCTGTTTTCCATGTTAATACGTGACATCTTCTCTTTCCTAAAGGAAGTCTGTACTATGTATTCTTCTAGATCCTCCTTTGTTTCTTTTTCCTTCTAACGTTCCTGCAAAATACTAGACCAAAAATACACCTCAATGAAGTTTGAGAGCCACGGACGTGATTTGTAGCTAATGGAACAGAAGGCTGAATTAGTCCCCGTTTAGACAAATGGGCCTTAAAGCATTAAGACACACGGAACTCGTCTTAGGGATTCGTCTTCATTACTTAACCAGGCACTTACTGAATGCTATTCTACAACAAATAATATTGAAGGTAAGTAAGTAACATCTATATTCTTTCATTTATAATATATTCATCATCAGTGACATAGGGTTAACAGAACAAACTTGCTAATCGTATGGGTTTCTTAATTAACCTATCTCACAAACCCTGGTGTCACAATTATTGAGCCGCCGAAAGCTTCTGACATGGCTCGTGTAACAATTGTTATAGTTAGTAGCCAAAACCAATGCCTTACGTATCTCCCGAAGCAACGAATTCATCTTTCTTTTCGGACAATCGAGTACAGTAACCTAACCAAACTGGGAAAGAACTTACAAAGTGATATTTGTTCGACAAGTGCCCCACCGGAATTCGAACCCGAAATCACCGCGCATTTACCACACGACCATGGAGGCTGCACAATACTGCACATGTAGGTCATTTTAGGTATAGCAAGTACAAAAATTAATGAAAATATAAAATAATTGTCAGCGTAGATTCTATAAATAAATTTGCCCTCGTTCAAAGGATCATAAATAATCTTTGTTAAAGTATTTAAGTAATTCCTTTACAAAAGAGAAAGAACCACACAAAGGCGGACGAAGCCAAGTTTTCAAAGAATTGAATTAAAGTTACTCTTCAGTACTTTTACTCAATACTATGGGAATGGGAAAAGATTGTTGGCGGTTGTTACAGAGTTCGAAAAATCTATAATAAAATAGCTTTTCGTCTGTAATGCCGCGTTTGTGTTTTCCCGCGGTAAAAATATTCCAGTATCTTTCTTCTAGTTTTAAATTAAACTCAATGCATTAGAATCTATTATTTTATTATTAGTTTCTGAACATCACCAAAGTCAAAATATTGTATTATTTCATAAAAATATTCTGCTTGAACGACGATAAGTTGCTTAGAGTTTTCGTTTTATAACTGTTTTCGGTAACGGGGTGAGCAGAATTTTTTAGTCGGCTCGTATTGTAAATAGCTCAAACTTCATGTTTTGAAAAATCGAATAGTCTAATTTACAAAAATGTTCTGTAAATTTAATTTTCTGGTTCTATTTGAATAATGCCATTCAGTACTAAGTAAGCTCTTAAAGTTGCTTGCTACCTTTTAGACTATTAAGCGCAAATTCAAACTAAAGTAATTTAGTCATTATAGTTTTTTAACGTTAATGACGTCACAAGTTAATCATTTTTGTTCCATGGCCCAAGACCTGAATGCTTATTGGTATCTATAATTAAAAAGCTTTGTTCAAAGCTCGAAGCCTTAATAGATTGGTATATTAATTATTCGATGTTTATCTAAAGGTAGAGCCAAGCCGAAAATATCCGAGGCATGTGTCAATTAGGCAAATGATATTATCGAGATGTGTCCAGCCCAGTGACGCTGAAGACATCTATTCATAGACCTACCCGACTGGAAATGGATTTATGTTAATCAAGCCGAATATATCAAAGGTCACAGGTCAACGCTAGATTATAGGTAGCGATAGATTTTTATCAAAAGCATAATATAAATAAATATGTGGGGACATGGACATCTCACACACGGCCATCTGACCCCAACCCCAAACTAGGCAGAACCTGTACTATGAATGCCAGACAGCTGATATATATAAAATTAATAATTTAAAAAACTTTAGAAAAACACGCTTAAGATGCTTACTTGAAGAGTTTCACTATCTAACTTTGGGATCCTTCATCAGACCCTGGTTAAGTGGTCACCTCACCTCGCTAATATAAAGGTCTTATTTAGACTAATTAAATGAGCCCAAATTTGGTGGGTTTACTAGCAGCCGTTGAAGAGTTCCACTATCCACCTTCCGGCTCCAGCATCAGATCAGCTTGTTTGTGTCAAATTATTGTGTTGTCATCGGAATTACGTATACATTCCAAATTTCATTACGCTACGACCCTTGGAAGATGGTTAAATTAGTTACCCTAGATTCCATTACATACTGTAGTTACAAACAAGTGGACCTAATATAAAGCGTGTAAAAATATACAACATCCAGACACAAGACAAACACAAGTGCTCATCATACAAATATTTGTGCTGGGTGGGATTCGAACCTGTCGAATATAAGTAAAAATAACAAAATATTTTAAATAAATGTATTCACTTCTAAAATGTGAATCATACTTTAAGTATACATGCATATAAGTAAACGAACATAATACTCGTAATATTATAACCTAAAAATATATAATTTTCTGAACTGTGTGAATCTTAAAACTTTTCATATTCAAATTATTATTTATAGCACTCACTTTAGTCGACATTTTATAATCACAGGTTTTTATTAATCAAATTAATAGGACAGGATAGGAGGATAGGATTTTTTTTTGGTCTTTATCCACATTCAAAGTAGGCTACTTAAAGAGTCGCTTTTTTAAATTCCAATAGCGTCAGCTCTTTTTAAGGGCTTTCAGATAAATTTGAAAAAATAAATGATGCTGCTGGGAATTAGGACCTGCTCACCATTTCAAATTTATCACGCCTAATGAACATGTAATTCAATATCCTCCGGGAAAGGGTTTTATAAGGGCTTAGAACTTAATGAGACAATCATGGAATATTAAGTGCTAATTCGGTTATACGCGCTGCCTTTTATAATTATTAGATTTTCTTATCGGTATACCATTAATGAAGGAAAGTTGGAAGGGAAAGGAAAAGAGGACGACCTAGAAAGACAATATATAGACCAAATTAAGGAAGGAATTGATGTCGTGTCGTACCAGGAGATCAAACAGAGGACGGAAGACAGAACAGAATGGCGTAGACTCCACCGACAAGAGCGCGGCTCTTAAATATGAAGAAGAATACATACATACAAAAACTCACGCCCCTTTCCCGGAGGGGTAGGCAGAGACTACTTCCTTCCCCTTGCTACGATCCAAACATACTTCTAAGAAGAAGAATACCATTTGGGTAATTATATTAATTTGTAAAGTATAATAGTAAAATTTCTGCTAAAATAACGACGTACTTCTACGTATAAAGGTATTCCATCAACAAAGGTGTGTATTTATCTATCATAGATTTCTTAAAAACACTTAATAACGTCAGTTAAAGTAGCTTTTCTTAAACCAAGACCGTTATTCTGTTCCCAACCGACTCATGCCTATTTGAACAAAATCTTTCCAATTTTTTTCCGATAGAAAATCTATACTAACAAAGTGAATTCATTCCCATTTCCCGAAAACATATTTGCCTATTTTTTTTTATTGAAAGAATACTGAATCTTTTTGACCTTCAAGATAAGTATTTGGGTTAAATTCTTGGTAATACGGACCCTCCCACTGCGAATCTATTGATACAAGCCAGTCAATATCGGCCGAAGGTTTCGGCACGTTTTGGCCAACACCAATTACCCCTTCCTATTAAGTGCATAGCTTTTGCGGAGGAGCTATCGAACGTAATTACGTAGGTAGTAAAATAAAGATCAATTTCTTTCGTCGATCGTCCCTATGTGTGCCATACGTGTTTATGTATGTGTGCCATACGTGTATATTATGTATATCTACTATTCTATTGAGCTCCATTTACAAATGTTTTACCCGACCCGTGACAATATGTTATAATTATGTAGTTAATCTAATTATGTAGTTAATGTTTTTTCGACACATATAATTATGTAAAAAAAACGAAAAGCAATGTCATACACGTTCTCCTTTCTTTTTTCAAATTCTAATTTAACTCTACCAATATTTTGTTCCGTTAATACGTTTGGCACAAATCATGAGACCTAAAGGTTATAAAGTTTTAATTACAGTGCTTGCGTGGTTACCATTGCGGACTAACAATTTTTAAGTACGTAGGCTTTCGTAGGGCTACTTATAAATAAATGAGTTTGTCAAGGAGAGTTCGAAATTCGAAATAAACTAACCTCACTATATGAAAGGAGCTAAAACCTAAAAGAAATATATTTCAAATAGAAATGTTAAATTATTCTGTGGCAAACAGAAAGTTTAAAACTTTTCCTATTTCCATTCAGAATAACATACAAAACAACCTAAGTTTATTTTATAATCAATACTCGTAAGGCGTACAGTAACATTTAATGCGACTTCTTATATAGGCGAATTTACGAGAAGGTCGTTAACAAAACGATCCCGAAGACACGAGGCTGTCCTTATTTGTTCAGATAACAAAAGGCAATCTTGTTGCTAGCATTCAATTACAGCCTAATTTCGTTCCCTGAAACTTGTCTGTCTTGATTCCGGAGGCTTTGTGGATGGGTACAGTGACACTAATGAGTAAAGGACATCCGACACGGGCCTGGAAAAGCCTTCGGTATTTTTATTCTGTTAATTAGTGTATTTATTAAGGTTATATAAAACTTTAAGTTATTTTAAAAATTTTTAGATAAATGAAATCGCGGAGATACCCCATAAATGTGTGTTGGTTTTAATATTGAGATACTATCATCCATAGAACCTCCTACGTAAATAATTATAAGAATATATTAGAGAATGTTGTTCATAAAAGGATAAGTTGAAAGCTCTTCCAATGCTTAACATTCTCTGCGTGTGATTGTATCTACATATACCCGTGCGTTGAACTGCCCGTATTATTGTCACTAGTACTCATACTAGATAAGATTACACCGAAAATAGATTGGCAATGTCATGGGTACAAGGCAGCGTATAGCCGGTCGGTAGATAACATGTTAAATCTTGAAAGGGCCTTTTTCCTGTGATTCGGATTTACGCCCGCGCGCGGATCTGGTCCGGGTGATAGCACGCTCCTGGCCGCACGCAAGACAAAAATATCATTTGCAGCGACACGCGACAGCGAACCTGCCTAGGGCATTTTTCCTGTCTTGCGGATTTTACATGCTGCCCGCATCCTATCATTTCATACATCTTTATCCTGTTATGCGGGAAACACTCGGCCTGTACGCGCTTTGGCTGCGGGAGCGCTGCCTGCGTGCGGGCTATCCGGATGCGGGCATCGTTCTTCTGCCTTCAAGTGTTGCTTTTCTTGTGACGCGAATACCCCGCTTGGTCATAGTATGAGCACGAGTTTAGTTTAGTCACTGGCGGCACGCACGATACTGCCGTGTCGCTGCAAATGAAATCTTTGTGCTACGTGCGGGCCAGATCTGTTTGTGGGTGTAAATCCGCATGACAGAAAAAAAGCCCTAAACTCGTGTTCATAGGTACATGACCGACCATGCGTGCGATTCGCGTCACAGTAAAAATAACAATTGAAGGCAGAAGACCAGAAGGAACGCATGGCTTCGCGTCTAAAGTCAATCCTCGTACCAGCCGCGTGCTTCCAGCATAACAGGTGTCACGCCGCGGCTCACCAGGCCCTAGGCGAGCCGACAGACGCGGCCGTAGATAGAAGAATTGGAAGTTGGTAGAATGAAATGTTGAAGTGACACTGTATTAATTTAGTTTATTATTCACAAGGTAAAGTGTACATTTTTAGACTCGGCATTTATCTTTTTTTTTACAAACTTTTAGAAAACCGGCCGTAAAGTCCGGTAGCTAAGGAAAACTGAAAACAAAATGGACGAAGATGACGAATGAATTCGAAAATTAAATATTTGAATTTAGACGAAAAAGGAACGGAAAATAACGTAAAATCCTTTCAATGACTTCCACTGTCACTGATACGGCTATTATTACAGAAAAAGTATGTAATCGTTTTTTGTATTATATAGCCTACACAGTATGATTATTGATTGTTACACGTGTCATCAAAGCACGTTGATAGCGTTATATGAACAAACTATCAATTGCCGTGTAAACATACAGACAAACCCTCGTTCGTTATTATTAGTCGACCTTGCTAGGGTGTAACTCGACGTAGGTAATTTACGGGCGTTACAGAATAACATCACTTTGGTATATGTGTTCTTTTTATCGGTTATGGTTAAGTTTACTGAGATATTGTTCTATCGATTTGCCACCTAATATTTTTTTCTGTTTAAATTCTGACTTAATTACAAAAGTGTATGAAAAATCTCACGATAAATAAAGTTATTTCGCACAAATTAAAAAAAATCAAAAGAAAAAATATACAAAAATTTAATACATATTTTTTGTACTTTATTCAAATTTATTCTTCTAATGTTTTCAGTTATTCATAATGTTTAATATACCATTACACGTGACTCTACCTGCGTTAATAGTTTTCCTGCTTATCGAGTGGGTTTCGAGGTTAACCTACCTCACAAACCCTGGTGTGGGATTTGTTGAGCCGCCTTAGGCTTCTGACAAGGCTCATATAACGACTACGTCCGTAGATAGTAGCCGGGACCAACGGCTTTACGTGCCTTCCGAAGCACGGAATCATCTTTCTTTTCGGACAATCAGGTGATACAGCCTGCAATGTCCTAACCAAACTGAGGAAAGTCTCACAAAGTGATATTTGTTCTACGGATCCCCACCTCCGTAACGTCAGACGAGCTTTTGACCACTCGACCACGGAAGTTATTATTTTTCCGCTGTAAAAAGTATTGTCACATTTCAACCACCGAAAAAAAACTTCACCATGCCAACGCTTTTTTGGTGAAAGGTTAAAAGGTCAAACAATCACTCTTTCGTTTTTTTAATATTAATATGGTGGGATATTAGAATGGAGACATTTCGTGACTTTACATAGTTTTTACAAAATATGTACCACACTGACTTCTCTTTTCCTACTCTCTGGGCGGTTGTTCATAACCATGGTAACGGTTGTAAAATGACGTAGTATTCTTGAAAAGAATATCAAAGAAACTCATAGATATAGAATGTAAAGCAAAATTTTCTACCTCTGTGAAGAAACTAGATACTAGTAAATAGATGTACATTACTTACAGTATTCTTGATCGCCTATAGAAGCCTTACATCCGAGCGACATCTATCAAACCCCAAACGTTTCTTGATGTAAATACACGTACTCAGCTGAGTAGCCTAAAAGTGGGCATAAATAATCACGAACCGCGTCATTTTCCAGGTCCTTGGAGCGTTGCCGCCGCTAATTCGGCCAAAAGGGATACATACCTCGTAAATCAAGTTATGCTGACGCAAATATGAGAGGCTATGGCTATGTTTACATGTGATCACGTGGCGCTTACCGGGCCGAGGTTCTCGAAGCCATGGGTCTTCGCGACGTGGTGTGCTTCGTCGTGGGCCACGGCCCTCTTGAAGCGGACGAGGAACGAGTTGGTAAACACTTCCTTGGAAGTCGTCGCGGCGATAAGCAGTGTAGCAGCCAAGCATTGCAGCCACATGTTCGCGCTGCGGCCGCCGGTGGCTGACTGAAGACTGAACGGCCACGGCTCTGACGTCACTGTGTATCGACCGGGAAGCCGCGCCTGCGCCCTCTGCTCATCCTTTCGCGCTCTTAAAAGTCATCACAGACGGCCAAAATACTACATGATATCTTCAAAAGCTGGTGACCCTTCTTTACCCACATACTATATCCAAACAGAGGCCAAGTCAAATAGCTGAGAAATGGAATTGAACCAACCTAACTTATTTCGTAGCTGTAGCACGCTGTAGTGATGCGACTAAATGTAAGAGAACTTGCAGCAGCATTAAATAAATAAAAAATAAATATGTGGGGACATCTCACACTCGGCCATCTGACTCCAAACTAGGCAGAGCCTGTATTATGGGTGTCAGACAGCTGATATACATTCATATATACATATACAACATCCAGACACAATAGGCAAACACAAGTGCTCATCACACGAATGTTTGCCCTGGGCGGGATTCGAACCCGCGACCTTGTGCTTCGTAGCCAGACGTACTACCAACTAGGCTACGAGGCCGTCTACATTAACCTATATAAAGTACAACAACTGCGATCCTCAACTCGTATATACTCAACTTTGGGATTGTGGCAATGCCTCCCTTTCAAGAGTAAAGCCTTTGTCCAGCAGTGAATGGCTACAGGGTATATTTCAAACAGATACCATTATAATTGATCGCAATCCCTTTAAGATGTTGTTATAGTATCTTAAATGTCTATGACACTCTTTAACGTTCACAGATTATGAAAGGGATGTACAGTTAAGAGCAAGCTAAGCTGAACACTTTGAACTTCGCATCGTTCTTATGTCCGTTGTATAAAGGAGAGAATCGCTATGCGCGTGTTCAACTTATCCTGCGCTTGACCGTACGATCATTGTTTCTAATAACTGGGTAAGCCTCTGCGTTGGTCGTATTTTTATTGCTTTTCTTATCATTAATGTTCTTATCATTAATAATTTTACCGAAAAAAAAAGTTAAACAGGTGACGAGCGCGAAAATTATGATACTTTCCATACAAGACTTTTTGTACAAGCGATTAACTTTAATATGTGTATAACTTTTTTTGTTGTAGTACGATTGCCTTCTAAGCACAGGGACGCGGATTCGATTTCCGCTCAGGGAAAATATTCGTGTGATGAGCACTTGTGTCTGGATATTGTATATTTACATAAGCATGTATTTATCTATCAGCTGTCTGACACCCATAGTACAGGTTCTGCCTAGTTTGGGGTCAAACGGCCGTGTGTGAGATGTCCCCATATATTTATTATTATTACGAGTATGAACCAGCTCCCTCCCAGAAATTTTTCTATTTATACTCTAAGGAACCAGCTTTCCGCCCCGCGGCTCCGCCCGTTTTTCCCGTGGGAATGAGGTATTTTCCCGCGGTAAAAAGTAGCCTATGTGTTATTTTGATGTATAAGCTAGATTACTGTAAAGTTTCAATAAAATCCATTCAGTAGTTTTTGCGTGAAAGAGTAACAAACATACATCCATCCATACTCACAAACTTTCGCGTTTATATATATATATATATATATTTTTTTTTAATTTATTAGTAGGATAATGAAACAGCTGAGTAAAAGCTTTGCACTGTCAACGTTGATAATGGGTTTCGGAAGGAGGTGGTCGTTAAGTGGACCGATGGCATTTAGGTATTTTAAATTGCTTCCTAAAGAAGGCATTCAAAGAAGAATAATGACCAGTTTTATTGAAATCTAAAATCAATATAGCGTTTATCTGTAAAATTGTTATTTAGTGGTATGTATAATACGTTTATTTCCACTGATAAAATCTACATCTTTACAGACAAAAAAATTTTTGGTAGGTAGGTATACAAGAAGAAATAATAATGTAATCCAACAAGTATTAATGTAGTATGATCGGACCTATTTTCGGCAACAACGGTAAACTTTTTTCTTGAAACGCAGTCTACACTTGTCCATTTTTTTATAGTAGCAGTTTTACCACTTTCTTACTGCTCTTCTTGCAATACAGCAATTGGCTGCCGTCCTTGATCCAGTTATAGAAGAAGGAGACGTTGGTGTAGATCACACTGCTGATGTGAGGACCTTGAGCTTTTGAAGAGACGATGCCGATCTGCTGATAGTCTTTCGTCACTAGCGCGCTACCTGAGTCTCCACTGAAAAAAAAAATAAAAAAAAAAAGCACAAGGCGGTCATTCCATACAGAAAACGCGTTGTGACAAGCTGCTTATTTTTGAATAACAACTACAAGTCAATGGCGCTAGGTGCTATGTAAAACACCCCCGGACACCCCTGGTAGAGTCCCGCGGCGCCTGCAGGGTGCTGGGCCTGGGGCGCTATATCGGGCGGGGAACTCATTTTAGCGCGGGGGGGTGAGTGTCCTTTCTGTACGTGTTAGTACTATTATTTTCTTCTGTGACAAAAGTATGGTCAGGTCGGGTAAGCTGAACATGTGCTTCGCGATTCTCTCCCTTGTTCAACGGACATAAGATCGGTGCAAGACGTTCAGTTTTGCGTATTTTTTTAGTCGATAATTCTCATAAGTCCGTGCGTGACACGACTCTACATCATCAAAATTTGAAATTGACAATCTGCGTTCACGTTAGCGTGATAATGGCCGTGCGGTAATTTATATGGATTTAGTAACTAAATATTGATTACATTCAAGCATCGTAAGTCCAGTAGCCAACACATGCGGCTGGATACTCGCACTACGAAAGTCGATTCTACTGCTACGGAGCCCTACTACATGTACTGCCTGCTGTACTTATTAATTTATTTATATCTTTTGCTTTTTGTCCATCGATGATGTTGCGTCACAACCATGCCCATCCAAGCATAAGTAAATAAATAAAAATAAAACATGAAATACATAAAGTATCCAGTGTTTACCTGGCTGGATATGCATCCGGGTTGTCACTCGTGACGCACATCATGCCACTGCGCACCTTTAAGTAACTTTTATTGGTTCCACACTTTGGCGACGGCCGCACTTTCTGGTGAACTACTTTTAAGAGGAATGTTGATGTACCATCATCCTGCGAAGAAAAAAGTCACCTGAGAACTTGTATAAAGCTGCCGATTCCTTTTACACGTGTGAGAGATATCAGCGGATTTCATACTAAGTCTTACTCCGCTGCGAATCACCAAAAATGCTGGAAAGATGCGCTTTAGATAAACGAACAATTCCTGCAAGAAATTTCAATGATAATTGAGCTAGGGCGCTATCTGGAGCCACTGGGCAGCAAACTACCAATAGCATAATTTAAAATTTTCTGTGTATTAGATAACATCAAAAGGAAAGCTTTACACTAGGTACGTTTTACTGCGGGAAGATACCAAATATATCGGGAAAAATGTGAGGGTGGAGCCTCAGTGCATAAATAATAAGAAAGCGAGGATGGAGTCTTGTCTCCCCTGCTATGGTCTATTGTAGTCGATTGCCTAATTGATGAGCTCAATTCGGCAGACTTGTACACTCAGGGCTACGCTGACGAGCTAGTTATAGCGATCTAAACTCTCATAACTCAATAAGCACATGAACAGGATGGGCTTATCAGAAAACCCTTACTGTAGATTCTGTGCGGATGAAGAGGAAACCCCACTTCACATTCTCTGTGAGTGCGTGCGATGCTCTCGTCAATAAGAGGAGTCGGGTGCTGGGAGCGCACAAGCTTGCCCTCCATGAAGCCCGAAGCCTAAATCCCACCAAAACCGTCAGTTTCTTCAAAGCGGTCGGTTTGGAAGAGGCTATATACTCGTAGCCTATGAGGGCCGACTACAATAGATCCACTATGGGTCGCACTTCGCAGTGGTCTTGGGTACTTGGTGCCCTTCCCTCTCCATCCAAATCATAATCATAATCATGGAGTCTCAGTACATAAATAATCATACTAATATTATAAAGAGGAAAGATTTGTATTTTTGTGTGTGGGTGTGTTTGTAATGAATAAACTCAAAAACTACTGTGCCGATTCAAAAATTCTTTCACTACTAGAAAGCTTCATTCCCTTTTGCCATGGGAAAATACTTCATTCCCACGGGAAAAACTGTTAATGCGGGCGGAGCCGCGGCGGAAAGCTAGTAAGAAATATAAAAAATCTTACACTAATATCTCCCCACCCGGCCATGTCTGCCTCACACACTGGCGGGAAGGAGGGGCGGATTATCACTCGCTTTGTGGTCTCTCCCAATATCAGGGGAGATTTGAGCTTCATCAAGGATATGTCACAGAGCGCTGTCATCGGGTCGAAGTTCTCGTGTATTATATACATCTTCACAAGCCTCATGTAGTTAGCCTTTAAATCAAAATGTAAATAAATAAATAAATATGTGGGACATCTCACACACGGCCATCTGACCCCAAACTAGGCAGAGCCTGTACTATGGGTGTCAGACCGCTGATATACATACATATATAAATATACAACATCCAGACACAAGGCAAACACAAGTGCTCATCACAGGAATGTTTGCCCTGGGCGGGATTCGAACCTGCGACCCTGTGCTTCGTAGGCAGGCGTACTAACAACTAGGCTACGGGGCCGTCTGTAATTTTATTTTGTGAAAAGTTATTATTTAAAACCTACTCTATACGGATGGGCATGCAATAAGATTAATGAATGACGTGAGTAAAGCGAAGAATCAAAGAAGTACGTTTGATAGCAAGTGGAAGGAAATGGTCTTAGCGTTACCCTCCGGCCTCCGGAAAGAGGCGTGACATTTTCGGTAGCAATATCAAGGAATATTTTATTACTGGTGCAACAAATAGAGTCGCTGAACAGTGGCAGGACCAACTTTCATCAGGTCAAGAAGGTTCTGAGCAGGCCGCTCACAAGGTGGACCCGATGACAATCTGGTAATAATGCCCGTACCTGCCGGCGGGGGCGCGGCCAAAATCAAAATCAAAAGTAATAATCAGAGACGGAGCCCCTCAGCCGTCGTCTCCTTCACGGTGTTTTTCCATATCTAGGCCTAGGTCCAAGGCTCCCTCGAATCGCCTCTAGACAAGACGCGTTGGTACATGACTACTTTGGGGTAGACTCTTCCGCTCCCCCGCAAGACCGGTGGTGAAGCTTGGTTCGTCGTACTTTTGCGACACAAGCATAGTTCAATTTAATAAAAAAACTGATGACAATCTGGTGTGGGTCGCGGGAAGCAGCGCAGGACAGAGACCTTAAAGAGACCTTTGCCTCCCGGCCATTGTCTAGCATTGGACGTCTTACGGCTGAAATTGTGATGAAAATGGTGTTATTGTAGCACATAAGCTAATAAATACCAACATGTTCAATGTCAGCTGTCCCTGCGTATGCGTCCACATGGTAGTGTGCCGAGCACTCTGCGAAGCAGTGGGCAGCCGACAGCAACAACGACTGCGTCACGATTGAGGACCCGCAGGTCCAGGAACTATCACCACAACTAGACAACACGTACACGGAGTGAGGGAACTGGTAGATAGCCGCGAATCTGCCGCCTACCACTTTCCCTTCGAGCCTTCGACAGTTGCACGTGTACACATTTACCAACATTATTACTTGCCATGATTTTATAGCCATCTCACTGGCATTGAAGCCAAATTTCTTCTACAGGAAATAAGTAGTAGATGCATGCAACCTATTAATTTTATAACCTTTCTACTTCATAGTTTGATTGCTTATGACCACCATCAATTAAGTACAGTAACCAGCTCATGCGGCTGGGCACTTTGAACGCATTTATTATGTAGCACATTAACATACACATTAAAATAATTGTATTTTCAAAGGGTCTATGTGTAATAATATAATCAAACATATGCTTTTTTGCTTAGAGGTCTTGTTCCCAGAGATCTAAAATTCTACTTCATTGAAAAAAAAAAACTTCTCAAGGACCTATGTGGAGCATGAGTCTTCTTTTTTTTTATACCGACGGACATGACAGGAACTCTTATTGTGGCTGATTGCGGAACACTAAACTCTTGAGTTGTGTAATTCGAATCAATCAAAGCATTCAATCCAATCGTAATTAACAACTATAAACCAAACGACTATAAACCAAAAAATATTTAAAAACTTCAACACGTCAGTCTCTCTAATAACGCGAATATTATGATAGGATTAATTCACAAAATTATAACGCTAGTCTTTTTTGTAAATATAGTGGTATGTGATAGCAATGATACGATTGGGAACCAAACGAGTAAGATGGAGGGGTTTATAGTGGGCGGATCGGAAGCCAGTATAGACAGGTATCCCCACTCAGTGTTCCTGACTGTCAACTGCGTGACCAATATGCAGGAGTACTGGATATGCGGCTCGTCTATCCTGAACCAGAAGCTGCTGCTAACTGCAGCCCACTGCTTGCACGGCTGCACTGGGAGACTTATCATTGACGCCATAGCTGGGAGCTCTAATATAGAAAAAGTTTGTACATCTTATTCAATAGGTACTTAAATACTTTAACCCCATGTAGTTTGAATCTGGAAGCCGTCCCCATTTTTTAATGGAAATTAACTACATATTAAAATATATATATATTAATATAGCACTCATCAGCTTGCCCGCCTTAGTCATGTCATGTCTTAAAGTCAAGAAGTGACTCGTTAAATGTAATTATATAAACCCAAACTTCAAGGGTAACAAATCAACATCATCATCATCATCATTCAGTCTCAAGACGTCCATTGCTGGACAAACGCCACAACGATATGCCCTCCTACCTAGCCCGCATCCAACGGCTTTCCGCTAGTAACAAAACACGAAGTAGAATGTTAACTAATTCATTTTTTTGTCCATTCCAAACTTAAGGTGAACGTTCTGAGGAAAGTACAAAGATACGTCTACCACGGGAAGTATGATGCTGTAACTGACCATTGCGACATCGCAGTGTGCATGGTGCAAGGATACATGCCTTTGGGTAAATCGATCCAGCGAGTGATCATTCGCAGAAACTTCCCTGTGGGAGTGACGGGGGAAGTAGCTGGCTGGGGAGTTATCAGTGTAAGTAGTGGTCTTTCAAAAATATAATTTTTATCCGAACTAAAGCTTTTAAGACCATAAACGAAGTGCGTAATACCGGCTCCTAGGTAAAGCAACGACGTGCTAAAGTAGGTGGCAAAAACTGAATACGAGCAATTAAATTCAGAGCCAAATGTTACTCTTTAAAGGGACCTGTATCCAGAAGTTCACTTTTACACCGTATGATTATCAGGTCAGAATTGAACCCCTAACTCCCTTAGGTATCGTTACATGCAGCTAACGGTCCATAACCCAAGGAAAGGAAAGGAATGATTGGCAGTTCATGTGTGTAAACAACAACAGCTCTGCTGAGATCCTCAATCTACCAAGCCTGGGAATCCTTTAAACATCTCCCTTGGAAGGGATCCTAGTCTCAAACAATAAGTTGCTAATTCCTACATTTTCCTGCCATCGCCTCAGAGCTATCTTTACTTTTTTTTTTATATCGATTTGGCTCATACCAGCTTACTCACAAATTTAAATTTTTTACATGAATTGGCCAGAAGCGCCTGAGACATGATCTCATATCTGCAATACAAGTTAATCTTGTAATTTTCAGGACAATCACTCGGAGAGTCCCAAGTTGAAGAGAGTGACGCAATCAGTGAAGCCCGTGTACGATTGCAGGCACGTGAGGGTAATGTCAGGAATGATGTGTGTTTCCAGCAACTCCAAATACGAGTACCCTGCCGTGTGAGTCACCAACATTATCGTCAGTCTTGGTCATAGATAATAATGCGAAGAGTCAAGTTGTGGTACAACCTGACTCTTCGTATTCGACCCAGAAAATCTATGTTATACTCTGCAACTGCGCCACCATCTAACTTCGCAATGAATTATTTACAAAGTGTACATCAGACGTACAAAATGTACGTGTGTCGAAAGATCATGTACGTCGGTAAAAACAGTGAAAATATATATAATACTATTTGCTATGCCTGCAGCTATACGTTCTGCCGGGGCGTCTGTATTACCGAGTACTTATGACCCAGTTCTTTTGAAACCGGAGTAAACAGGTCTCGCTCACCTTTGGCCTCATATCGCCCGCTTAGTGGACCTGATTAGAACCTAATGAAAGCCCTTCAACCATTAAAAAAATCCCCCAAACGCGTCATGTCTGTGTACGATCTACAGCTTCCTTACTAGTCACTCCCATCAGGTCCATTGTCGGGTATTAGCATACCCGTACGTAGTCGTAGTCGTTTGCCTTAAAGCTTGACTTCAAATGAAACACGTCGTTTTCACTTTAGAATTCATCAGTACTGGCCGAGGAAGTGAGTTTGCGTTTAATTTCTCATACAAAAAGAACTTCTTAAGTAACTCCAAGAGAAATTTCTATAGTATTTCTATAGTACAGTATAGTAAAATAAAATATTAAAATTGTTGCTTTGCTATGAACATTCCGACGGGGAAAGAAGTTTTAAAAAATCTCACATGATTTTCGTTCTTATGTGATTCACGTAAAGTTGCTGACGTCTGATGACCTTTGTTTTAATCACAATTTGTATGTTGTTTTTTCAGAGGGGACTCGGGAAGTGCTCTGGTAATATACCAAAGACAACAAATAGGCATAGTTTCATTTAAGTCACGGAGTAACAAGGCCAATATGATTGTCTACACCAACGTATCTTATTTCTACAGCTGGCTCGAAACACAAACCAAACGACTGTATTGTGGATAGTCAAAATAAACACTTTTTTATTAATATCAGTATTTATATATTTATTTTCGTCCACTTTAATCTAAATACAATCAAATGATAATTTTTAACATATTTACAGAATTTAATACAATACAATAAAAAAACACCATTATAATACAAATGAAATCAGTCTTAAATATAACTATGTACTAATTTAATCTGAATTGGCTTTTCTGGTCATCGAACATTGTGCTATTATGGCTTGAGCCCCTCGATGGGATATATGACCTGTTGACAACAATAAATTAATTATACTTTTTTATGAATATGAACATAACGCTCTTGCTTGTATTGTTCAAGAATTTTTTTTTACATGGAATATTACTCTAAGCCGACCACGGCCGACCACCCGTGAATCCCGTGATTATGATGATGTCATATTTTGTTTTATAGTATATTACTGGCTTTTAATGTCTTTGGGAGGGAACTGACATGAAATGATGAGGCCTCGATTTCTTTTTTGTCTTCAGTATGTGTTTCATCACACAACAGTAGAACTCTACATTACGTAAATGATTACGTACAAAAAAAAATTATGTTTACGTAATGTAGAGTTTACGTAGTTACTTTTAGTGTTTGTTTCTAAAGTAGCTTTTACGTAGCTAGTTTATTTGCGTATCAGTCTGCTTATGTCATCTCGACTCTGAACTAAACCTACGCCTTTTTCATTTTACGTTAATGGTAATCTTTCTACTATCTTGCGTCATAGCCCGACGCCTTGCCCATTCACTGATTCAGTAAGGCTGATTCCAGACGAATGTAAATTTGAGTCATGGGTCGCGATCTTTTAGTCGCTCAATTTCTGCTACATTCGGTTCCATACAAGGCAATAAATACTTTATCTAGGTGAAAGAACAATGGTGTGAGAACTGAATGGAGTTTTTAAGGATTTAAAACACCTGTTTAATTCACACGGCGACGCAAAATGAGTTTCGTAATTTGTATTATAAAACAAAAATCGAGCGACCGTAAATGCGCGACTTATAACTCAAAAATTACGCTTGTTTGCCCTTAACCCAAAAAGACACATCATAACAATAGTCGCGAATTATAAAAAATATTATATTATTACGTTAATTATATATAAATGAAAAAAAAATCCCGGAAGGATTTGGTGATAACAATTTTGTTTGTTGCTGTCACATACCACCGAAGTACTATTATTTTCTTCTGTGCCACCGACTAACCACAACCACCTACCTCCTACCAAATTATCTTATTATTATTTCCCGTTGATTGACGTATTTATGGCGTGACGTCACGTGAATTTCGTCGCGTTGTATCTTCCTCGTTTGTTGTTTGATGGAATAAAGAAGAAATAGGTATGTATATACAATATTTTTCTTATATACGTTGTAATCTAACTAAGAAATGTTTAGAAAGCTACCGTATTTGCGCGTTTCGCTGTGAATGGGTCCCTATAAAGGTCCTAATTCAAAGACGGAAATCAATCCCGTTTCTGCTAACGACAGATAGGAAATGACTGCCTTTGCTAAGGCTTATAAGCATGTAATATAAATCATATCATACAATATTATACAGAGGAAAGATTTGTATTTTTGTGTGTATGTTTCTAACGAATAAACTCAGAAACTACCTACTGAACCGATTTCGAAAATTCTTTCACTATTAGAAAGCTACATTCACCCTGAGTAACATAAGCTACTGTTTACCGCGGTAAAATGCCTCATTACCTTAGGAAATACTGTTAACGCGGGCGGAGCCGCGGCGGAAAGCTAGTTATATGTTATTTCAAGATTTACTACTTCGGTCTTATTTATTCAGTTTTATGAACACATAAAGTCAAGATGAATAATATCTGGATGGAAATTAATATTTGAACCATATTACCAAGTGTTGGTGGAAGATTTCAACGCAATACTTCTTAGAGCCCCCCCACACTAGCATCTTTCGAGCGTTGTCGTCGTGTGACGCGCTTACAATAATAGGCAGCAAGGCGAGTGAAACAAAAGACGCGGATGAAAGTATGCGCGACGCATGACAACAACGGTTGAAAGACGCTAGTCCAGGGGGTTTCTTAATCACGGGGCGATCACTAATCAAGTACTTTATATTGCCATAATCTTCTAAAAACAAAGTTTACGATTTAATTAATTACGCATCATGTACTGGAATTTCATTCAAACAATCAAGATTACAAATAGCAATCACTATGCACCTACGAGTGTATACTTAAAATAGACTGAAAAATGATATTACTCTATAGACAGAGATAAGTTGCATAAGATGTCAACAATTTTCTATTACCAAATACTAATTATATTGACAAACATTTTGCTCAGACGTGCCATTAAAATGGAAGGGAAAATTGTCGGGGGCCAAACTGCTAGTATAGCAGAATTCCCCCACGCCGTGTGTCTCGTGGCCTTTTGTAGTAGAAATAAGGACGAGTTCTGGGTTTGTGGGTCATCTATTATCAACCAGAACATGCTAGTGACTGCAGCCCATTGCGTTATAGATTGCCAGTACAAGGGAGACAAGATAGCAGCAAGAGCTGGATCTAATAGCATGGAAGAGGTAGAGCTTAAAAAGTATAATTTATTAATAGCTCGTAGGACTGATCGTTGTGGATATCTTATATCTTACAGGGACACCTGTATCCAGCAGTGGATCTCTTTCGGTTGAAATGAATGAAGATGATGTTTTCTATTTATACAAGATCCTGTAGTCTTAGTAGAAATACTTCTATTGATAGGTAAGTGAGAACGCAATATCAATTACCATCGATAATATAGGGGATCGTTGCTGCCTAATTCCTCATTACCTGTAGCATAGCCCTAGTTGCTTCTTACGAACCATACGCGAAAAAATAGGCTGGTTCACAATGAAGTTCTTCTCTCTCATCTGAAAGTAAAGACTGTGTGGAGTAAAAGAGGAGAGTAAAAGACCACGCAACATCAACGAAGAATGCGCGGTCTGCTGTTGCCAGCCTAGATTACCTCAGTACTTGTCAAATTTCAGGGTGGAACCTTAAGATACATCCGTAAATACATAGTCCACGAAAAGTATAATACAATAGAGGTCCTTCATGACATAGCTTTGTGCCTGCTTAATCACCACATACATTTAGGGATGTTGTCCAAACGTGTGGTCATCCTTCCTTGGTTCCCTGGCAGTAGAGATGGGGCCATTGCTGGATGGGGCAAAGCACACGTAAGCACACCTTGCTAACATAATTTTGATAATTTATTTGTTTCTCTAACATATTTAAATTATTACTACCTGTGACCAAAGTCCCTTTTTGAGCATACACAATGCTAGTGCCGGGTGACTTCCAAAAAAGTTATTATTACTAAAAGAGTTGGAGTACAATTTACCAAAACAATAACCATTTACAAAAATAATGTTTCATAAAATACTCATGTCAAGAATAAATAGATATATGACTCGTAGGTGCGTAGTGGTAGTACTCATGAAACTGAACAACTGTCCCCAAGGAACATAGGCTGAAATCTCAAAAATAACATTCAACTTGTCATACAAAGGGCCGGTCATGTGACTTAAGTTTATATGAAAACTTGAAAATTATTTTTAACAATTCAACCTATGTTCCTTAGGGAAAGTTGTTCAGTTTCATGAGTACTACCACTATGTGGCGGATAAACAACCGGTTAAATTTCACGGTGTATAACCAACTAGCGACCCGCCCCGGCTTCGCACGGGAAAATGGTTATTGTGGGTTATCTTTAAGCATATTATGCATGTATTATACATATAAACCTTCCTCTTGAATCACTCTATCTATTAAAAAAAACCGCATCAAAATCCGTTGCGTAGTTTTAAAGATTTAAGCGTACAAAGGGAGGGACATAGGGAGGGACATAGGGACAGAAAAAGCGACTTTGTTTTATACTATGTAGTGATTCATTCAGAAACACTCCAACAAGATATCATCAAGGCTGAAGTGGGTGAAGCAGACGATATGGCCGCAGTCCGAATGTTTGAAGGTAGACCGCGCCACGCCTGGTACCTTCTGCGCCTCTAGTGGCAGCGACAAGGATTTTCCATTCAGGTACAGGTTTTTTAACTGAAGAGTGCAGGCGAGCCATATTAACACGCTTTTATATTAGCTTCACTTGTAATTATGTTCGTATCAGGAGATCAAACAGAGGACGGAAGACAGAACAGAGTGGCGTAGACTCCACCGACACGAGCGAGGCTCTTAAATATGAAGAAGAAGAAGAAGTTACTATGTATGTAAAAAAATCTTGGAATCTTAATTTGACCCACTTCCCGGTCTTCGGTATTAGGATGAAATTTTGCACACGCTCTAAATTCTGATGACAATACATGACTAGCTAAGAAAAGAAATGTGTAATAATGACAAATCCAATACGGCGGCCACCCCAAGATGGCCGACCGGCTGTTTGATATCCACCCCCATGATATGGTATCAAATGAAATTGTTTGCTGTCAGGAATACGAAACAAATAGTCACGTGACTTAAATCCAATATGGCGGACGTCCAAGGTGGCGGACAGGAAGCGTGTTTTTTAGTTTTTTTAATTATTATATTTATTTGTAGTATAGTGCGTAAAGACACGCGCTCTTGTGTGTTATTTATTCTGTGGTACTACTCACGTACTACTAAAATGAGCGCTACGCACACAAAGACAATGAGTACACTCAAGACACACAAGTAAATCTCGCCTGCACTCGTGAGATCATACATAACATCTGTACAAATAAAAAAAAACTGATTCTGATTCTGATTCTGTAAACGAGGAATAATCGTCGTTAACAGCTCATATATGTCCCTGAATTTTTAAGGTGAAAAGGTCTTAGTTGACCACACTTGCCCAGTGCGGGTTGGTCAACTTTACACGCAACCCACACGATAAGCAAGCATAAGGTAACGCTTCTGTCTATCTATGAATGGAAAATTATCTTTATTAATCAACTAGACTTCCATCCTGCGACTCCGCCCTTGTCAACCGTTTTTCCCGTGGGAATGAGGCATTTTCCCGCGGTAAAAAGTAGGCTATGTGTTATTCTGATGTATAAGCTAGATTACTTTAAAGTTTCATTAAAATCCATCCAGTAGTTTTTGCGTGAAAGAGTAACAAACATACATCATACATCACAAACTTACGCGTTTATAATATTAAGTGATAAATTATACCATATTAACCATAATTTTTAATGATAATTTTGTGTAATTTCAGTGGGGATTCAGGCAGTGGTTTCATCATAATGGGTATTCACCTAGCGGGTTTAGTGTCCTACCACGATCGTAAGCGAGTCGAAGTGACGTACTATACTAATATAACGCACTATTACAATTGGATCAATGTTTATAGCTACATGCTTTACTGCGGAGTTTCAACTGCCCGTTCTGATGATAATTCACTTCGCGATGACAGCTAAAGAAGTTTAAAAAAGAAAGAAAAAGAACATGATTTTTATAAAAACGGTGTTAAACTTATTATGTACATTATTATAATAATAACAAATTTTCATATTGTATATTTATTTACCAGAAAAACTTGATATCTTGAATAAGTGTAGAGAAATTATGTGTTTTTATCATCCATCGTAATTCATTGGTCGCGGTATTTTCCTATATAGCTTCGCTTTAGCCTACTATGAATCTAACATGGTTCGGCCATTTGATTAGGCCTCAGCTATTGATGAATTATGGAATCGGCAGAAACATTTGCCTCTATAACTAACAATCAACAATTCAGATTAGCGTGAGGAAAAGGATATTTAACTTCCGAGAAAATAGGAGGCGACAGAAAGAAGAAAGTAAAGATTTATAAGATAGTAAAGTAAAGAATTATACATCAATACTCGTAGAGTTAACTGTATTGGGTTCTACACTTCTACTCTGAGCCGACAACCATATGCTTAAAAGTGTTCAAATTATACATATATCTACCTACTTAAAAATGTATTAACAGTATAAATTGTTCATGTTTTGTTTTCGGGTTCGAAAAACAAGGGCAAAATTATACGGTCCTCGTATATACATATACCGAAAATAAACAACTGAATTAGAATCTTTAAATTCTTCTGTGAACCAATTAATTGAACGTATTTCAAAATTCACCAGCCGTATTGAACGGTCAATTAAAACTTAGTACACATTGATTAGTTTGAAATATTTCATGTTTTGATCAAAATTACGGAACCCTCTCCACGCGAGTTAAACTCGCACTTGAACGGTTTTTTAAATGGAAAATAGAGTCGACGACAATTAATATTGAAAATTAATTAAACGGGAAGTACCTGATTTTGCGGCTGTAAACTTTTGTAAGTTTCAAAAGTTCTATAATGAATGTTTTTCCAAACACGAATAATCTACCTTGTATATCTTTAAAAAAATCAATAACTCATTAGCGGTTACACTAAAAACTACTATAATCTTACGTTTACCCAGCAATGAAACTTGAAGTGTTTAATTTGAAGTTAAATCAAGTAATTTTGTTTCTAATTATGTATTGTTCAATCAACCATGGAGAAAAATATTTTTATGACATAAATTACGAGGAAAATAACATAGAAGACAAAGATATAAATGACGATGAAAACAAAACAGAAGATATAGATATAAACAATGAGGAAAACATAACAAAAATGTATGGGTTTGTGGTAGGAGGTGTTTATTCAGATATTATAGAGCATCCACACTGTGTGTTCCTCAAGGCAGATTGTAAGAAAGGAAAATCTCGACATTGGACGTGCGGGTCTGCAGTCCTGACACAAAGGCTCCTGCTTTCCGCAGCGCATTGCATTGATGGCTGTAATGCTAAGGACGAAATAGACACTTTTGCTGGTAGTTCTAATTATTTACAGGTAATTGTCTCACAACCTTGTCAAAACAACCCACTGACTAGAGAAGTGTTAGAAACAAAACTTGGGCTTAATCTGTTAATAAAGTACGTACAGTATTACAGTAGCTATATTAGATACTCCGACTTTTACTGCTTGAACTTCTACTCATAGGATCATCAACTAATGGAGGATGCTCTGAAGAGTCATAGACCGATTTGTTATTCATTTATATAATGTATTAAAAATTGAAAGGAACATTGTACCAAAGCGTTTCGTTTCAAATTTATATGTTTTTGTCTGTTTAATTTTTTATGAAATGGATTTTTACATAGCTCATATAACAGTTGTAAGTTTTTGGAACTTTTACACATACCTTAGGTGTATGTTCTAACAATCATAAATTTACAGTAATTGTAACAATATAATTTGCTTCTCTATACTACCTACTTGTACCTTTTTTCCACAGGCAACAGTATTACGAAAAGTACAAAGACATATATCACACGAACGGTACGAGATGCAAGAAGCCTCTGCAGACCTATCTCTGTTGTTCCTCGAAGATGACCTGCCTTTAAGCAAATATATACAACGAATCATTATTAGACCCAGATTTCCGAGCGTTGCAGAAGCGAAAGTAGCTGGATGGGGTGCTATAGACGTGACTATAAAATCTTTATTTTTCTTTCAAACGACGAAGATGTGTCATTGCGTTGATAAAATGGACTTAGTAACATAGTTATGTGAAGACACAAAATTCAATGCATAAAGTATCAACGCAATGTCGCCAACCAACCTCATGCTTGAAGTCTCAACGCAATGTTACCAACCTGATGATTTTTTTAAGTGTTCCCAGGCACTCTAAAATCATATCCCCCAACCACATTTGATCACCACAGTATAAAGCCGAGCGTCGCGTACTTACTACCACTATAATCAATGGCTTGCACATCTTTTTTAAAAGCAAAACTGTTTTTATAATCTTATAATTTGCAGCGGCAGAGTTTGAATTCGTACTTTTTATCAAATACCTAGGTGCTGCCCAAACTCTTAGCTATGTAATTCTAAACGTCTCATGTGACACCCAATTGAGTTGGGTTGCTCCAATCCAAAGCTTGAGAGCTTTATGCTCAAGACAGAGCAAATAATAGAAACATGCAGTCTACGGATCTTTCTCAATAGAAAAAGTATTCATAAAAATTATTTTAGGAAAGCAGATTGCGGAATACCAGACTAAAAGAAGTAACTCAAAAGGTGTGGTCCCTAAACGCCTGTGAATTGGTTAGAGTTGTTATGAGTGGCACTATTTGCGCGTCCAGTGGCACCAAAAGTGATTACCCTTTCGTGTGAGATACTTTCCTTTTTATGTCTATTTTCTTGATTAATCCTCGATTGCTTTTGTGTGGATTTAAAGATTAACCTGCTTCACAAGCCCTGGTGTTAGAAATATTGAGCCGCCTAAGACATCTAATTAAATTAAATATAGATCGTAAAATAGTAACCGGGCCTGTTTACATGCCTACCAGTGAACGAAATGAATATCTCGATTAAACAACATCGTACGATACGCTTTTTTTAGATTAAACTGTGCTTGTGTCGAAAAAGTATGACCAAACAAACTTCACCGAACTTGCAGGGGTAGGGAAGGCTCTAGAACTTAGATAAAACAATTTGATGACGGAGAATAATAAGGATTTCATATATCATGCACCACGCCCATCGGTCCACATTGACCACTTACTTTATCTATTTCCAACGTTGGGCCATCCCCCGATTTTGATGTCCTTTCATAGCCTTGTAAAACATGTTCAATCTTTATTATAATGATGATGTCTGGTCCTTGGTCCTCATTTTTGAACATTAATTAACTACTAATAAATACCGAAGACCAGACGGCAAACTTTCCACGGTTGACCAGAAGAAACTGCAGATCATATCGTAACAAAGAATTTGCAGTCAAGTGCACTGCATTTAGCGTCATTCTACACTGAATCGCGTGTGAGATGCCAACACATATTTATTATTTTCGGCTCGCGGCTCCGACCCGTTCCCGTGGGAATGAGGAATTTTCTCACGGTAAAAGTAGCCTATGTTACTCCTCAAAGTTTATAAAACTGTTGTCTACAGTGGAGACTCCGGCAGCTCTCTGGTGACCCGGGACAAGCAAGCGATTGGTGTGGTTTCCTACAAACTGACCTCGGCACCAGAAGTAACTGTCTACACCAACATCTCCCTGTACTACTATTGGATCCAAGATAATGCCCTAAGTCTGTATTGTAATGAAAATAATGACGTTAAATAAATAAATTTAATATGCAAAATTCTCGTCTCACAGTTTTAATTACCGGACTCCTACGAAGTGGCTTGATTTTGGTGTTCTATATTAGGTATATATTCAGTAGGCCTGAGAATAGGTTATTAACTATTTTTATACACTTGAGAGCGGGCAGAGCCGCGGGGCGAACAGCTAGTATATAACATAATAGTAGTGTCTGTTTAAAAAATATAGCCTTTACTTGAGTACCTACTAGTACATAATATATTATTATGTCGATGCCGTTGCCCGAAATTTGTCATTCCACAATTGCAAAAATTGAATATATTAAATATCTATGTTGCTTATAGTTTAAAGCAACAAAACCAGCACGATAAGCAAGAAATTTAGTATAGTGACAATAGTATTAGAAATTTGCTGATGCCGTGGTAAGAGTTCAAAGAGTTCAATGAATTTATTTTTTAACTTTTGGATGTTACATCACTTAGTTAAGTCATTTAAATTATCTATTTTTAATGTCTTATCCTTTAGAGAATAAATATTTTTTCTATTTATACTCTCAGGTTTTATCCATTTAAATTGTTTTTGATATCTTTATAAATAAATAAAAATATCTCTATCTTTAAGTAGCTCAGTTCCCAGGAATGCCATCTATCTATAGCTACACGAAACTGGACTGACGATGGTTACATAATATAGAATTGTTTATTTGACGTGCTTGTCTTAGTTTTCACAAATACTAATTTAGGTATTACGTACTGTATCTGAATATTACGTCAAAAGCCTATACCGTCAACATGACACTCATTAGTAATAAACATTTTATTGGGCAATTAAAAGCACGGCACGCGTATATGCAATAGTTACTAGTAATACTCGTGTAGGAAGTCACACTACTTAAAATGTTTAATCTGAATCCAAAACAACTTGTACTATTTTTGATTATAAATGCTTCGATGTACTTTGGAGAGGAAATTTTAGATATGAACA
This sequence comes from Teleiodes luculella, assembly GCA_948473455.1. Classification (NCBI taxonomy): domain Eukaryota; kingdom Metazoa; phylum Arthropoda; class Insecta; order Lepidoptera; family Gelechiidae; genus Teleiodes; species Teleiodes luculella. The sequence continues at coordinate 9,525,133 of OX419602.1, forward strand.
CAAATGATGAAAGAATAGAAGGAAATATAACCGAAAAAGGGGGAACACGTTCAGAAATGCATGCTAAAGTTGTAGGAGGGGTGAAAGCTAATATTGAAGACTACCCGCACTCGGTATTTCTGACTGCGTATTGCTCTCAATCAGATGATGAATTCTGGACATGCGGTTCTTCAGTGCTCAATGATAAGCTGCTGCTGTCTGCTGGGCATTGCGTTGAAGGATGCCTGTCCAAGTTCAGAATAGACGCTTTAGCTGGGGCCACTGATTACGAAGAGGTAACGTATCCGATTTTTTTCTTTTCTGCTACATCCCGTCAACAGTCGAAATACCTACGTCCTCGCCGAAGGGCTTGAGCCTACTCCGAATCAGGGTGAACAGATCTTAGTCGACCAAGCTGACCTAGTACGGGTCGGTCGACTTCACACACAACCTTTGCATTTCTTCGCAGGTATGTGCAGGTTTCATTACGATGCTTTTCGTCCACCGAATATATATTCGATACTTACTGAGTGAGAGTCGAACACACGTCCTCCGGATCTAAGACAACGACCCTAGCCACTTGACATTTTTTTTGCACACTTGACGTTATGAGGCAAGACCGATCCTCTGCTACATTACTTCAAGGAAAAATTGAAGGAGGAAAAAAACGTTTAGTATTTGATTTATAACAAGTTCTAGATATAAATAGTTGCTAAGGCACTAAATTCGATAATAAAAATCGATCATAATAAGAACGTACATATAAGGTAAGGTTTTTAGTAAAACCACATAGAAGTAATACATTTTAATTCTAGCGAGCTATATTACCGCATCTAAAAACAATTGTAATAAGGATGAATAAGGTTGTAATTAGTAGATTAAACATTTTTATCAAATGGCGTCAAGTTTTTAATGGTAGATGCCTGGAACAGATTGCTACTTTAGCAATAAGGCCGCCTATTTGCTCCTTGTTTCACACTGTCGATGATGATGATGACATGATTATAACAGGTGTCTATAAAAAATATTTGTATTTTATTTGTATTTATTTTTAGATGCGTCAAATCTAAAACCTGTTGTAAACCCATCCGAAAAAGTCTATTAGACAAATAATGCCACAGAAATTCATTTTAACCATTCTTCTTCTTCTTTGTCGATAGTCAAGAGGTCAGACTTTTTTTGCCCACCACTCCGCCACAGAAATAGCGCATATTTTTATTTTATCCGTTTTTTCCGTTGATGTGCTTTCTTGTATTACCAGAACCGGTTATCTACATTTTTAAACCTTGACTCAATTTGGTACCAAACAGTATTCTTAGTAGAATTAATATAACAATAAGTACTACTAGTCTACTACCTGCTTATAATGTGAGCTTTACCTAAATATAATCACTATCACTACATAGTATAAAACAAAGTCGCTTTCTCTGTCCTTATGTCCCTATGTCCCTATGTATGCTTAAATCTTTAAAACTACGCAACGGATTTTGATGTGGTTTTTTTTAATAGATAGAGTGATTCAAGAGGAAGGTTTATATGTATAATACATGCATAATATACTTAAGAATAACCCACAATAACCATTTTTCCGTGCGGAGCCGGGGCGGGTCGCTAGTGTTTTATACTCGTATGTTAATTTATTACATTTCCCACAGGCAAGGGTCATGCGGCAAGTCCGCAGATATGTGTTACACGCAGATTACAACGCCGACACAGTTTTTTCAGACATCTCCCTGCTGTACCTCAACAAACAACTGCCTTTGGGCAAGTACGTACAGAGGGTTATCATCCGACCAACCTTCCCGAGCCACGCAGAGGCGAATTTAGCTGGATGGGGTTCTGTCGACGTAAGTTTGAACCAAAATATGTTTTTTTTGATAGATGATACGGGAACCAGGCTGCCGGAAGAGACTTTGAGGAAGAGCGTGGGGCGATCGAAGATATACAGTAAAAATAATTATAAGAAAGTAGAAATATTTATTGTTCCGAGTTAATAGAAAACGGTAAAACATGTGTTATGTATAAAATCTAAAGGGGTGTCAGCAAAAAAAATTCTACCTCTCCATAGTGTGTCAGAAAAGCTCATAATAAAAGTTCGAAATGTGAATTTAAAATTTGAAAAGCTTCGATTCGTGCAGTTGCACAGGATAAAGCATGCAACTACCGCAGCCGATACAGATCTATACTTATTTAACTAAGACGACGTATCAGCTTTGTCGGGAGAACGAACGTGTTTTCGGATGCCCGGAGACAGAATAAGTAGGAACGACCTGACAAGGAATAACATGATGACATGATTGGGAATCACTGTACACTGAAATTGTAATATTCTTTCTAAATATTTCATTTATGACATTCTATTAAGATGATTCTGGTGTGTTACCAGTTTAAGTGATGTGATACCCTTTAGACAAGGTTATTTTTACGTTACTTATAGGTATTATGATTCCGAATTCTTCGTATTTACGATATTTTTAGGTGACATTATTCCATCATAACCCAGAGGATGTAGGCTTGATATTGCAGTGAGATAGAAAAAAAAATCCAAGGATTGGTCTACATACCTATAGCCTATTCTTCATGTGAAGTTTGATTTTACAGGAGAAGAGGACGACGACGAGCAAATTGAAAGCAGTGAAACAGAAAGTGTGGACCTTCCATGATTGCAGCAAGTACGAGCGAATGCTGCGCGGGACTATCTGCGCGTCCAGTGGTAGTCGTCATGACTACCCTTATGCGTAAGATAAAGCTCATATACGTCTCACAAGAGCACTAAATAAATCAGCAATTTAGGATAATCAGTTTCTAAAGTAGGCGATAGACATGCGAGAAAATTCGCAAACTGTGCCTCCCTGGCATGAACCGTTCACGCGTAAGAGACATAGTTTTGTCTCTTATCCTGTTGGAGGATATTCCAAAATGTCGGGTTTCTTATGGAATTTTGACAAATAAGTAAGGGATATATATTTTGTCACAGTGGTCACTATGATATGACATAACAATCAGATTCTTCTTCTAGGCGACTTGAAATCTGCGAACTGAATCCAGAGTGCCAAGTGCGAGTTTTTTACTCACGAAACGCGCTCGATAACTACAACGTAAACGAGCATTTAGTATAGAGAAATTTTAGTTCAGCGAACCGTCCGCAGATGGCGTAGTTTCAATGAAAAGCTTGTGTTAAACCAGTTGCAGGGTCATTTTTATCGTAATAATTTGATGCATGTAAATCAGTTTGGATTTACACGGGGTCGCTCAACAGCCGATGCTGGTGTTGAGCTTATTGATAAAATTTTTGATGCCTGGGAAGACTCAATGGATGCTATAGGTGTCTTTTGCGACTTATCCAAGGCTTTCGATTGTGTCGATCATGACACCCTTGTCAGGAAGCTAAGTCACTATGGTGTGAAGGATCAGGCACTCGGTCTTCTGAAGTCTTATCTTACGGATAGGGTTCAGATGGTCGATGTTAACGGACAAAGGTCTCCGGGGTCTAAAATAGGTATGGGTGTCCCGCAGGGTTCCATTCTTGGTCCTTTTCTATTTTTAGTATATATAAATGATTTACCGTATGTTATAAAGGGAAAACATGGGTTAGTATTGTTTGCGGATGATACATCTTTGATTTTTAAAGTTAAAAGGCAACAGTTAGACTATGACGACGTAAACCATGCTATCCATGACGTAGTTAACTGGTTCACAATTAATAATTTGCTTCTTAATGGAAATAAAACTAAATGCGTGAAATTTGTACGACCAAATGTTACTCCAGTAACAACTGATATATTAGTGAAGGGACAGAGATTGGACCTTGTGGCTTCCACTGTGTTTCTAGGATTTACTTTGTATTCTAAACTACAATGGGATCCTCATATAACTAAATTGTCGAACAGACTGAGTTCAGCAGCGTTTGCAGTAAAGAAAATTAGAGCTCTTACAGACATAGACACTGCAAGATTAGTGTACTTTAGTTATTTTCACAGTTTAATGACCTATGGTATTCTCTTATGGGGTCATGCTGCAAATGTAAACGATATATTTACTCTGCAGAAACGGGCTGTTCGAGCAATTTACAGATTAAAGCCTAAAATGTCATTAAGAGAAAAATTTAAACATATCGGTATTTTGACATTTGCATCGGAGTATATATATAATAATCTTCTGCATGTGAAGAAAAATGTATGTAAATTTAAAAAAAATAGTGACGTACATAACTTAAATACTAGAAATAAAGACAAATTGGCTTCTTATGATAGTAGACTGCAGAAAATTAAAAATTCTTTCAAGGGCAACTGTATACGCTTTTACAATAGGGTCCCAACTGATATACAAAATTTAACACTAGAGAAATTCAAAATTATTGTTAAGGAGAAATTGATTAAGAAAGCCTATTATAAAATAACAGATTACAGGATAAACATCCATGGGAATAGTTGCTTGGGTGACAGGCTTTTTCAATCGTACTTTACAAAACATTGTTATTTATTTGTAATTATTATCATAATAACTGTAAAAATATGTTTAAAAGATGCAACGCCTGTGGAGTTTCTTCGGCGAGCTCTTCTCCACAGAAGACAGCCAATTTTTTGAACTCGCCAGAAAAGATAATTTAAATGACATAACTAAGTGATGTAATAATGTCCAAAAGTTAAAAAATAAATTCTTTGAACTCTTTGAACTCTTTTGAACTCTTCAATTCCATACAAAATCGCGTTTACGCTCTCGCTATCGAGCGCGTTTACTTTGGTTGCAAAACTCGCACTCGGCACTCAGGTTCAAGTGTCTTCACGATATTTTTCTTTATCATAATAAGCGTCGAATATAATTATTTATTAGTAATTACAAACTAGCGTTGCCGAAGTAAGGAGAATATTTGCAGATGGGGATACAGCTCTGATAGCGCATGTCTGTGTGGTGTCTCTCCCCAAACCATGGCCCATTTATTGTGCTGCCAGGCGTGTCCCAACAGCTGCACACGCGAGGACCTTTACAATGCTACGGACAATGCCATAGCCGTCGCGGAGTACTGGTCCTCTTATATCTAGTCGCCGAATCGACACGAAAAGAAGAAGAAGATTAGCATTTTATACACTTTAAACGATAGGACGCTGTCAATGACACTTATCACCGATTATTCGTTTGAAACTGGCAAACCGATACAATCAGCATCAGTCTGCTAACAAAAATTCAAGCGAAATACCTGGGATGTGGCTGTGACGCTGATTTTCAGCAGAAACCCATTACGAGAATAGGGAATAATTTTGAACTTAGAAAAAATAAAAAGTTTCGAATGTACTTTATACATTTTTTCCCTCCAGTGGCGATTCTGGCAGCGCTCTGATAACAAAAGACAATCAGGCAATCGGCCTGGTGTCCTACAGGGATGACTCGAAGCCCGAGCTGATCGTCTACACCAACGTTTCCTACTTCTACCACTGGATCTCACACAATTCGCACGCATTGCATTGTCTACACTCTTCAAATCATATCTAACTGTCTCATTATTTCAATGTTATCTTAAGCCTGACTAGAAAAATGGGGGGAGGCACGTGTACATTTTTAAAGTAACAATGGGCTCAATTCAGCGTGGCCGCTAAAATATCTAAATTTAAGTTCGTGGGTCTCTTTCATTCATTATGGGAATCGAAAAGAATGGGGAGATGAATTAATATAAATTTGAATGAATGATATTTAAAATAAGCAGCACAGCTGTCAAATTCAGCTTAATTTAGTCGGGATGTTTTTAAATTCCTGCTAAATTACGTATAAAAACTAAGTTTGACGTGTCTAAATACAGGTTGGCAATCACCTGTCCCTTTTCGTTCTTAAGAACTTAAATTTAAATATTTTAGCGGCCACGCAGAATTGAGCCCAATTTCCATTATAATATTAGTTCCATTAAAACACCGCAATATGGCGACGTTTCTTATTTTTAAGATCGGGCTTTACATACTTTAAAAAATATTTTGTTATAGAAATCGAACTTATTTAAATTAATAAAAAATATCCCAAGAATGAGAGTTTAATTAAAGAATATAACAGACTTTAGTGCACATCAATTCATTTACTTTTTGTAAAAAATATGGATTCTTATCTGAAAATAAATAACTGTTAGTATTATTGCGTACATAATTAAATTATAATGGGGTAGTCGTACAAACGTTCACTTTGTGAGACTCCCCAATTTTTACAAAATTCCAATATATCGGCCGTAAGGGCCGGGAGCTAGGGAAAAACTAAAAACAAAATGGACGAAGATAACATATGAATGACGAATGAATTCGAAAATTGTATATTTGAATTTAGACGAAAAGGAAATGGAAAATGATGTGAAAACGAGGTTGCAAGGTACCACGTTATACAACAAAGTCTAAAATTGCTTAATAGTGGCCTTCATGCTTAAATTCATTTTTTTAATAGTACAAACAAGTCCGTCTCTCTGTGAAGGATGTACCCTAAGTATACCAAATAATATTACAGTCCAATTACTATAATTTATACAAAAATGAAGAGTTGTAAATCTAATGGGTCTAAGTGACGAAAAAACATTAGGAACTCAAAATTTTTACGAAAATATATCTGCTAATAATAAAATTTGCTCTTAACCTCTAAAGATTTACAACCCTTCAATTGTATTGTCTGAAAATGAAAAACTTCTTACATACGGAATCCTCTCAACGCGAGTTGAACACGCACTTGTTCGGTTTTTTATTGTAAGTTTATGGGGTCAATACACATACAAGGTAAATTAAATTTCCTACTGTCCCCTAAGTTGAAATAAATGTAAAGTAATTTAAAAAAAGATTGATCATATTTGCCTAGCACTCCACTCCGTTCGAGTTAACAGTTTTTCCCTAGGGTATGTGGTGTTTTTCTGCAGTAAAAAGTAACCTGTCAGACAAATACTTAAACACATTTTTTCATTTATAATATTAGCATGGATTTAGAAATAATTTCCAAACTGTAATAGGTGTAAGTATACAAAGTAATACAAACATACATGTATTACAGTACGTATATCTACATATTTAAAGTCCCAATTCTAAAATATCACAAATATACTATTAACGCCTGCTGGCTCTCCTAGACCTACCTAGACCTTGGCTAGCCGACAGGAGCGGCTGTGCACTAGCAAAAATACACGAGGAAATGTCCAACACCTATATTTAACATATATTTACATAGAAAGCGAAACTGGTATAAACTCGGCGTTTTAAATTATATTAATACCTAGTTATACTTCACAAAATTACAAACATTTTAAGAAATACGACCATCAAGGCTGGTAGTCAAGGGAACAACAGAAGAAAAAAGGACGAAGATGACATATGAATGACGAAAGAATTCCAAAATTGAATATATGAATTAAGACCACAAAGAAATGGAAAATGAAGTGAAAATTACGTTGCAAGGCACGTCATTACGTAATTAAACGAAATCCTTTTTTGAAGGTTTAATATTTATGAAACAAAACGTTTCCAAGAAAATTGGTTCAGTTTTATTTTTTAATGGAGCGTACGAGGCCAATGAAAAATTTATGAACTTTCTTCTCTAATTAATTAGTAAGACATACTTGAACCTCCCAGTCTTGCTATACGAAATGTTTAATTTGAACCCAAAATATTTGATATTAATTCTAATTGTAAATGCATCAATGTATTTAGGGGAACAATTTTTGGATAACTCAAATAAAAGAATGAAAGGGACCCTGAGGAACAGAAGTGGATCAAAAATGATTGGGAAAATTGTAGGGGGGGAGAAAGCAAGCATTTCAAAATTCCCTCACGCGGTGTTTCTAGGGGCAACTTGCAATCATATTTATTTTGCATGTGGCTCCTCAGTTCTCACCCAGAGCATGCTATTAACTGCCGCGCACTGCCTTGACGAATGTCTCAGTGATTACACAATAAATGCTTTTGCTGGCGCCTCTAATTATGAAAAGGTAACTATACAATAATAATTATTATAATATTATTCTATAATAATCTTCATCGTTAGGGTTCTGTATCCAGAAAACGCAACCCTTAGACCCTAAGAGCGGTTACGCACTACCGTCCGATTCCGTTCCCAATTCTAGTGGTCAGCTGTTATAATTTGACGTCTGAGACGTAGATTGCCTACTTTCAGACTTGACAGCATTTAAAATAGCTAGTCAGTATTTCCCAAAGTGTGGGTCGCGGGTAGATTTTGGGTGGGCCCTGAAACTATAGGACTGACCCCTGCAGCAATTATTTTCGCTCGGGATCCTGAACGAACAAACTCACATGCTTGGCGGACATTTTCTCAAAATTAAACGAACTCAATTTGTATCTGCAGGGATCAGACGGATCCGATATTTTTGCAGTGCACGATAAAATACGAGCGTTCATGAAAAAACTTATGTTGTGGCAGAGATGTATCGAGGAAGGCAAGTAAACAACAACAAACATTCGAAACATTTGAAACTTTTATTATAGAAACGATAAGAATTAACGGGTAAATGCTGCGGCAGCAACATACCGCTGCTTTTTTGTCGCCGCGAACTTTAAACTTTCTTGTAGATGGGTCGCGGTCCCGACAAGTTTGGGAAACACTGAGCTAGGTTATGTGTTATGAAACAAAAATCTTATTTACTTATTTCGTTATATTTCTCTACAGGCACCTATTGTAAGGAAAGTCGTTAAGTATTTGATGCACGAGGACTATAACGAAACTTCTTTGAACGCCGACATCGCCGTGGTACTTCTAAATCAAAGACTGATTTTGGGCTTATTCGTAAAGAGGATCATCATTCGACCAACATACCCAGAAACATCTGTTGCGAAAATAGCCGGTTGGGGAGCCATCGTAAGACAAACCTTTATTTGATGAAAGAGGGAAAATGCATGAAGAAATCTAAATATATGAATTCGTTTTCTAAAAGTATCCCACCATAAAACAAAACAGCAGTAAAAACAGTAACAATATAGACCGAAAAATTACTGGAATACACATTTAATAAGCTGATCTATCTGTCTCTTTCTGAAAAACCACTTTCCATGTTTTACCACGAACGCGTATCTTGTGCTTTTTCATTATAAAATGCTTTTTTTGTATTATTAATTCCTATACTACTTACAGTGAAGTTTACTTTTGCAGGCTGTGCGTATTTTGAGAACCTCAGATCCAACCGCAAATTTGAAATCAGTAGAACAGTATGTGTGGACCCAAGCAAACTGTTATTCGATCCACATAAAATTAACTCCTGGAACGATTTGCGCTTCGAGTGGCAGTAATTCTGACTTTCCGTATTAGTAAGATACATTTTCATTTAATTATTAGAATAAAATAAGAATTATATTTTGTTTCACTAAAAAAAAAGATGGAACACAGGACTGTCTGACCCAAAGAGGTTTGAAGAGCCGCTAGCGAAGCGGCTCTTCAAACCTCTTTGGTCTGACCCAACTTAGGCAGAGTCTAAATGTCAGACCGCTGATATATATAAAATAGATATGTGGGGACATGTCACATACGGTCATCTGGCCTCAAACTAGTCACGGCCTGTACATGTCAAACAGCCGATATACAAACATAATAATATAAATAAACAACATGCCAGACACAAGGCAAATTCAAGTGCTCATCACACGAATGTTTTCCCTGGGCGGGATTCGAACCCGCGACCCTGTGCTTCGAAGGCAGACGTACTGCCAACTAGGTACATGTACATGGTACATGTTGAAGTCGAATAAACTTTCATTCATTCATTCATACATAAACCAAAGTATGTACAGCAGGCAGCACATGCGACTTATTTCATTTTTTATTTCCAGTGGCGATTCTGGCAGTGCTCTGATAACTAAAGACCAAGAGGCTATCGGCCTAGTGTCCTGGAGCGAAGACGAGAATGCTAAATTGCTTTATTACACCAATGTTACCTATTTCTACGACTGGATAGGGCGCAGCGCGAGTGAACTATATTGTAAGCGCAATGTGGGTTAGTAATGTGCACTAATGTGCCACGAGAATCACTCACAATCACACGTGTAACAATGTTGTTTAAAGAAACCGAACGGGCTTTTTATGTACATAACTCATTCAAGTTACCTGGTAAAATGCTACTCAGCAATGAGGCCGCCTACATTTACAATTTCTATCCTATTTGTAAATTATAAATGTACTGTACTGTTTTTTTTTCTAGTATGCAATAAAGTATGTTTATTCTATTCATTAATAATAATATTTTATAAGAGATATTAATAATAATATGTTATAATAAATATTATACGTACAATTACAATAAAAAATATTTTAAAAGCTCAAAATTCAACTTTATAAAATTACGCAAAACAAGCGCGTCTTTTCTTTACCCGTACTTTACACAACTAAATAAATGAAAGAGTTCAAAGAGTCAAAGAGTTCAAAGAATGATAATAATTACTAATAACAATGTTTTGTAAAGTACGATTGAAAAAGCCTGTCACCCAAGCAACTATTTCCATGGATGTTTATCCTCTAAGTAATCTGTTATTTTATAATAGGCTTTCTTAATCAATTTCTCCTTAACAATAATTTTGAATTTCTATACATAGTACAAATGTTTCTAATTTGATAAAATGTTGTCTACTAGCTGTCTGCCCTGCGGGTTTTCCCGCATTCATTTATTTCCTGCAACTGCCTTCGTCCTGATAGTAACGAAAAAAATTGCTTAATTCAGTACAGCTATCCTGATCTGAAGCTAGCACATGCGGTTGGACGCACTACGAAATTCACCCCCACCACTACGGAATACGGACGCAAAGAGAATCACCGCAAAAAGAATCTCCGCAAAGAGAATCTCCGCAAAGAGAATCACCGCAAAGAGAATCACCGCAAAGAGAATCTCCGCAAAGAGAATCACCGCAAAGAGAATCACCGCAAAGAGAATCTCCGCAAAGAGAATCACCGCAAAGAGAATCACCGCAAAGAGAATCTCCGCAAAGAGAATCACCGCAAAGAGAATCTACGCAAAGAGAATCTCCGCAAAGAGAATCACCGCAAAGAGAATCTCCGCAAAGAGAATCACCGCAAAGAGAATCACCGCAAAGAGAATCACCGCAAAGAGAATCACCGCAAAGAGAATCTCCGCAAAGAGAATCACCGCAAAGAGAATCACCGCAAAGAGAATCACCGCAAAGAGAATCTCCGCAAAGAGAATCTCCGCAAAGAGAATCTCCGCAAAGAGAATCTCCGCAAAGAGAATCTCCGCAAAGAGAATCACCGCAAAGAGAATCACCGCAAAGAGAAATCAATGCTAGGATAATAAGTCGCTCTTACGGTGTGAAAGAAAACATCGTGAGGAAACCTGCATACACCTGCGAAGTAATTCAAAGGTTGTGTGTTGACCGACCCTCACTGGGCCAGCGTGGTCGACTCAAGTCAAAAGTCAAAGTAAATGTTTATTTTTAACTTTTAGATATTTATATCACTTAGTACTCAGTTACATGTTATTTTGTAGCGAGTTTCAAAATTTGGATGTCTTCTGTGGACTAAGGTAGGCCTTATACTAATTTCAAGTTAAGGGTAAGCTCGAGCCGAGCTAGTTATCGTCTCTAGATAGGTATAACCTAAAAAGCCTGTAGTTACCACTGTATATATTATTATATGTAAAAAAAAATATAACAAAATTTGCAAAGAATAGTGATCGACATGCTCTTAATACTAGAAATAAAGACAAATTGGCATCTCACATTAGTCGATTGCAGAAAATAAAACATTGTTTTAAGGGCGACTGTATACGCTTTTACAATAAGATTCCTACTATTATACAAAACTTACCCTTAGATAAGTTTAAAGTTGTAGTTAAGCAAAAATTGATTAAAAATGCATATTACAAGATATCTGATTATTTAGAAGACGAATCTCCATGGGAATGAGGTTGCTTGAGTTGGCTATTAATATAATTTAATTTATTAAGATATATTGTACCTATAATTTACATATTAAAAAAAATATATAATTTTTAAAAGATGCGACGCTTGTGGAGTTTATTCGGCGAGCTCTTCTCCACAAAAGACCGCACATTTTGCTTTGCTGAACTCGCCACTAAATGTAACTTTATTTGACTTAACTAAGTGTCCAAAAAAGTGTCCAAAAGTTAAAAATAAATGATTTCATTTCAATTCATTTCATTTCATATATGTATGTGCCTGCAATATCCAACACATGCGGCTGATGACTCTTACTACGAAAGTCGCTTCTACTGCTACTAAAATAAGGGCGCTCTTTGAATCAAAGTGTTCAGCCCCACGCATGTGCTGACTAATGAACTTGTCAGTCGAAAAATAAATATTGACTACTGAAAAGCTCAAAACGTAATTTGATTTCATAATTCAGTCAACAACAATTATTAAGCACATCATATCACAGATCGAATATTATGAATAAGCTGTCCACACTATCCATGTACTATCGCGGACACACCGCCGAAACACAACTAAGTCTATTTTTGCTTGCACATTAATAGGCGCTACTAAGTAATAATTACAAAGTTGGCAGACGCGATATCAACAAGCGATTTTCTAATTAAATGACGATGCTAAAGTAGTATTTTCTATTAAACACCGTGAAGAAATCTTCACACACCTGCGAAGTTATTCAAGGGGTTGTGACTACTATTTGGTATTCTATGGTTGTGTGCTAAGTTGACCAATCCGCACGGGGCCAGCGCGGTCACTAAGGACTATTCACCCTGATTTCAGGGTAGGCTCGAGCCCCTCGGTGGGGACATGTATGAGCTGTCAATTATGACATCAACTGGTATAATAATAGTAGTAGTAGGTTTCATAATTGAATAAAGGGTTATGAAGAGCGCAAAATTAATTAACTGCAGTTATTTGGCTTCGCTTTGAGTCGTTGGATAGAGTAATATGAGATTAATGCATATTTAATTAATTATTTTCAATTAAAGTTGGTTTTACGATGATGACATCAAATAATAGGAACCACGCACGAGTCATTATTGGTTATATAATACATAACACTTTTTTTTTAATTGACTAATACTTGTGTCGTAAAAGTACAACAAATGAAGCTTCACCGGACTTGGAGGTTTTAAATATTCACAATTGTTATAAAAACGCGTGGCAAAAAGGGTGATAAATTAAGGAATATTTTATGGTAAGAATAAATATAGTTATATTCTATAATATAGAATAATAATAATAATATGAGGGACAACTCACACACGGCCATCTGACCCCAAACTAGGCAGAGCCTGTAACATGGGTGCCAGACAGCTGATATACATACATATATGAATATACAACATCCAGACACAGGGCAAACACAAGTGGTCGTCACACGAATGTTTGCCCTGGGCGGGATTGGAACCCGCGACCCTGTGCTCAGTAGGCAGACGAACTACCAACTAGGCTACGGGACCTTCTATAGTTATTTAGTGTGCAATAAAATATATTCTATTCTAAATATAAAACACAAAATGTTTGCATACTCATTTTATAGGTTTCTAGGTTAACCTACCTCACAACACAAAGCTTGCTGTTACGATTTAAGGTTTCTGACTTGGCTCGTGTAACGACTACTTACATCTGTAGATAGAAGCCGGGACCAAGGGTTTATATACCTTTCGAAGCACGGAATCATATTTTCGGACAACCAGAATGTTTAACAACCGTTGAAGAATGTACCCGCAATGGGGACTGGGAATGGGGGGGAAAATAATAAAGTGATTTGACTATCTTTCGATAATCCCTTATTTCATATTTTTATATTTTGATTTACGAAAGATAGTCAAATCACTTTATTATTTTAGGAGCGTGATTCTTATTTTCAACATATTCCCTAAAATAGTTTTAATATTTTCTATTGTATTTTTTAATGTGTATTCTATTTAATTTGTGCTCAGTGACAGCCCTATAGGGCCTAGGGTGGCTTTGCGTTTTATGTCTATATCATTCGACAATCGGGCTGTAGGTACTTAAATCGTAATTAACCGATATATTTATGGATATTGTTCTTTGAATTTACAACTGAAGGTTTAGAAAAAAGTACTTTCAAGTAAATATTATTTTACACAAAATACTTACTTTTAGTTTCAGGTGGTGTCATCAGCTAACAATATCTAAAAATATAAACTACACCAGAACCAATAAAATAATTTTAACTTAAAGTTTAGAATGCTTACCACAAAACTACGGCCACTGTTAGCATTTTATATTAATTTTATAATAGATCAATTGCGAACGGAAGTATCTGCAAATATCGAAATCAAGAGTATCGCTTATGCAGCTAGTGTTAAGGTTCATTGTGCTGTGGACCCCGGGCAATCCTGGAAGTGTGTAGGCACAGTGCTGAGTGGCCGGGTGGTATTAACAGTCGCACACTGTATCGACCAGTGCCAGAAAAATCACCACAAAATTGAAGTTTCCGTCGGACACATACAGGTACATTTTAACTCTTTGTAAGGCAAAAAAACTTTATAAAATGCATTCGTTTTCGACTTTATTTTGAGGGTTTAAGGTTAACATTTTGGTGGCAATATAGTAGCCACTGCCTTGTAAGGGGTTAACTGACCTGCGTTTGTGTCCAAAAAACACTTCTTAGTCCTACTCTTACTCGTATTTATATTATTAACGCGAAAGTTTGTGAGGGTGGATGGATGTTTGTTACTCTTTCACGCAAAAACTACAGGATGGATTTTAATGAAACTTTACAATAGCATGGCTTACATCATAATGACACATAGCCTACCCTTTCCCGCGGAAAATCCCTCATTCCTACGGGAAAAACTGTTAGCGCTGGCGGAGCTGCAGAGCGGAAAGCTTGTACTCCATACTAGACAAAGACAAAGATCCTTTATTTATTCAATTATTTTCTAATATTATAAATGTAATGTGTTGGCTTGTCCTTTTTTTAAACTAAAACTAAGCAACCGATATATCAGTTTAATTTTTTTGCTCATAGATTGAGGAATATAGAGTTTTATAGGCTATTTTTGACTTGCACATTATGTCCGTTAAATAAGGAACAGAATCTCAGTGTGTGTCGCAACGATTTCAGCTTGCTCGTGATAAACCTTTCTATACAGGAATAATCTTGAAGGAATATAATAGGATAGGATGGAATCTAATCTCCAACTTTTTTAAACCACAACAAATTAAAGGAAAGACATAAATACCCACGAAGGAAAAAAAAATCCACTAAAATGTTTTCTTTCTTCATGTAAATACCCGATTACTTATTTTAGAAACTGCAAAAAAGAGTAATGTCTGAATTCAGGATCCACGACGATTACAGCAAGAGTGGACCGAAAAACGACGTGGCTCTTTTGTACACTAAAAATAATTACAATCTCGGAGTGGATGTCAAACAGGTTACCATCCAGAGAGTCTTTTCTGAAGGCGATACAGCTTTCGCAATAGGCTGGGAAAAGGAAAATGTAAGACTTGTAGCACTATTTTAAATCGATGCTGAAATATTATACTACACACGCACTTTTAGGGTGTTACCAGACCAAACAGCATCGATCGATGGTAGAATGGAACAGTCGACGTCGATCGATAGTTTCTACAAGTCCGGTGAAGCTTGATTGGTCATACCTTTTCGAAACAAGCATAGGTCAATTAAAAAAAAAAAAAAGAAAGATAGTTTCTACCAGACTAAACGATCGCCCATCGATCGACCGTCGATCGATGGTAGAATGGAATAGTCGACATCGATCAAGCTGCTTAATCAATGGAATAGAGCCGAAGTTAATCATCAACGTCGACCGGTGCCTTCGATCGATGATCGATCGATTGGTTAGTCGAACGTTCGATCAATTAAAGTTACCAGACCAGTTGATCAACTTCGATCGACGTTGATCGATACTGTCGATCGATTATCGATCGATTGGTCTGGTAACACCCTTAAAGGTGACCCACTGGCAAGCAAGGGTGCCCGTGGTTCATCCAGGTGAACTAAGCAGGTGGACCATGACCTCGGAGGGGCCACAAAGTGTGTTGTAGTGTAGTAGGGTTTGTGGCATATGTTCCTTAGGGAAAGTTGTTCAGTTTCATGAGTACTACAACTATGTTTCGGATAAACAACCAGTTTTTTCACAGCCCGAATTTTACGGTGTATTTTAGCTTTTTATAGTTTGGTTTGGGTCAGATGACCGTGTATGAGATCTCCCACGTACTAATTTATTATTTAAATATTTTTCTCGATCGACAGTCCAAGATAAAACTAAAGTTTGTCAAGCATAAGGTATGGAAGCGAGAGAACTGTGAGAAGATCGGCGACTACGGGGGAGGCAGCTTCTGCGCGAGCAGTTGCTTAGAAACGTATAAACACCTAAAGTAAGTTTAGCGTGTGATAAATAGAAAACATTCCATATTTGTAGGGTGACGTCAAAATAGGTATGTAGTTATTAGTCACGATCTAATTCTTTTCATCGTATCTACAATACAACACTGATAAAAGATATGAAAATTAAACCACGTTTACGAGGAGAAAAATTAAAGGTTGCCTGGTAGAAAATTGCTACCCAGCAATAAGGCCGCCTGGATGTACACTTTCTATCCTTTTTCTGTTTTTTCTAGTGTGCAATAGATAGATAAAATCTTCATTCACTACAGAAAAAGTATATTCTACACAATATTCTTATCAAAACGTTTTCACCTTTTGTATGGAAACGTATAGGTTCACGATCCTCTCAAAAAACCCTTGTTTGTGAAATATCCATCGTGGCCGTGGGCGTGTGTGAGATGACCCCGCATATTTCTTTCTTCTGTAATTTAAGAGCTGCGCTCCACCACCCCTCTCTATTCTTTGCTAACCCCTTGACATCCTGATACGATGCTGTGGATAAAGTTTACAATTATTTCACATTGAAAGTGCTCGCCGCGTCGCTACCTTTCCGGTGTGAATCACTGTCCGGTGTCCCTATGTCCCTATGTATGCTTAAATCTATAAAACTACGCAACGGATTTTGATGCGGTTTCTTTTAATAGATAGAGTGATTCAAGAGAAAGGTTTATACGTATAATACATGTATAATATACTTAGGGATAACCGGCAATAGCTATTTTCCTGTGCGAAGCCGGGGCGAGTCGCTAGTTAAACATAATGTGATATTTTAGGGGTGATTCCGGCAGCAACCTAGTAACGGAACCGTACAGCAACGCCCCCAAGCTCATCGGCCTGGTTTCGCAGAGGATCGCCAGCCAGCCTCCTGTAACAGTCTACACAAATGCCTCTTACTATCTTCCGTGGATTGTGAAAAATTACAAGAGTTTGCACGAAAAAGATCTATTATTTTAATTTATTGAATAAATCATTTGAAAAAAACCAATTTATACTTTTTTTTGTCAAATACGGCTTAAAAAAAGTAGTCAATAAATCTGATCTGACTGTCCCAAACAACCTTATTTTAGAAACAAGAAAAAAATTACTTCTATATCCAAACTATCCAATTTTGTATCAGGTCTAATTTATTTTTCACTAGGCCTGCTTCACCCGCTTTAGCAGCTTTTCCCTCCTCCTCCTCTAACAACCTCCGTGGTCGAGTGGTCAAAAGATCGTCTGAAGTTACGGAGGTTTCGGGTTCGAATCCCGGTGGCGATCCGTCGAACAAATATCACTTTGTGAGACTTTCCCCAGTTTGGTTAGGACATTGCAGGCTGTATCACCTGATCACCTGATTATCCGAAAATAAAGATGATTCCGTGCTTCGGAAGGCACGTAAAGCCGTTGGTCCCGGCTACTATCTACGGATGTAGTCGTTATAGGAGCCATGTCAGAAGCCTAAGGCGGCTCAACAATTCCAACACCAGGGTTTGTGAGGTACGTTAACCTCGAAACCCACTCGATAAGAAGAAGAAGCAGTTTTTCCCGCGGTAAAAAGTAGCCTATGTCCATCCCCAAGCTCTGTTCTATCTCTCTACTAAATATCTTAAAAATTGATTCAGTGGTTTTGGCGTGAAAGCGTAATAAACAGACAGACAGACTGTGTTATTTTTACATTTATAATTTTGGTAGGGAAGTAGGGATCGGGACTTACGAGAAAAGTTTTGTTGTGCTCAAAACCAAGTATTTAAAATGTTTTCTAATTTTATTACACGCTTTATATTAGCTTCACTTGTAAGTAACTATGTATGTAAGAAAATCTTGGAATCTTAATTTGACCCACTTCCCGGTCTTCGATTAGGATGAAATTTTGCACACGCTCTGAGTTCTGATGACAATACATGACTACCTAAGAAACGTCATTACAAATCCAATATGGCGGCCTCCCCATTACATATACGTAAAAAATCTTAGAATCTTAATTTGACCCAGTTCCCGGTCTTCGATTAGGATGAAATTTTGCACACGCTCTGAGTTTTGATGACAATACATGACTACCTAAGAAACGTCATTACAAATCCAATATGGCGGCCTCCCCATTACATTTACGAAAAAAATCTTGGAATCTTAATTTGACCAACTTCCCGATCTTCGATTAGGATGAAATTTTGCACACGCTCTGAGTTTTGATGACAATACATGACTAGCTAAAAAACGTCATTACAAATCTAATATGGCGGCCTCTCTAAGATGGCGAACTGGCTGTTTGAAATCCACACCCATGATATGGGTATCAAATGAAAGGGTTTGCTGTCAGGAATACGAAAAAAACAGTCACGGGACTTAAATCCAATATGGCGGACGTCCAAGATGGCGGACAGAAAGCGTGTTTTTTAGTTTTCTAAACTATGTATTATTTTACTTTTTCTTTAAGTAACGTGATTAGGAAAGAAAAAAATACTAATTAACAAAGACCGAATCAACAAACCATGTGATTAATTAGAACAATAAAAAACTATTTATTATTGCGTAATTGCAATTGGTTACATAAAAAATCTCAAGTACCCAATAGCTCTATGATAAAGATTTTTTTTTTAATCAGAAATGACAGCTACAAATATATTTTTTATAAGTGATTGATATTTAAATACACTAGAACACAATTTTATTAGAACCATAGATCTTAATATCTAATATGGACAAAAGGTAAATTTGATACTTACTACGCCCTGATTTTGAACTCTAATTAATCAAAGAAATGCAAAATAAAATGATCGTAAAAAAAGATTATTTGGTTTTTGTTTTTTTATGGTATATACACGTGCTCCATATGAATTCTCAATTTTTATATTTTTAATTTTCTTTTAAAAGTATTCTAGTACTTTTTTGATTGAATAGTTTTGACGTTAACAAACAAGTAAATGAATTTATTAATAATTATCAATACATAATGTAAATATTATGATTAGTTCCAGATGACGTATTAAATCATTAATCTACAAAACGCGCCATTATTGTAGAAAAATAAATGAGCAACTTTAATTTGAACACTGGTATGACTAAAATAAATCTGTGGAAAATATTGTTACTGTTAACTAATGTGGTGAGAAGTGACCAGAAAATGGAAGGTTTCATAGTGGGAGGCTCATTCGGAGACATAGCGAAGTTCCCCCACGCCGTCTGCCTGAACGCCTACTGCGATGATTCAAGTGATTCGCAGTTTTGGGTTTGCGGGTCAACTGTGTTGAATCAAAGGGTTCTGCTCACCGCCGCTCATTGCGTAGATGAATGCGAAACCCACCACAAAGTAGTGGCTCGAGCCGGCGCAAGTAACCCACAAAAAGTAGGTAAATTCACGAAATATGTAGAGTAAGTGCACTAGGGCAAAAACTTGCAACAGTGTCGCATTAGTAAACAAATTTTACAGCAAGATGCTTTTAAAACAGTTTAACCACAATGTTACTACGGCTCGAATATTTTCTATTTGTAGCAAAACACAATTTTTCGCATGCCAAAATTATGTTGCACCGACAATGTTGCATTTGTTGTCTCACTGTAAAAGAGGCTTTATGTATGTACATACACGGTTTGCATCCGATTATACGGAGCTCTATGGAGGTCTATATACGTCTTGTCGCTAGTTCCGATTTGATTTACAACGGCTTCGGCTTGATCGCACTTGCCTACTTCTTGACTATATCTAGCACACTGTCTAGTATGATACGAGTATTAAACTCTTTGTCTATCGCTGATAACGTAAGCATCTTAAGCATGTATCATCGTCACGTAACTTGGAAAAGGACCTTATCTGCACGGTTAGATGTGTTCAGCGTCGGATACAAACCGTGTATGTATAAACAAGCACTAATTCTCAGTTAAAGCTTTGTATTTTGAGATATAAGATTCTTCTCATTGGGTGTCGGAGGAATGTGTAGGTCCCTTCCTGTATGCTTGTTGGCCCAAATAAAACTACAGGCAAAACCGTGTATGTGTACACAAGCACGAATTCTCAGTTTAGTGCTTGTGCGTCTATAAGAAGCCTTGAGATAAAAGATCTTTCTCATTGGGTGTCGTATAAAGCAACTGGGGAATGTGTAGGTCCTTTCCTTTACATTTGTTTTTGGACATAATGATTTTTAAATTTAAGCTAGATAAGAGTGTAATACGTAGAATCGGGCCCTTTGTATTTCAGGCGCAGCAAGTCAGATTAATATCCAGAATCAAGATGCACGAGGAATATGACAAGCAGACTCTATTCTACGACATAGCTCTAGTGCTTGTCAACCGAGCTTTACGCCTCATGGACACTACAAAACGAGCCTCGATCAAAAGGAACTTCCCTTCCACAGCAGTAGCTATGATAGCTGGCTGGGGCGTTGTCGATGTAAGAACAATTTCTGCACAATACACCGTGAAATTTAACTGTAGGCTTACTACGTAAGTAGCGACAGGCTCGAGAAGCTGTTAAAAGCGACATAGTGACATTAGAGCCATAGTAGTTCTGTCAATATGTCGCGTTCGACAGCTTCTCGCGCCTGTCGCTTCTTACATAGTAAGCCTACGCTGTTTATCCGCAACGTAATGGTAGTACTCATGAAACTGAATAACTTTCCCTATAGAATATAGTTGAACTCTCAAAATTAAAATTCTAATTCTCATACAATGTGTTGTGTACGAGTAGATTACCAACAGTGAAAGAATTTTTAAAATCGGTTCAGTAGTTTCGGAGCCTATTAAATGCAAACAAACAATCGAATCTTTCTGTTTAAAATATTAGCATAGATAGATCTAGATAAAGAGGAAAGATTTATTTTGATTGTTTGTTTGTTTGCGTTGAATAGGCTGCGAAACTACTGAACCGATTTTAATTAAACTTGGTATAAAGGTAGAGTAGATTTTGACATTTCTTTTTACCGCGGGGAAATTCATCATTCCCAGGGGAAAACTAGTAACGTGGGCGAAGCCGCGAGGCGGAAAGCTATATTGCAATGTACCTACCAATAGCTGACCAGTCACCTAAGGTTGAACACCACGCAAAAAAATATATTTTAAATCATGAGGTTATTATGCTATTTTATCATGGCAAAATAACGTTCGTCAATTGACATCCGGAAGTCGCTTTCCATTGGTTGAAAGAGTACCGGTCGTGTATCGGTTTGATATCAAATTCCTTACCCAATATGAAAGTCATTAACAAATATTCACAAGGGCAGTTTCAGCATATAATTAGTTGGAACGAGGCAAAACTTAACGTTGACTTGTAAACAAGTTCGTACTTGCATTTCTTATTTTTTTTAAAGTTGGAAATTCGCTTAATTGGTCAACTACTGCTGCTTCTAATTTATAATTATATTTGTGTGATTTTGACAGGAGAGACACACGCCTACCGTTAGGCTAAAATTCGTAAAACAAACTGTTTGGAGACCAAGGGAATGTCTGAAGTACAGCGGGTTGATGCCAGGCACTTTCTGCGCCAGCACCGGCTCAAAAAGAGATTATCCGTTTGCGTAAGTTACCAAGTTTTTACCTTAAGAAATTGTAACTTTTACAAAAAATCCAGACTAGATTGTATCCAAGTGATTTCAAACCGATTATTTTCTACATAGTGCTGGCCGGAAGCAAAGAAGATCAAAGACAACTCACAACACAACACAACCCTAATACTAACTGTGTCTTTCTCTAGCACTACTGGCGCGCTCTTCTCTCTTGACGTTCGGTTTTGGCGGTTACTTCTATTCTCTTGTAATTTGCGATTTTTAAATGTTATAAAATACTTCTGTCTTTCAATAATTTAAAATAATTTATTTCGAAAACAGTCAAGTACAATTGCAAGAGTATTAGGTAAATAAAAATTCGTAGGGTTCGGATATGGTCGCCTTTATAAAATTTTCGTAGTTAAAATTCGGGTCTATCAAAGACGTAGCTAACTAGAAAGTAAAAGAGTTTGTCTTTATCAATTATCTATGTGTCTATAAAAAAGTACCTTTAGTTTAGTTTTTTTTTTCAAGTGGAGACTCTGGCAGTGGCCTCGTCATCGAACCGACGGGCGAAGCTCAAGTGATCGGCTTGGTATCCTACCGGGTCGACGACAAACCAGAGCTGACCTACTACACCAACGTCTCCTACTTCCGAGCCTGGATTAGAAGAGAGAGCGGCAAACTGTATTGTAATGAAGTTATATGAATTATATTACCTTATTTTTATTGTGTATTTCTTCCCTTTTGCGATGTTGTAGTCTCTTATTTAATTACCCACGTTTAATTATTTTTTTACACTAGATTTTTATGAGACAGGCAGGCGCGATTGCCTGTCTCATAAAAATATGTAAATAAAATAAAAAAATGTTTAGTCACATATTTTAACAAAGTAATTTTTTTTACTGTATGTACGATTTGGTAAATATTACTCATAGGTATGTCATTAAAATGTAGATACAGCTTCGAATACGTACCTATTTGCAGAAACTAGGTAATTCGTCTTCTAAACTACGCACGATACCATTGTCATATCTGAAAATTAATATTAATATTAACAAAATGATTAGAGAAAGAGAAATTACGTATCGGCCAATAATAAAGTTTAATTAAAATATAGGCCGATTTCATGATAAAATTATTTTTTCCTAACTTATAGGTAACTTATACTAGGTAATAGCTCAAACTTAGAGCAACTGCCTTTATAATGATACCTACTGTATCTACCTATCTATGTTTTCGCTAGTCTTTTTGTTTCAAATGCCTTATTCAGATGTAGACCTACTTATGTTACAACTGTGTAATATATTTTAAAATGCAATGCTTTGAATGCTTGATTGTTTTATTTTTAGACTAATAAACAGTTTTTTTAAATACTGAACATAAATACTATAATTGCCATAAGATGACACTGGGGAAATGTTTGTCTGTTTTTTGTTAAATTAAACAACGTCGCAGCCTTAAAAAAAACGTAATTTAATGATCACAACATCAAAAAGTCATCTAAAATTAAAAGCCAAGATTGCCTTGATTGAAGATTGATTGATTGATTGGTAGCACTTGCGCCATTAAAAAACCAGGCAAAAACCAATAACATTTCATCGATTTCATGAAGAAAAAATCATGATCAATACAGCGAAACGATGAAATTTCCACTGGAACATTTATTAGCCCTTCTTCTAGCTATAAATTCAGTTATTAGTAAAAAATGTAAATGTACTTGTGAGAGTGACAGTAATTCTACTATGGAGGGGTACATAGTCGGTGGCAATTTCACTGCTATCACCCAATTCCCTCATTCGGTAGCCATGTTCGTCTACCCAGTGGAAATATATTTCTGTGGCGGTTCCGTCCTGAACCAGAATATAATTTTGACAGCAGCCCACTGCATACCATTAAAAGTATTAAAAAAGATAAAGTATAAAATATACATAATGGCTGGACATGAAGAGATACAAAAAGTAAGTAATGTTATAATGTTTTATAATATTTTCGTAACCCGAGAATCAGGATCACTGATCACTCACTGATCTCAGTTGAGGTTGAGAATGTTTTAAAGAGCTAAGAATCACTGTAACAATACAAAGTAAAGAAAGGTGGCAAAACTCTATTTTCGGTAGGTTTTCCCAAAGGTTTCGATCCAGTATTTTTTAGAGACAAGGGGTGAGGATTTTTTTTAATAAATAAGGAAAAATAGCTTCATGACTATTTTTACTTTAAAAAAAATAAAAATAACTTAAATGCGTAATGCCATCTATATTAATTTTTATAATAACTAATTGATGAATTATGTCTATTTTTGATAAAATTGAATTAATTGACCTTTTTTTATTTGACCTATGCTTGTGTCGCAAAGTATGACGAATCAAGCTTCACCGGACCTGTGGGGGAGCTGAAGACTCTACCTCAAAGTAGTCATGTACCAACGCGTCTAGAGGCGGCTCGAGAGAGCCTCGGAGCTAAGCCTAGCGCGTTGATACGGAAAAACATCGTGAAGGAGACGACAGGCCTGAAGGGCTCAGTATCTGATTATTTAGTTTTGATTTTGATTATGGCCGCGCCCCCGCCGCCGGGGGGAACTGGCATTGTTACCTGAAGTGTATTCGCTACCAGAAGGGCGTTCTGTTAGGTGCAATCTAAATTCTTTGGCTGCTTTCCCATATGACCATGTCTGAGATGCTGCAAACTTTTTTTTTGACGTGACTACGTCTTCTAATTTGATGGAGCCGGCTGCACGCACGAAAAAACATGACGCAATGCGGCGTTACCACGCGGCTGAGGCGTTCCATTTTTCAGATGGACACAGCGCGTTACATCAGAGACTTCATCTATCACGCAGAATACGACGAGGACACTGTGGAGAATGACATTGCCCTGTTGTTCTTGGAGAAGGATCTTCAGTTCGGCCCCACCATCAAGCGAGTCGGGATCACCAGGGAATTCCCCAAAGATTCGGAACCAGCTTACGTCGCCGGATGGGGTCTCGTCGATGTAAGTACAGTACGCGCGCGAGTTGAATGCAGAGTGCACTTTCACTTAATTTTGAGCTACGGGTTAGTACTATTATTTTCTTCTGTGGCTATGGTCTGTTTCACGTTTTTCGACCTTTCCGCGCCCAGTTTCCCATAGGATTTGATATTTTCCCATAGTAAAAAGTATCTAAGATGTTGACTGGAGATATAAGCTACCATCATGCAAAATTTCATTTAAATTGGTCCAGTAGTTTCGGAGATTGGCCCGTACAATGTACTGAGCAGTATGTAAGTTACTATAGTTTTTTTATTATCCCACGGGAGATCCCTGGAGATCTTTAATTTCCCGGGATGAAAAGTCTCTAAGATATTGATCGGGGATATAAGGTACCATCATAGAAAATTTCATTTAAATCGGTCTAGTAGTTTCGGAGATTGGTCCGTACAAACAGACAAACCGACAAACAAAGAAACAAAAATTTTGAAAAATATTAGGATGTGTCGGTTTTAAGCATTTTTTTTCTATGTACAGATTTTCGACCTCTACAGTTTTATTATAAAGACTAATTTTTAAAATTCATTACACCAGAATATTTACTTATCTAAGCTTGTACTACTTATTAAAAAAAAGCCAATGGTATTCAATAATTGAAATAAAATAATCTAAGATTTTAATAATAATTTAGATCAAATTATATTTCTTATTATTATTACGAAATAGGTATAATGTGTTACAAAATTGGTACTATTAATTGATATTTATTGAAACGGGACCCTGGAAACTAATAAAGCCCGCAATTTTGCTGCTGTTGTATGCACACACTATTTAAATAAATATTTTTAATCAAATAAAATATTTTTCGTTTGCAGGATGAGACAAAAGTAATGTCAATGACATTAAAATATACTGCCCAACATGTGATCCCACTGAGTAAATGTCAAGTGGACTACAATGACGATTGGTTGCCTGGGATGATGTGCGGTGGAGACCCGGAGTCGATGACGGACAGACCGTCCAAGTTAGTATTTTCATAGACTAAAGGTAGACGAAAAAGGATAATGGATTCTAAGGTAATGGATTTAAGAATGAAATACTGAAAAGTGAGTTGCCGCGACGAAACAGACCCCGGGAACGCCACGTCACTGTCGCTTACCTCCAAAGTCCACCTTAAATCCATTACCTTAGAGTCCATTATCCTTTTTCGTGTCGCAGCGTCAGTGTCGCTGACGCTCGGTTCGAACGGCTACCTTGAATAAAGGCGTTACCCCTCGAGGATACCGAACCTCGAGGTTACCGTCCCGGAGTTTTTCAATTTTCTTTATACAAATACTAGCTTTCCGCCTAGCGGCCCCGTGGGAATGAGGCATTTTCCCGCGGTAAAAGGTAGCCTAAAAGTAAGGACGATCAGGTGATTCAACCTACGATGTCCAAGTAAAGTGCCACAAAGTAATATAATATTTTGTTTGACAAGTACCCCACCCGAAACTTCCCTAAAATGAGGTGAGTAATTGCCCTCTTGACTAGGAAAGGAACGCTATAGCTCTGGAATATACTGGGACAGGTATAAGCTCACCATTTACTAAACAATAAAATGTATTGCAAACAATTAACATCACGGATAAAATATATTCAAAAAAACACACAAAAGACTCGCTTCTGAAGAAATATCTTCAAGTGCTTCAAGCGAGTCCACTGGAACGAAATAGACAATTTTTATAAGAAAGCCTGTCAAAAAAAAACATTGCTTTTGAACTTTATTGATTTATCTGACGCGCAATTGATTTAAGCCCATAATTTACTAAGAATATTATTGAATTAAATAAAATATCTTTCGTTGATATCTGTGGTCTGTCGGTATGTAGGTACCATAAAATCAAAAAACACGTGAATTTGAACACCTTCAGAATACCTATTAATGATCATCATCATCATTATCTCAGCCGAAAGACGTCAACTGCTGAACAAAGGCCTCCCCTAAGATCGTCGGTCCACCTCGCACGGTCGCCGCAAGAACCTTTTTGCCCCAACGGCCGTCGGTTCTACGCGCAATGTAAAATACTAGCCAATAATAATTCATTTAAAAAACTTTTGTTTAATTTTTGAATTGTTTTTCAGGGGTGACTCTGGATCTGCCCTCATCACGTCCGAATACCACCAGATAGGTTTAGTATCTTACAGAAATCCAGAACAACCTGGACTTATTTTCTACTCAAACGTCTCATATTACTACGATTGGATTGATAATAATTCCATGTTAGTATGTTTATACAAAAACGGGGATAATCGGAATGAAACAAACTCAAATGAACTAAAAAAGAACAGTACATATCAGGATGGACTGAAAAACAGCGTTTAGCTCTCTCCGAGCCAGACATAATATGAGGAGCTAGCATACTAAGTATATAACGGCTATAAATATTTAACTGCAACACATAATATTATGCTGAGTAGAGACTTTTTTTCGCTGTTGTGCTCTATTGCATACTGCGCTGTAGATATACTAAACGATTCTTTAAAAACATGTAGGTATGTGTTTTTTTTCTACATTTCAGTGTAATTTGTCCCAACAGTGCAAATAAATGTGTTTTCTTTATTTCTTTCTTTCAAACATTACCGTCTCTATTGATTCTAATAATACGGCGTTGGATCACCACTTTCTGTCACTCCAATATCCCATACGTATTGACCATTCGACTCTTTATTACGAGTATCTAAAGGAAAGTTTACTGTTAAAATCGTGTAAGGATCGTAAGTTCCTTCTCGTATCTCTATCCATATACGCCTGCAGTTATGGTCTGATTCATACAAATCCGGACAAAAGTTCATTGACCTCTTTCTGTTCTTGAAAGTTATTAAAAATTATATAACTCCAAAAATGTCTGAAAGGTCCACACGCTCATCCCGCCTTCTACTAAGATATGCCAAATTACGTATTTCGCGATAATTTCCTATAGCTTTATAGTATCGTTTGAAAAAAATGTGTGCATTGTATGCAGGCGTCAATGACCTTTTGTCCGGATTAATATGAAAATAACCATAGACAAATTATTTCACTATCCGAGATACTATACTCTGGACTCATTTGTTTATTTGTTACTAGCGACCCGCCCCGGCTCCGCACGGGAAAATGGTTATTGTGGGTTATCCTTAAGTATATTATGCATGTATTATACATATAAACCTTCCTCTTGAATCACTCTATCTATTAAAAAAACGCATCAATATCCGTTGCGTAGTTTTAAAGATTTAAGCATACCTACATAGGGACATAGGGACATAGGGACAGAGAAAGCGACTTTGTTTTATACTATGTAGTGAAGCTTCATTGCACAAAAACAATAAGCGGACCTAATGCCATTCGGCATTCTTCACCGGCCAACCACAAGGCAAACAGAGAAAATCAAAGCGGGTGCACGCACATTAACTAGGACTAATTACATAAAAACAAAAAGAAAACGAATAAATTAATATAAAATGTTGTACTACATGCCAAATACATATAAAAATAAAATACTAATACCATAACAAAATAATACAATAGGTATGTACATTTTTTTAAACATTATAGATTATTTAAATAAATACATGTTATTTTAAGAGTAGGTATTATACACACACCAATATATACCTATACATAAAACTACAACAGCCAGCACAGACTCATCCTGCTTCATTAAGAGCTACTCATTTAATTCCTTTAAGAACATTCTGAAAGCCCATTTCCTCTCCCACTGTAGAACTGTGACTCAACACATTATACGTATTTGACTTATAAACTTTGCTTGATTTACATTAGAATAAAACAAAATAAAAGCAAATTTGGGTTTCTTTCCTTGAAGCCCGTCACAAATTATTTAAAAAAATTATGAAGACTCAGAATTACCCTTATATTGGATAGCTCACTGAAGGCACAACGTACGGGCTACGACGAGCTACACCGTGGCACTATTACTATGACGTCATGGCTAGTAGGTACGTATATTACTTATAACTAACGACAAAGCTAGTTTACAGCATGTAGCTTTGTTTTATACCACAGAATGTTATATGGAATCATGGAGGTACTTTATTTGATCGACGGCATAGTTTTTAACTCGACCAGACCAGCTGCATACTACGATCTATGACGATGTAGCTAAAAAGCTAGGGACTGCAGTACGGAGCTTGCACGCAAAGGGACGTAGAGAAATTGTTCTCTAAGTATATAAATAAATATATAAACAGTAAATAGTTCATAAGTAACCGTCTGCATATGCATGCATGCATGCTCAACATGCAATTAAAATCGTTGTTCGTATTGTATTATTGCTCCGGAGTAGCTCATAGCTACGACGGCGTAGTAACATTGCTACGGCGGCGTAGCAGCTACGCCCTGGCTTGCGGCATCGCAGCGGTATAGGTTAATGTGAAATAAATTCGCCTGGGTACTAGAAGAAATGTAAATTCAGTCAAAATATCTCAGATCTGTTTTATCTATTCTACGATGTTGATGAATGAAGGACTGACAGCCCCATTTTTTAAGGAATTCAATTATTTATGATCTTGAACATGATTTAATCCTGTACGTGCACGTATTCGTAATCACTTAAGTCTAATGAAATGCACGTTAATTAATTACCTGTGCCAATTTCATTACAGCTATCAAAACTTTTATTGCTATAATTAATATATAGACTTTACGGACGGTTTCCTAGTCATGATACAGATAATGTTTAGGATAGTCAAATACAGTGAAAGTGTGTTATTTAAACCACTTCAGTACTTAGAGTTACTTCTACTTATAAGTATAATAGTAATATTCGGTGAAGAATGTGACAATGTAGGAGGAAATAATTGTAACAATGTTACCACAAATAACAAAATTAAAAAATATAAGCATGAAGGATATATAATAGGGGGGACACTAACGAAGATATCGCGGTTTCCGCATGCAGTGTGTTTGCTACAGTTTAGTTCGTCGGGGGGGAGCCACTCGTTTTGTGGGTCTTCAGTACTTAACCAGAGGATTCTTTTGACGGCTGCCCACTGTGTGGACGGCGACGAAAACATTGAAATGTATGCTTACGGGGGACACGAGAATCTAGAAAAAGTAAGTAGGGTTAACTTTATAATTAAAACAGTTTTTCCCGGGGGAAAGAGGAAATTTCTCGAAAAGAAAGATGACTCCGTGCTTCGGAAGGCACCTAAAGCCGTTGGTCCCTGCTACTATCTGCGGATCTAGTCGTTATAGGAGCCATGTCGGAAGCTTAAGGCGGCTCAATCCTCGGAACCCACTCGATAAGAAGGAAGGAATTTTATAACAAACAAGCAACAAACAAACAAGCAACTCTTCCCCCTATAATCATATTTGACAAGCGACTATCTGAACTCCTTATACTGTTTCATTCAGGTTACCATAATTAGAGAAGTCAGAAGGTATTTCAAGCATCCAAATTACAACAGTGAAGATATGCAGGACGATATTGCGCTTTTATTTCTAGACAAGGAAACCATTCCTCTAGGAAGTGATTCACCAGTAAAACGAGGCATTATTAGTAGGAAATTCCCTTTTCAAGCCGAAGTTGCTGAAATATCCGGATGGGGACTCGTAGACGTAAGCATAAATACGCAATTAGATGCCAGGACATTCGCATTACAAAATTGACGGGACACTCCAAAGAATCAACACCATTTGAAATTTTATAAGCCAACTGCCAGACGCAAATAAACATGTGAGAAAACTCGAAACATCTATCGGCAGAGACTAGCAGCGATTTACACGATTGCGGGATGCGTTAGGTAGCGGAGATCAAATTTGGTGCGGGAGATTTTCCTTTCTGTACTGACAGTACCTACCATTCTATACTTCTGTGCCCCGACTAGGTAGGTACCTACATGGAATGACTACATCAAGTGTCCAAGAGCATTACTGTAAGATAACATAATTTATTTGCCATAAAAACCAACATTTAAATCGGTATGCGAATTACTACTAGATACTGTATGTATGTATTTCGATTTGTAACTTGGGAGTTGTCATCATCATCACTTCAGCCTAAAGACGTCCACAGCTAGACATAGGTTTCTCAAAGATGTCCAAGACAATCGGTAGTGCGCTGTCCAAATCAAAAGGCACTCTGCGACCCTCATAAATTCTTCAGTCCATCTTATAGAGGCAGCCATTCAGAAAGCTTTTTTGTCCCAACGGTCATGCAAAGCGCCCCGCTCACTGCCACTTCAGTTCAGCTATTATTCTTTTGTGAATTGTAGTAAAGGTCGAGCAGAAAAATAAAAACCTCGCCATATTGGAGAATATCTATGGCCGCTGACGGATGGATGAGCGGGAAAGAGTACCGTTCGAGGCCGGAAGGCCGGCGTTGCTCTAAGGTTCGAGGCAAAGAGTTTTGAAGAGCCGCTTCTCTAAAGCGAAGCGGCTCTTCAAAACTCTTTGGTTCGAGGAATAAATTCAGGTGGAGGACAGTTTAAAAAAATGTAAATTGTTGCCATAAACATAAAATATGGGTACACGTGGCGCCCCCAGAACGGGGTTTCATTTTTCTGATGAGGCTTTAGATTCGCAAAACTAGACCAAAATACACCTTCTGACTTGGAATCTAGGTACATTTTACAACACATTGGATATTAAGTATAAATTTTTGTTATTTTAACTATGTACAGTAGCCAGCACATGCGACTGGACATGTTGACCTTGAGAGCGCCCGTATTCCGTAGTGGTAGCCGTGAGATTCGTAGTGCAATTGTCCAACCGCATGTGCTGGCTTCTGTATCTACGACCTACGTAAATAATAACTTATAGGAAGCCACAGGACAATCATCACCCGTCCTGAAAATGGTTCCACAAAAAGTGATTCCTTTAGACGAATGCCAGTACGAATTCGAATGGATGCCAGGCATGATGTGCGCAGGCGACCTGGACTCTGCAGAGAACAGACCAGCAAGGTGATCAAAAGATTTTTAATAAATAACAACTTGATTTTCGAAATGTATGGCCACCTAAACTTCGGCGACCCATAGTAGAATAAATAAATAAATGTATGGGGACATCTCACACACGGCCATCTGACCCCAAACTAGGCAGAGCCTGTACTATGGGTGACAGACACTAATACATCACTAGGTACTTATTATAAAACAAAGTCGCTTTCTCTGTCCCTATGTCCCCATCTATGTCCCTTTGTATGCTTAAATCTTTAAAACTACGCAACGGATTTTGATGCGTTATATACATACATAATATACTTAAGGATAACCCACAATAACTATTTTCCCGTGCGGAGCCGGGGCGGGTCGCTAGTAATATATAAATATACAACATCCAGACATGTGTTTGCTTTGGGCGGGTTTCGAACCCGCGACCCTGTGCTTCGAAGGCAGACGTACTACCAACTAGGCTACGGGGCCGTCAAGATACTTAGAACTCTGTAATTATTAATTCGTACTAGTCTTCTGCCAATCAACTCCACCCGCGCTAAGAGATTTTCCCGCGGAAATGAGATATTCTCCTGCGGTCAAAGGTAGCCTTTGACCCCAAAGTCTATTTACTATGTACCAAGTTTCATCAAAATCGGTTTCGTGGTTTTTGCGTGAAAGCATAACAAACTGACAGACAGATGATAAGATTTACTTTCGCATTTATAATATTAGTAGAGGGATATTTAATTCAAAATTAATTGTTTCATTTCATTTAAATTAATTTATTAAATCTCGCAAGATACGTAATCGAGCTAAAAGATAAAAGACGATTTTTTTTTATTAAACTCAACCAGGTTATTAAATAATTTTGTAAATTGTTACCAAAAACATTAAATAAATAAAAACATGTGACACCCCCAAAGTAGGTTTTTTACTTTTTTGGTTAGGCTTTAAACTCTTTAAGAGCCCTTTCACACGAGCGATTTTTTTCGGCGATTTCTCGGCGGAGCGAGATCGCACCGAGCACGCGGCGGCTCGCGGCGTGCACGCAGCGATATCGCCGCGATAACGCCGCCTCTCGCCGCGGTACCAAATACCAACCGCGAGTACGCCGCGTGAAAATAAAATCGCTCGTGTGAAAGGGCTCTAATTGTTAATAGAATACCTTGATAGAATAAATGTATTTTCTTTGCAATAACTCCAAAAAAATTAGGTTCTTAATTCTATATTATGTATTTAAGTTTGTTAAAATAACTACAAAATATACATCTGATGATTTTAATTCTTATTTCAGAGGTGACTCTGGCAGTGGTCTAGTGACTGATGAACATCAGATCATTGGAGTAGTTTCCTTCACGGTGGCATTACATCCTGGATTGATTATGTACACAAATATATCAGCTTACTATGACTGGGTTGTAGAAACTGCACTTCACCAAGTTTGTGAAGATGATTCTTAGCATTGTGGGCTAAAAAATAATTTCACAAAAATAACTATCTTAGTGCCTTATTTTACTGGCGACAAAGAAAAAGTCGTGCAAAAACGAAAAGGGATGCAGTTATGCGTTACAATGAGATACAAATACACCGCGCTCACTCTTGCGCTTAACTGCGTCCCTTTTCGTTTTTGCACGACTTTGTCTTTGTCGCCAGTGAAATAAGGCGCTTAATGCAAATATATTTGTTAAGATCAAACCTTTGTCAACCTTTCCAGTAATTTAGCATTAAGAGAAGACTTTATCATAGGATGGAAATATAATATGCTAATTAAGACTTTATCATAGCATGGAAATATAATATGCTAATTTTTGTTTTTAACTTACGTTTATGATTTAGATGTGATTCATGTAAAATCATGCTGTAGGAAGATTTACAATTTTGATATAATATTTGAAACTAGATTTTTAAACTTTTAAATATATACATTCATGGTTTTGTCCCAGTCTCTACTTTTAAAAAGTATCTGTATATTTCTTTAAATATTTAATGATAAACAATTACAAATTCAAATTAACTATATTCTCAACAAATGTAACAAAATAAATGATCAGCACTTAACTTAGTCTATCTATTCTACATTATCAACAAATATTCAATTGTTTGCTGCACTGGCTTCCAATGCATGTGAAGGAGGATGTTCTAAGACGTTGTCAATCAAACCAAACGCTTTAGCTTCAGTTGGCGACATGAAATAGTCTCGTTCCATAGAACTCTGTACTTTCTCAATGGGCAATCCTGTGTGCTTTACATACAATGTATTTATTTGAGCTTTGAGCTTCAATATCTCCTCCGCTTGAATTTGAATGTCCGTTGCTTGGCCTCTCACTCCACCAGAAGGTTGATGGATCATGATGCGGGAGTTGGGGAGAGCATGCCGCATGCCAGGAGCCCCGGCAGCTAACAGCAGCGACCCCATACTGCACGCTTGTCCCACGCACCACGTTGCAACAGGAGGTGTTATATACTGCATTGTGTCGTAAATACCTAATCCAGCTGTGACATTGCCTCCAGGAGAATTGATATAAAGGTGTACAGGTTTCTTACTAGATTCGGACTGCAGAAAAAGTAACTGTGCAACTACAAGGGAACTTATATCATCGCTGATGGGGCCCATGAGACAGATGATGCGTTCGCGCAGCAGTCGAGAGTAAATATCGTATGCCCGTTCACCTCTGCCAGTCTGCTCCACAACAATAGGTATCATACCAATAGCTTTCGGCTGAGTGGTGCTTATTGTTCTATGAATAGCATTTCTGTTTGCTGCCGTGCACAGTATATTCGTAGCTCGGCGGACGTAATTTAATGCCATAATTGAGTACTGTTCAAGCTTCTTCTGTATTTTCAATACTTGCGATGAATTTTACCGTTATTCAATTCAATGCAGGGAACTAGCCGAAAACCGCTTCAAGTTGTGGTTCGTAATATCACCAGTTTATAAGGAAATCACGATGTTTTTGAAACAGTCCAATTACTTTGATTATAAATGTTACTGATTACAACAATTATTTCATCAAAACTTCGTCAAATTAAACCAAACAAATAATAAACAAAACTGAAAAAAGACATGCATGACGAGCTCAACCAATTTCAATTTGACAGATGATGACACAGTCAGACACTTGACAATTTTAAGAGCCAATAGTCTACGACCGAATAATTTGTGTACATGTATTTCTTTTCTGAATATTTTCCGTCTGACAAAACTTCACCGACTCAATACACATTTTAAATTATCGAAATCGTTCTAGAGTTTGGCAAATGAAAGTAGACAATCGATGAAATGAGGGATTTTCATTTTGACAGTTCTAAAAACAAAAAAGTTTCATTATGGTCATAAGAGATGGCGCTGCACTAACTCTTACGTCAAATAAACGTGCCGAAGGCGAAGACGAAGACGTGTTTGAAGGTAGGAAAATAAGTCACAAAATTTAGTCGCAAAAAGGTCACTGGTAAAACGAATCAAAAATTTAAACGCAACTCAGCCAGCACGCAAAAAAACGAAACGAAATTAAAACACAACAAAGTGCGTGACGATTGACGTGATAACATCAGTGTTGCCAGTTTTTTATTGCTCGCTTTTGACATTTTATTCGACATGCACGCCATCTATTTGAGTCAATAGAAGCTTTTTTTTTCTTAAATGCAATTGAATTGAATTGAATCTTGAAAATCCCTCATTGGATTGTACTGGCAACAAAGTTACATAGAAAAAAAAAGTATCTAATTAGGTAAATCTATAGAATCGGGGTTGCCACGATGATTTTTTTCAAATTTGCCGCGTTTTTTCATAGTCTACTTTCATTTGCCAAACTCTTTACGTCCTGATGCTAGAACACAATTTGTATGAAGCGAACGGTAAAATGGGAGCTAATACAGGTGTTTATACAGAGTAAAAAAAATGTTTTTAATGAAAATTGCAAATGTTGATGTGATCGAATCAAAAACATTGCAATATCACACACAGACAGACACAGCATCCATTCCTTTTAGACCGGCTAGGGGCATTACGAACCAATGTTAATGAGGGGTTTTTTATTTTAATAGTTATAAATACAAAATAGTTTTCATTACTGTCATAAACTCTTATGTCAAACAAAATAGACGTGCGTCATAAAAATTAGTCGCAAAAGTCATTGGTAAAACGATTAAAAAGTTAAAACGCAATGCAGCACGCAAAAACACTAAACGAACTACAAAGTGCGGGACTTGATCACGTGACAACAAGTGTTGCCAGTTTTCTTTCTGCCTCATTGAATGCCTCGTGTTTGACATATTACGCGACATGTATGTCATCTATTTGACGTCAATAGAACCTCTTTTATTTTTCTTAAATGCCATCTTGAAAATCCATCATTGGCAATGCTTTCTTGTTATACATTATTTGGCCGTGGATTATAAGGACGAAACAATTTGACAGAAAGCGAGCAATGTGCGTGCGTGGGATTGGAAAATGTGTGCGTGTTGTGTAAAGGAAAGGCAAAAGTAACTGAGTCTTAAAGCCTACTCTAGAGAAGTATTTTCTTGCATTATAATTATAAAGCCGGGTCCACAGCTCAAATTTTCTAACAAAACATTCTAACAAAACAATGTTGTGCAATTTGTTTATCAAAACCGCCCGTCCACTGCGCATAATGTTAATGTTTTGGCTAACAAAACCACGCCCTTAAATGTGAATGTTTTGTTTCATTTCATTTTAAAAATGAGTTCCGACGAAGAAGACGTGGAAGCTGTTATTGCTATCGTTAATTTAGTATCCTTTGACTTTCCAAAAATTTTTGCAATTTCCGACAGGGCATCTACTTTTTTGTACCTATCTTTGTGCTCTTCCAAAGTTACATCCCAAATTATCGGCCTTTCTCATAAAAGTTGTATTAACAACCAAATACTCTCTTTATTCCACTCCATTAATCAAAATATTTATAAGGTTCCACACAAAACAAACCAACACTTTTGCAACGCTAGTTTTATTTACATTCTCTTTGACTTTTGCACTGACGTCTTCCTTCATTCAATGAGCGCGGGAGCGAGCAAATAAAAAAAAATTCGACGCTTCCCCTCCCCGCAGCGAACCCGGGGGATGTTATCCATTCGTCTCGGCAAACAATGTTAAAGCCGCACTACACTCTCCACAAAACTAGACAAAACATGGCCAATACGAGGGACGCAGTTATGCGCAAGAGTGAGCACGGTGTATTTGCATCTCATTCTAACGCATATCCACGTCCCTTTCGGCTCTCAGGTTTTGTCGAGAGTGTAGTGCCGGCTTTATGTTTAGGCTGAACAAAATTTGTTAAGCCACGCCCCTATTTTGTTAAAATTAACATGTTAGAGTGTTCAAAACACGAAAACACGGAGCTGTGGACCCGGCTTAACATCACCACCTCGTAAGAAATGTAAGAGCGGCTTTTTCCCACCTCCCTGGTAAAAATGTAACAGCACGCACATGCATGCAGCTGGTCACTTTGACCATAACGGATTTATGTCCCCCTGCGAATCCAGAACCACCATAAAATGATAGCAAAATAGTTCCATTGATCTTGATTAGACCACAAAGCTTGTAGTGTAGCAAGCTTATGGCAAAGGACAGGAAAAAAATCGTATGGGGCCCGGTCTTTTATTCACAGAAAAATCTAACCACTATATAGAAAAAATATATAGATTCTAGACATAAAACTGAGTCCACATGTCCAGTTGTGGAATTTAAGTGCCCCCCATTTAGGAGATATTAATTTTTTTCAATGTGAAAATGTTGTACACTCAGCAAGTCTATAAAACGCACCTGCCACTACCTATCTCTTTCTAACACCTAGCTAAGGCTACTCTTGTCTTCTCTTTCTTACAAGGTTATTAAAATAGTTAACTAAACCGCGAAAACGATTTTCAGTGACATTATGCGAGACATTTACAGCACATGCTATGCTCATTTTTGAAGTTTTGAATACAGAATAAATCGTTTTCGCGGTTTAGTAACTATTTTGTAAGAAAGAGAAGACAAGAGTAGCCTTAGCTAGGTGTTAGAAAGAGATAGGTAGTGGCAGGTGCGTTTTATAGACTTGCTGAGTGTACAACTTTTTCACATTGAAAAAAATTAATATCTCCTAAATGGGGGGCACTTAAATTCCACAACTGGACATGTGGACTCAGTTTTATGTCTAGAATCTATATATTTTTTCTATATAGTGGTTAGATTTTTCTGTGAATAAAAGACCAAAAAAAGCCATGTCCTTTATTCGAAAATGTTTGTAGCATCATCTCATTAACGCTCTTGTACCCCTCTCTAGCCGACGATGCAACGAAAGTAAACGTAAAACAATAAAGAACGAACGCTTAGGTACTGAAAATAGAGATTATATAATTTACTATACCTATACATACGCCTGCTGTATTTAACAAAATTCATAGTCTTACTTAAACATAATATTTTAATTACAAAAAGTTTTATTTAATAAATAATGTTTTAAATACAAAGGAGTGTTTTTGTTTTCCTACACAGCCTTTATATTGGGCCCTGGACCACCAGGCCGATCAGAAGGTGTGTCACTGGGCATAGTTGTAGGCGTTTCGTTAGGAAAATATGCAGGTGTACTAGGAAAACTGTTACATCCATCATCTTGGAAGTTGGTGGATGTACTGTTTGGAAAGTTAGCGCTACCAACGAAAGACGACGCAGCAGTGGCCACCATTGCGGGCGGATGTTCCAGAACGTTATCAATCAAACCAAATGTCTTAGCTTCAGTAGGCGACATGAAGCAGTCACGCTCCATAGAAGATTGTATTTTCTCAGCAGGCAATCCAGTATGACGAACGTATAAAGCATTGATTTGAGCCTTCAGTTTCAATATCTCCTCCGCTTGAATTTGAATGTCCGTTGCTTGGCCTCTCACTCCGCCGGAGGGTTGATGGATCATGATGCGGGAGTTGGGGAGAGCATGCCGCATGCCAGGAGCCCCGGCAGCTAGCAGCAGCGACCCCATACTGCAGGCTTGTCCCACGCACCACGTTGCGACTGGCGGACTGATGTATTGCATCGTATCGTAAATACCCAAGCCGGCGGTGACATTGCCTCCAGGGGAGTTAATATATAAATGTACAGGCTTCTTGCTTGATTCGGATTGGAGGAAGAGCAGCTGTGCTACAACTACGGAGCTTATTTCGTCGGTGATCGATCCCATCAGGCAAATGATTCGTTCCCGTAGCAGTCGCGAGTAGATGTCGTAGGCGCGTTCTCCCCTGCCAGTCTGCTCCACCACGATAGGAATCATGCCGAGCGCATTCCACTGGCTGGTGTGAAACTGTTTTTGCACCATAACATGTTTTCCAGCGTCAATACACAGCGTTTTTGTAACCTGCCGCAAATAATTGAAAGCCATTTTATTGCGAATAAAGAAGTAGCCGCCTTGAATCTAAGTTGTTATTTAGTTGCCTTGATTCGTATTTCTGCCCTAGTAAATAAACGACGAATTTAAACATTGACTGCGAAATGCTAATTTTAAATAAAATGTGTTGTAATTATGACTATTTATGTACCTACACTGTCTTTGCAATGTCCTGTCTGTCTGTCAGCATCTGTCTGATAGTTTACATCACCTTGACAGTTTTGTTAATTTTACTACACATGCAACACCTAAACTTAAACAATATGCTCTTCAAAATAAAGTTCATAATAGTTAAAAATTATATAAATTTGTATTAGAGTTGTATATATCCTGCTTTTTTAAATCCCCTAATAAAACCTATTCTAACAAACTTACTAAAATTCCCTGGAACCCCTGGAACTAATACTGAAACAAGCATAATGTGGCAAAACAGTGACTAAAAAAGAATTTATAAAAGCATTCAACATCATATTTTTACTTATAATCTACATACCTATTACAATGTATGATCAAATATCACAATTCAGTCAGACACTTTGTTGAAAACCATGTAACAATAAAAACATAATTTCATAAACTCATCCTTTACAGCATTCACAACTGAAATGATATATATTTCAATCTTTCCTCAGAGAAAAACTGCATTTCATAAATGGGACTTGGTTGGAGGAATAACAAAAATAAATTATGATTGAATGTACGTTTCGTCATGGTTTCGTCTGTGCTTGGCGTCGTCTTAATTTCATCAATGCTTCTTGCCTCTTTTTTTCAATCAATAATTTAAGATCCGACGAATTGTTTCCATTATTTATTTTTTTAGATTGATCCTGTTTTATATTTTCTGCAGAATTTGAAGTAATAATATTATTTTTGGCTGCAATTGAACCTTTTGGCTGGAATTTCTTTTGATGTTTTGTTTGCTGAATTTGTGCATCTATGGGTTGTGTGGGCTGTGTGGGCATTGCTTGCTGACTGGGTTGCTGCTGTGTTGAGGTGAATGGCAATTGTCTCTTAGCAAGGAGTTTCTCTCTGGCCAATTGATGTTTTCTTTTAATTTCATCTGGAGTGCATCTTATAGGAGAATCACCTGAAAAAGATACCAGCACTAGTATGAGACATAAATAGACCAATTAATGCTTATTTACAGACATCTCACATGGCTGTACATAGGTAGGTTTTAACAATCACCCACCAAACCTTCTATGATTTTACATGTATATTTAATAGTGTGATAATTATCATTTAGCTGAAAGTCATCCACTTCTGGACTCAAAGAAATTAGATATAATGTATTTATATAGAAATCTTACCTTTATTATTGTATGGCATAGAATTATACCTTCCAAAGACCATTCCACTGGTTGATGGTTTATTATCTGGCACTAAAGGTGATTCTGGCATGGAATTGTGTCGTCCAAATATTGATTTATTAGAAGGGCTGCCATCATGAACTACTAATTCTTTCACTGTCCAATCTGTGCTTGATATGTGCAGTTTACTATGGTTTAAATTGTTCTTCAGTGGCACCTGTGTTAGTTTGTCAAGAGTGCTGTCATTCAAGTTACCAACTAGAGTGTCAAAAGAATCATTACCCAGTTTTGGAGAATCACACTTCTTAATTTTTCTGACTAATGGTGATTCTAGGTTGATATTATTCAGTAAAGCATCCATAGAATCATTATCCATGTTCACAATCCCTGGCTTATAACTATGTATGCTTCTCGAGCCTTCATAGCATTTTCTTTTGGCTGGTATAGGTTCATTGTTTAATATTTTTTCTTCTACTACTTGACTAGCTTTAATGAGGCATTCATTCATAGAATCATCTGATTCCAGAGCAGGTTCAGTGTCTGGTTTGGAAAATTTTGAACTTAAAACATTCCTTCTTAGGCACCGGGAATTCGTTCTTAAACCACTTTTGGGTGAGTGTTCTCCAGAATCATTGAATATGTCTTCTTCACTGCCAGAATTAGGTTTTTCTGATGCCTGATTTGTTTTCTTTGCAATTAACTCATGCAAGTTTTGGTTCAATTCAATAAGATCTTGAAATATTTCAGTGTTTTTCTGACTGGGTCGGACTGGTCTTCTCTTGGGAATTGGTTTATCAATTAGTTTAAATTTCACAGGTTTTTTAGATCTTGTGCTGAGAGGTGTGGTATTTTTAATACGGGATTTCGGGGCGTGATCGGATTTAGGTGTGTAAAAGTTCCAAACCACATCAATTTCTCCCTCG
This sequence comes from Teleiodes luculella, assembly GCA_948473455.1. Taxonomy (NCBI): domain Eukaryota; kingdom Metazoa; phylum Arthropoda; class Insecta; order Lepidoptera; family Gelechiidae; genus Teleiodes; species Teleiodes luculella. The sequence continues at coordinate 9,566,364 of OX419602.1, forward strand.
GCGCCGTCTTGGGTACAAAGGAACGGTACGGGACTCGCCGCTTCTGAAAGCGAATCGCTATCTCTCGAAGGAGATTCAGGTCGATGTTCTGGTGTTGAGCACGGTATAACTGAAACAAAGCTCTAGTTAGCCTAAATCAAATTACTAATTTATAAAGGCCATGGATAATTTTACCAAAGCATGTAAACAGATGGGAGTTGGGAGACAGACCTTTATGTTTACTTTTAGTTGCGACCATTTTTGAAGAGAGAAGGCTTTTTTTACTCATGTAGATTTTACGTTAAATATTAATTCAAATGAATTCACCATTGAAACTCCTACTATACATTAGAATACCTAAATAATGAATAGATCCAATCCAAACAACAAAAATAGCAAACAGACAGACACACAAAAACAAAAAGAAGCAAAAAAAAATTATTCACTATTCACATTCATTCATTTTGTTTCGTTCATTCGTTCGTTGTACTTTGACGTGCTTTGACTTTTTTTTTTGAGTTTTACGCGGGAATCGAGAAGAAATGGCGTACGTAGTATACATACTATATTTATACTGTGAAATGGCGGCATGGCATGGTTCATTTTGTTTCGTCCTAATGTGCCGTTAACGAAGAACTATTCGATGAAAGTGAGAAATATTGAGTGGTTAGCTGTTTCGGGTTTGATACCCCGCGTTAAACTCCGATGTCATTGGAATGTAAGGAAAGGACCACCCTTGCATTTCAATGATCCCGTCCCGTGACAGACAAGTGACAAGACAACGACAAGCACAAGACTGGCTGAAGACGTTCGATACCTACGGACGGATACAAGAAATAACTAAAGAACGTAGTATATACATACTATATTTATACTGTGCTAAAGATGATAAAATGAATGAAACTGAAGATCTACTACTATTACTAAAGACTAGGCTGTATGGGCTTTGAACCCTTTGTCTTTCTCAAATATGGGATAAAAAACTTTTAAAAAATTGTCTTTTTTTTTCTCTCAGAACCACTCAGAACGAAAAAAAGCAACTTGGCGCAGGCGTTGAATGAATGTGGCGGAAATCCGCGTTATCTATCACCTATTCTCTTGAGTAATTTTAACTGAGAATAAGTATTTAAGTTGAGTATTTATTAATTAACAAGAAACTTACTTAATAAAATCAGCAGAGATGGTAAACTGAACTAAAAGGACGAATATTCCTGACGAGGCAGTTGGTGTGGGCCAAGATTCCTTCCCAGCCAGAATGGACGAAAAAGAACAAAAACAATTATACCTTTTTACAATCTGATTTAAGCAAGGAGGTGGGAAAACGCCGCGCTGCGCTGAATTAAGATTATGTTTTAAAATGGACCATGAAACATAATAATCTTATGATTAGGTTGTATTGGTCATTTGTAATTAACTTTTCCTTTTTATTTTAGATAGAAAAACTTTAAAACTCTTGTTTATGGTTTCTGTGTTTAGAGTCCCGAGGTTTTACGCGGGAATCGAGAGGAAATGGCGGGTTCACTGTTTCGTCCTTTTTAAAATTAGTTTTTCAGGGTAATTGTGGTGTTAATATGGTGGAATTAGTGCGATAATGTGCCGTTAAAGAAGAACTATTCAATGAAAGTGAGAAATAATGAGTGGTTAGCTGTTTCTGGTTTGATACCCCGCGTTAAACTTCAGTATCATTGGAATGTAAGAACCACCCTTGCATTCCAATGATCCCGTAACAAGGAATGAAACTACTGAAGACGTTTAACATAGATGCAAGAAATGACTAAAGACGACGAAATGAAACTGAAGAAATAATGACTGAAGATGAAGACATTAAACTTGGATAATGCAAGAAACTACTAATGACTAGGCTGTATGGGCTTAGATCCCTTTGCCTTTCCCATAAGGGAGAAAGAAACTAAAAAAAAAAAAAAAAATGTTTAGAGTCCCCGTAATGTACGCCCTGATAGTGTATGACCATAGGTGGATTTCTTTCTACATTTTTAAAATAATAATAAGGATTTCATCAACTAACGATTTTCTGACATCTATCTAACAGCTCGTAATAAAAAACTACTTAATTCAGATGTCGTCAATAGATAAGCGCTGATAATGGTGACAGTGACATTAGAGCCATAGTAGTTCTGTCAATATGTCGCGTTTGACAGCTTCTCGAGCCTGTCGCTACTTACATAGTAGGCCTACTGAAAATATTAACCATGTGGCGAACGACATATTCTTTGCCGCGCAAACACGCGCAAACCGCACTTGACGGTTTTTGAATCTGTCTCTTCGCCGCCAAAAAGATCTGTCACTTCGCCGCAATGAAAATTTCATGTAAAAGGTATATTATAGTTCTCTAAGCTTCTTGAGTCTGTCGCTTCTTACTTGATAAGCCTACTGGTCGGGCTTAATAATATTCTGGGGTAGTTTAAAATAACATTCATTTTAAGACTAAGTTAATTGCCCTTACTTAATCTTTGTTTTTCATGATTTTCTTCTGTCGGGCCATGTGTTACGTTCAAAACTTTTTTTATGGTACAACAGTCAACCAAGACCGATGAATCAAGAATAAATAAAAATCCAGGAAGACACAGTAAAACAAGAAACCTCGTGGAACACGTCATGCATGCACAGTGCACACAGAAGAAATATCAGCAGCGGTCATACTAGAAATAGTTTAAATAAAGCCCGACCATAGAAATAAAAATCCTCGCCATATTGCGGAATTTCAATAGAACTAATTTTATAAGGGAAATTGTTGCTATAGTTGTAAAAATATACATAATAATGTGGCGCCCCCAGAGCAGGTTTTTTATTTCTTTGGTCAGGCTTTTTTAATAGATTGAAAGCTTGTATATTGGTGGCGGTACACGAATTTTTGAGTCATACATTAAATGTCTGCTTGCGTCGTGTCGTCGTGTTGAATTTATTTTTGAATGTTTTGTTTGTTTGTTGATTGTTTTCTCGGTTTTATGAAATGCAGGATGCACTTCAACTTTAACAGACTTATTAAGTAGAGTAGTTACTATTTTGTGTTATGTTTATGTCGTTGCAAATAGTTACAACGAACAACCAATAGTACCGTCGTAGGTAGGCCTCCGAATCCGGACCGAAGCGGGGGACGAGACGTAATGTCCACTGCGGGGGAGGCGAGTGAGGGAATCCGCCTACCTACACCATACTTACCTCTCTTCTCAGTCGAGTGAGCACCCGCGCGCTGTTTGTACGTTATACTACGTTCGCGATGCGCGTTCGTAAGTGATTACAAAGTGTATTTTATTTAGCAGTGGACATAAACGCTTGAATATGTTGGCGGACGGTGAGATCGTTGGCGACGGGTCGTGGAACCTCACGATCTACGTCACCGATCTAAATGAGAAGAGGACCATGGTCGTAAAAGGAGACATGCACATCGGCGGGGTCATGCTGAAACTAACAGAGAGCTTCGGTAAGTTATTTTGAAGTTTTTGTTGCCGTGGAATTCAAAACATTCGTATGTCGAATACTTTGATTGGTTACTGAAGACAATTTTTCTGATGTTTGTCTAGTTGTTCGAAACACTCTACACCGTATAGGATGTTCTCTATCAGATAATGAATGGAATTGTCACTGGCTACATACTGTTGTCAACAAATATAACCTATAAAAAGGAAATTATGAATGGTATTAGATAATCCAGTAAGCATAAATTTTTTGTACTTGTAACACATACGGGTCATACCTATTCTTATATTTTATCAGGGCTACTTACATGACCAATATTATACAAACATGCTAGATTAACTGTTTCTGATATAGTATAAACACACACAGTTCTATGTATTTTACATCACAATTTTATTGGCTACAAAAAGAATTCTGTATTGTCATTGGCAAACACTTTATTTATTACTAGTGAGTCATACCTTAGAAACAGCAATTTATTTCATTAAAGACTTGGCGGCACAGCAGGTTATTTTATTGCATACATATTTTGTGATGATGAAAAAAAATTTATTTTTTGTACTTCTGTGAAAGTTAGCATTGAACATTTTAAAGTCTTAAAAAATCTTTATAAATCATAATATTTAAAATTTAGCATTCCACAGCTTACCAGGTACATTATACTGAACTGAAAACTATATTTTTTAAACACATTTAAATTGTGTTTCGCTTTAAAAGTATGCTCTCTGATAAGGAATTTAATCAAAATTGCTAAAGTAAAATTAAAACAACACTCTCTAATTCTAGTTTTATGGAACGCTTCACTTCATTTGAGCCCATAACGGTCGAAATAAAAACTATTTAAATCTAAAAAGAATTTTAGTGTGTCTCAAATGACAAATATTTCTCTATCTTGTCTAGTTTTTGTCATTTCTGTTGGTTATAGATTTAATTTAAAGTTACTCTTAATCATTTTGGGTATACAACATTCCTGTAATTAGAAGTAATAACCACTATGTAAATGGAAGAAAATCATTAGTCTTTTTTTTTTAATTTTCCAAACAGATACACAATACAATTTACATAAACTTACTAGCTAATCAGTAGTAATTGTGCACCCTGCACTGGGAACCACAGAGTACTAACAAAAAATGTGGTAGTTTTTACAGTAAAGTCTTTGTTTGAGTAAATAAAAAAAAAGGTATTGCAGAACTCCAGCCTGCCTAGACTAGTCTATTTCTCAATATGGCTTCTACTTTGAATTTGCATTTATTAATATTTATAGTACCTACCATAGTCTGAATCCAGCCACATAAAACAGGTCTAGATAACTTGTTGTATGTGTCCAATCCACTTAACTGTAGTATATTAAAGCTATTCTAGTATTTAAGTAACTTATTTAATGACTTGACCTAAAATACAATTTTTATTTTTCCTCAACCTTATGTATAAGTACCATTGTTACCTACCTAGTTTACAATTATGCGGTCTCATACATTAAATTATACTTAAAACATTTGGTATATTTATTTTAAATTTCAAATTTGTTCTACCTAAATCAATAAGTTTATAAGAGTGTCTTAATAAAAATTGGCAATATTTGGAATTAATACTGTCTTGAAGTTTATTCATAGCCAGGTAGGTATGTTTTAAAGGATAGAATGAAAGAGATAAACCATGTGGAGTGACAGAGAGAGCGTGATGCGCGTACGCAGGCACGCGTCCTTCGTGGCCGATATGTTAACCGGACGGGTTTTTTTGTTCGGTCTGCACCGGCACAGGTGAACTACCGATTGGCTATGCTGAGACCTAAGACCTAAGTATTAGACAGACACTAATAATTTATATTCTAGGCTTAAAGTAACTAGATACTTATTGGGGCTAGTTTGTCATGCTCAAATTTTCAATTTAAAATCTCTTCATCCACACTCTTATGGAGTACGTAATTTTAGATAATTATATAGATTTGCCAAACATCGATTTTGAACCTTATTAACGCGCGGATTAGTTCAGCATGGGTTTACGCCGGATTCGAACCTGAACAGCTACGCTCCTATTTTAATATCGTTAATTCAAGGCGCGATACCCGATACGTAGTCTCATGTGGTCTCTCATGTTCTTTTTCGGTTAATTTGCCTTTTGAGAATTTGGACTAATTTTAGACCATTTAGGACCTATCCTAACAATAGCCAAAGAACAGTTCCATGGCTTCTAAGAAATCACACGGTCAATTTTATAGATTCTCTTTCCCTACGTTTTTATTTGATTTTTCTTTATACCAATATCGAATATATTAAAAAACATGTTTGCTTGTTAAAACCACACGAGTCATCTACACCGCGTTGCTGTTTTCCGCAAATTACGCAGACATTATTAGGTATTTGCTTACCGCAATACAGAACATTCCAATCACATAAGTTCATAAACTAAATATCAGACATATTAGTGTGTTATTACCAACATATGAGCACTGCCTCAGACCATTCATATCGAAAACATGTTGTTTACTTGAATATTAAAATAATCACCTACGCGAATAACAAACTACTTATAACTTTCAAAATGGCGACCACCGCCCACACTACACTACTCTACAACGTTGATAAATAATTCAACAAATTGTTTCGTCTACCGAATTTGCAATACTCCAGATAAATAAACTATTGTGAATCTCCTGTAATAAAATAAAGCTGAATTTATTATTCATGCAAATGGCAGATATGCAGAGAAATCATCATTAGCTAAAAGGACTATAACTTACTTACAACCTATGTCTTAATACAAATTGGCAGCCATAGTAAGCGGAATAAATGAATTTCGAATAGGCAGCACAAGTGCAACTTTGTCGCTGATGCCGCTTCAAACTTGTTCTAATCTCTCTCCTCTGCGACTATAAAAGGACTTCGATATGTTCTTGTAAGAACTGAGAAACAGCGCACACGGATGACAGATACTTTACTGTAACATAGAATCGATGAGACAATTTTAATAATTCATCTCCTACAGTACAGTCATGGTAGGATACCAAAACCAGTTGAATAATCCTATCCATCGGCAGGCACCAGAAATGGGAATCGTATCGCATATGTAATATATCAGAGGCGTACATCGCTAGATTCTTTTCAAGCCTTGTCTGAACAAGATAGTCTTGTAATAAACAACTGCAAGCTTTTGCTTATCGCCTCCGAGTTCCCAGTACCGTACAAAAACTGGATTCTTTCCCAGTTCAAAAGGGTGGCGAACTTGAATCTCGTCCTTCATCTCCTATTCGGAATATTCCGGAATTGAAATTCTGTCGGGGTTTGTGTCTTCTTATATCCAAGAATGAAAACTACTGATAGACTAGAACACAGAGTAGCTACTACCAAGGAACTACCAAGATAAGAGTATTACTTAAATTGAAAAGCTACAAAACAGTTTGTAAGACAAATTATAGTATTTATAATGAGCGCATATCTTTAACCCTTAACATCGGACCCGACCTACTTCTGCTACTACCGCTAATTCGGCAAGGATTAATGGCCGCCTTTCTTTTTTGCAATTTTTTTTGCAAGGTTTTGCAAGAACCAAGATTACTCTGCAAAATTATAGGTTATCTTGATGAAATATGAGAATATTGCAGATAATTGATTGAACTATTTGTTTTTTGTTTGCTTTTTAGGTAAATTACGGTATTTATCCGTTATTATCCTACTGAAAATCGAACAATGGAAAAAACTTACCAATACGCCGAAGGAAATTTTCGTAATTTTTTTCTAATTGGAAAACACCTAATTCTAGTTAGAAATTCTTTTGGCACATCACTGATTCACTTTAGAACACTTATTAGTCGAGTTTAGACCTCATTTGTGGTAAATTCTTATTGTAAATTGTAAATAAACAAAACACTTCCACAACGCTCATACAAACTGTCACTTTCGGATTTATTTTTTTTTAATTTTTTGTACTGGCACTAGTGAAGTGAATGTGCCATTATATTGTTTGATAAACGCTCTACCACTTGTCAATACACCGTACAAGCGATTTTTTCATGGTTTAGCCGTAAAAAGCAGATTTTAAAGTCGAGAATCGGATCCGCCCATGGGCGGACTAGGAAGTTTACGGAGTGCGCTTTTGACTCCGCCCGCGGGCGGATTAATTCCTTTGAGGGTTAAACCTTTAACAATGAAAGAAAGAGTCGTGGGTCTGTTGGGAGATAAAGCCGACAATTAATGGAAAGGAAATGGTCTGACGTCTGGAAGACTGACTGACGTAAGTAACGAAGTGGAAGGCTATTTATTATCATTTATCTGTCATTGAAATACAAGGGATGTACCAACCAACAACGCAATGTTCACCTTTTGCCGAGGAAAGAAAATTATAATCTATCAATTATCTTTATATACTGCCTAGTCTAGTTTTATTTACTACACGACGACCAGGGCAGCTAGCTTGAGGTTTGTCGTGCCTATCATCATCTCAGCCGAAAGACGTCCACTGCTGGACAAAGGCCTCCCCCCCAAGGATCTCCACAATGATCGGTCCTGCGCTACCCGCATCCAGTTGCGTGTCGTGCCTATACTCTTTTCCCATTGGAGGAAATTTCAGTATGCCGGATTTCTCGCAGTTTTTTGCCGATTAAATGTGAGATAATCGATTGTCACGGTGCTTCATGCTGCTAGAATGTTTATCAAATTAAATTCAAAGTAGGTATAATCCTCAATCCTCACACAGGACAATGACGAAATCGTGTAACGTTGATTGTTAAACCAAACCGAGTCCTCAAATATTAAGATTGTCCTCGCGCCTTTGCTAGTTGGCGACTTTTGGACGCTGTTGCCTTTTTGAATCCAATGCCAAGCGATGAATTCGGAACGACCTTCGTTGTTGTAATGTACTGGTACCAACACCACTGTGTGGAACCTAGAGTGACCTAGATTCCAAAACGGGTAATAGCCTTTAGTTGAAAATAATTTACGATGAGGAAAAGAACCGCTTGATATTAAATTTACAGATCATGTAATTCTAACCAACACAACACCTCTTTCGTTAAAGTTATACCACATTTAATTGTAAGCATAGTGCATACCGAAAATGTGTTTCTCCTCAACATACGTAATTACAAGGTGATTGATTTAAGCTTAAATGACTGACTTTCTTTGAGTATTGCGATAAGATAACTATCTTATCATTATTTAGTGTTATTCATAATACCTTTATGTAATTATTGCATGACATTATTACGTAGAAGACGTGATTTTAATACGTGTATTTGAATTTTTTTTTAAACTAACAGAACTATGTGTTACCTATTCCTTCTTTTGCATTGTATACAGTTTGTTTAAACTCTGTATGCGTCCGCTAGGCTACCTTGGCTCCTTTTTAAGGCATTTGTCAATTTGCCTACGCCTTTTCAACAGCTTTCCTACCATATTACTCTTAAAAATCATTGGAATATATTTTATATACCGACGGAATGTACAAGTTAGTTTAATTCTAATTTCCAATTGTTTTTTCTTTTATGGTTTTTCTATGTACCTATCTATATTGATTGCATTAAACTTTACATTTACGATTTTTACCATTCTTACCTTCAAACCGAAGACGGATGCGCGGGCGCAAGTACCACACCACACGACGCCGCCATTGCGTTTCCGCTCCCCCCACCATTTACACGAACAGATAACGCGTTATCATCCGCTCATTGTTCCTCTACACACCGCTCTATACGGCAACCCTAATGATCAATTCCTGGATGCGACATACATTGCTGTTCAGATTTCATACATTATGTTGATTTGACTTTACCGACCGAGCAATGGAACTAAAACCTTCAACAAAACAAGAATTGTCACACAAGTCGTTATTCCTCTCATACTGATGAGGTAGGCATAATAAAGGGCATTGACTTCCCGGTATTTTTAGCACAAGTAAACATTCTAAAGGGACTCGAGATAAGTGATAAAATTTACTACTAGACGGAAGTGCTGAAGCACTTAAGTTGTGTACATCTTAAGATTTATACAACACACTTGAGCGTAAAAGATTCTCTTGTCTCAGAGAGGTTTGTCTAAAACATTAATTTAAATAGCTTTTAGTGAAACGCTTGGAAGATCATTTAAGCTTAATGTTTCCATAGTCATCTAAGCATGAACAAATAAGGAAAAGCCGAGCTATTGTGTGGCGTCACATAGGTAACTAATTGCATTAAATTAGACCTTATCTGGCGAACGAATACTTTATATAGCTATAACCCGCGTGGCAAATTCCATTATGTATAATCTATGCGTTTATTTTTATCGGGGATTTGTCGGAGCCCAGGGGGAAGCAAGCTAAGGGCCTAAACGGCTTTAAATGGCTTTTATCGACACTTTGTTAAGATTTACTACTTTAGTATTAAGTTTTGTATACTTCTGAATGAGAAAGAAACCGCACGGCATCTATTAAGTACTTATTTTTCGCTTTCAATTGTATTTCTGATTTAATTGGTCTGTTGGATGGGTCCTACCTATACCTACATATTGAATACTGAAAGATCTTTTATTCCTGTAGTGTAGAACATTTACGAACTGCATTGCCTGAAAATTACGTCTTATCGTATTAAACTTGACCACCTCTTTTTAGCATAAATAAACTACATACATATTTCCCGGAGATAAAGTTGCCATACGAGTACAAAATGTCAAATGACGAAAGCGATTGTTTACATGATATGAGACATTGAGGACCTAGATAACAGGCTGCATGGAACATATTATATCATAAATGATTTGTACAATAAATATTGGGCGATTCTACATTTTACTCTCTAACTTAGACCCTTTCACGTTCTTAAGAACAAAAAGGGACAGGTGATTGCCAACCTACATTTAGGAACGTCAAACATCGATATTACGCGTAATTTAACAGGAATTTAAAAACATCCCGACTAAATTAAGCTGAATTTGACAGCTGCGCTGCTTATTTTATATATCATTCATTCAAAATTATATTCATTCATCTCCCATCCTTTTCGATTCCCATAATGAATGAAAGACCAACAACTTAAATTTTGATATTTTAGCGACCACGCAGAATTCAGCAGAATTTGAGCCCATTATTTATTTGTTTAAATAAAAGTCCCATTCTTACCTCTCAGAAGACGGGACTGCAATACCCTTGACCTTTTTAAATCTTGGACATCCAGAAGATGGGAGTCGAGCGGTACTAACTGCTTTTTTTATAAATGTTGTTTGTTCAATGTTCTTTTATAGTTTTGATCAGAATTCATTTCGAATTTCTCCTATATTTCAAATTATAACTAAATATTCTTACTTGCACTCCTCCAGTACTTATTTGTAACAACCTTTACAAAGAACCTGTTGTTCATTTTATTGCTGAGAGATAAAGTTGAGTTCAGATCCATTTCTGTAATACAGAGACATCTTGTCTCACCCGCATTTTATCTTAAGCGTCTTTTATAATGTGGTATCTTATTATGCGGGTTATGAGGCAAACTTTGTTACTTTAAAAATACTTATCATCAATATTCAAGAAACACTAAGGTCATTTAGGTAATCGATCTGCTCAAAAGTGCGATATTTTTTCTTTTGTCTCTTTATTCTTGTAACTACGGAGTCACAATCACAAACGGAGTGTTGCTATTTAGTCAAGGTCGAATCATAAATAATAGATGAAATAACGTACTTTTGACCTTTAGTTCTGGTGGCCAAAAGCAAAACAAAGGATTATTCCTTTAAAACCTCGCACCTCCAATCATTCGAATCGAACGGCACAGATCATACCAAGCGTATGCATTCTTGCAGACCAAAAGAGAATAAGACCAGTACACTGGTGGGATTGACACTTACATGTGTGTGCTTATTAAAGTGGCTCAGGTCTTGTAAGGGTTTAGTGCGTACGTTCGGACCCTGGCGATTCCGAGTGACAGAGAGTGTTGCGTCTCCGAGAGCCGGAAACTAACGGTTGCGCGCATTCCGCCCCTCCCTCCCGATGGCTAATTGCTCCGATCTTATGCGAATCCCTCCACGACCTTGTTATATTAGTATATTTCATTAATTAATTATGATTTCGATTGATGTGCTAATGTTAACTGTACGTACAATCCAATTTCACAACGTCTTCAATGAATTTCTAGACTTGTCGTATAAGTATTTTGTAGGCTGCCGACGGCTGCCGTAACTAGATTATTGACCGATATTTTGGTAATCTTTCTCAGAAGTAGAAGATCAGTAAGTATTGTTTTCAGTAGCATCGACCTAAGATAATTTACTGTCACGTTCAAGCTCCTTGTTCTTGCATATAACCTCGCGCTCTCATTTGCAATGTTAAACAGCATGCTTGTATGTTAAGTCATCATAACTTATATTCATCAGCATATCATGTAAGTGATGTCATTAAAAAAATTGAAGCCGCAACTCTTTAAAAAGTCATTATTTCACAACAAAATCAGTTTTTATTAGAACAAAATTCATTTGTATGTCTTCTTATTAAAAGTCAACGGCGAGAAAAAAGCTTTTTAGTTTGGACAGGTCCGCAAGATTTATGGTGCCAAAACCAGCAGCTAGGGACTTCCAACATAACACATTTGAAGTAATTGACATTGCCCTAACGATGATTACTTACACTTCGAGAACATTTTTTACACAGATGTTAACTTACAAAAAAGTAACTAGGTACCTATCATTCATTAACAAGTAAGTATGTACCAGCTTCGGTAGCTTAAACCACTATAATCACACATTTGTCAAAATGAAAAACCCGCCTTACTACGTTTTCATACGTGAAACCTTTTTCTAAATTTTATCTTGTCACTACTTTGTGTGAGTGTTAAAGTAAAACAAGATTTGTATGCAAAAGTCAACGAAAATTTTACGTGTTCTAAATATTTTCTTGGCAGTATTATTTTCCGTTGTAACACCTTTGTTTCAACAGCTACTATGAATAATGTATATGTTATGGAGTTCATGATAAGGTCGTGTTTACGGTGGAGTCACGTCCGCAAGGTCCGCTCCGAAAATGTGTCACTCTCATTCATCCAATGAACGGTGTACGTTTTAATAGATTTCAAGGTACTATATCGATACTACGCAATGTGTTTGAAAACTACTAGTTTGTAGAAGGTGTGTACTTAACAGCTAGCTTGAGTAAATACCAACGGCAGCTTTTAATTATATAAAATGAGAAATCTGTATTAGTTTGTGTGCTTGCAACGCGTATTTATGGTAGCAAAATGTATCCTGTATTACAAGTACGTACATTGATGGAAATCTTAATCCTAACATCTCAATGTATTTCCTAAGCAGTGGCGGCTGGTGCCTCACAGACCCGGTGGTGCACTGCATAAAAATATGTTATGCGTATTTTAGGGAATAATTACGAAATAAAAGTTGACTCCTGTTTCCGTCCAAATAGCTTCTCCACCAAAAATAACACAGGGTAAGCAAAAAAAACAAACCAATTCACATTCACATAGGTAACCACTTCTTTTTATCATACATTTCACTTTTGAAAGTTCCAATGAACGATTTATTTTTAGTTTTACACTCTTGTTTTAGATTGAGAAAAACCAAGGCGGTCCCGCTGATTTAATATCCAGTTTATTTTGATAAGTCCTATTGTTTTTAATAAAGTCAATATATTACTTTAAACACTCATTTTTTTGCACATAATTCGTACCAATTTTTCGTAAACAAGTAATGAATAACGCTTTACCAAAACAAATTAATGCACACGCGCGAGATTACTGGCAAACAGTGACAAGTGTACGGTCAAGTCAAGCAAGGGGGGTCAAGGCCTTGGGTCATACGAGCGCGAACTTCCGTATTCTCTCGGTAATTTTCGGAAGCGGTCGCGCGTGCGGCGCACGAACTATCCAAAAATTCCAATACATTTTGTACCAAGCATCTTCCGTCTCACGCGCCGGGCAGTTTGCATCGCGTTTCATACAAGTTGTAGGAGCTGTCTGCGTGCGCTTTACCAAGCGCACGGAGACATTTTTGTTTAAGCAATAATGAGATCTAATTTCTTTACAGTAGCAACTAGAACTACTTGACTCGCATATCGATGCCTTAGTTCACAGTTGTATTAACTAGCAAAAAGTAAATTTTACAGGAGAGCACTTTTAAACTTTTTAAAGTTTAGAGATGAATATTTTAAAAACTATGCAGTATTATGAAATAACCTTGCGACTATTTAAAAATGTAGTCTTTTAACTCTAACATATTACAAAAATTATAATATTAGTATAATTCAATCATTACGAAAATGGCAAAATAATGACCAAACCCCCCATTTAATATATTTGTGCACTACAATCTAATATTTTGATAGGGATTTAGCACTAAAACTCAAACATTGCTTATGGTAAAAAAAGGCTTTTAGGGTGTTGGAAAACGGATAAAATAACACGAACCGACACATCTGTCACCTCGCAGGTTGAGACTCAACCTCCTGCAAAGAAAAGGAAGCAAAAGCAGTCTGTACGTCGTAGTGACGATCCTCAGCCTCATTCACGTGACACATCAGCCCGAACCGACACATCTATCACCTCGCAGGTTGAGACTCAACCTCCTGCAAAGAAAAGGAAGCAAAAGCAGTCTGTACCACAGAACATTTAAAAGAGGTTAGAATGGCGATAATGCGCCGTCCGTATGAAATCCGGTGTCGCCGATTCCACCCCACCTTTCACCTCCACTACATCTGTACTTCAATAAAGATGAAGTTTACGCACATATTTGCAATTTCAAATCTAGCCAATCATAGCGCCGCTCAATCACGCGATTTCAAATGGAAACGAATCATACGCATGCACGCACACTGATGTAGATTTTTATAGCTATGTGTGAGTTAGACAGCGCGATCGTTTCTTTGCGTGAAGTATGAGCGTTTTGCTCATAGTTTTGGCGCGCCGGCCCCGCCCACATCGCCTTTCTAGTGGTCTGTACGTCGTAGTGACGATCCTCAGCCTCATTCACGTGACACATCAGCCCGAACCGACGCATCTGTCACCTCGCAGGTTGAGACTCAACCTCCTGCAAAGAAAAGGAAGCAAAAGCAGTCTGTACGTCGTAGTGACGATCCTCAGCCTCATTCACGTGACACATCAGCCCGAACCGACACATCTATCACCTCGCAGGTTGAGACTCAACCTCCTGCAAAGAGAGGGAAGAAAAGGCAGTCTGTACATCGTAGTGACGATCTTCAGCCTCATTCACGTGACACATCAGCCCGGACCGACACCTCTGTCACCTCGCAGGTTGAGTCTACACCTGCAAAAAAAAAGACAAGTAGAGTAAGAAATCCATCACAAATTTTAGATAAACAGAAGAATAAGCATCCTATTTTACCGCCATGTGATTGTAAAAGAAAATGTTTTGATAAAATACTACAAACTAGGAGAGATACTATCTGGGAGAAATTTTGGAGTGTAGACAGACAACGTCGTAGAGATTATTTATCTCGAAATGTGCAAAAAATACGTACCACACTTCAAACTACAGGAAAAGCTTCTCGAAGACGCAACACATTAATATGGAAAATGGATGACATTCAAGTGTGCAAAATATTTTTTTTACATACTCTAGTCTAGGATATAGTAACGACGAAGCAGTCCAGTCCGTTTTGAAAGCGAACTATTTAACCAATAACAAAAATCCTATGATATGTGCTGCACCAGATTCAAGAGGTCACCATCATCCTGCAAATGCATTTACTGAGCAATATGAAACTGAAATGAAAAACTTCATTATGAAATATAACCCAGTTCAATCCCACTATAACATAAAACATGCTCCTAATCGAAAATATTTGCCTGTAGGGGTCAATTTCACTAGTATTTACAAAGATTTTAGGCAGCACTGCATTGATACAGGTATAAAAGTTTGTAGTTGGTCTCATTTTCACAAAATGATTAAACAGCTTAACTTATCTACAGCAGAACCAGTTCAAGATATTTGCACAAAATGCAAAAATCATGAAATAGAACACAAAACACTACCTAGACCCTGCAACTGCGATCATTGTCAAGATTTGGGCCAACATCTAGCAAACAAAAGAAATTCCAGGATAGATTTAAAGAGTGTTGAAGAAAAGTGTGAGAAATCGGAAGGAAAAGAATCACTTTTTACAGTTGATATGCAAAAAGCCATATGTATGCCATTGCTAGAAACAAAAGACTACTTTTTCTCCCAAAAGCTTGTACTTTTTAATGAATCTTTCGTACCACCTGGAAAGAACAAGCAAGCAGTCTGCATTGTTTGGCACGAAGGCGAGAGTGGAAGATTTGCTTACAATATCGCTACAGCATACGTTTATTTCCTTAGAAAATATTGCAGGGACCAATCATGCGTTAATTTTTTCCTTGATAACTGTAACGCTCAAAATAAAAATAAAACACAACTATCGGCGTTAGTGAGAACCATAAATGATAGTATGACACAGATAGAGACACTTACTATAGAATACTTTGAACCTGGACACACATTCATGGCAGCAGATGCTGTTCATGCTGCAATTGCAAGGAAATTAAAGTCATCGAGGGAAGTGTACGATTTAAATGATTTCGTAAAAAACATCAAAAAATCACGTAAAAATATAGACGTTGATGTATTGAATCACAGAGATATGATTATGTTCAGTAATGATTCGAAAATTTCATATCCGAAAGGTTTCAATATACAAAATTTGAAGGTAATACAGTTTCGAAGAGGACATTTTAGCATATTTGCGAAAAATGATTACACTCAGGATTTTAAAGAAATTTGATTTTTAAAGCCAAAAGTAGAAAAGGAATTAAAAGATAGAATAATAAAAGGAGATAATGACCTTTTGGACATGATACCCAGAGAGAATCAACCCAGAGGTATAAACGAGTTAAAGAAAAAGGCATTACTTGAACTGTGCAAATAGTTTCGGGTCGTGTCGTACGCTACGCCCAAATCTAATCATCCCTCTCCCCACACCTCTCGCTACCCCTAGCTTCTGCACACAGTCAGTCTCATACGCCGATCGGCTTTCGCGGGAGATCCACGCTGCTTGGCGTTAAAAATTACGCGCCAAAACCGTTTTTGAAAGCACAAATAATTTAAAATAATATAGTACTTGTATGTATTTACTATTAAAAATGGAAATTGAATTAAAAGTACTTAGTTTTCTACTTATTTTACATGTATTAATGGAACAATGTCTTATCAGTATTTAATGCATTTGTGCACTAAATAAAAAGAAAAACCCTTTGAACAAAAAGTACTTAATATATTTGTACATAAAACTTTCTGGGTTATTTAGCACTAACGGTGCATAATATACTGATGTAGCAGTGACAATGCTTGCGCAGAAATTTTAAATGCAGATAGTACACTTGCGTCTTGAATTGTTTTTAATTTAGGTAATATACGAGGGGAGGTCAAAAAATTCGCGGAATGACAGGGAAGGATAATAAAATGAAACAGCAAACTATTTTTCCTTTTCGATGTATTCTCCCTTAACCCTAATGCACTTGTTACTTCTATCAAATAACTTATTAATACCATCTAAAAAAAATGATTTATCTTGCGCGTCAAAATAGGACGAAATTGCCGACTTGACTTCATCATCGTCGCCAAATTTTCTTCCACGTATCTCTTTTTTCATTTTTGGAAACAAATAATAGTCGCTGGGGGCCAGGTCTGGGCTGTAGGGTGGGTGGCGCAGTTGTTCAAAACCGCACCGGTGAATGGCAGCCGCTGCAACATGGCTTGTGTGCACGGGCGCATTGTCGTGCAAAAGGAGCACGCCTTTTGCAAGTTTTCCTCGTCTTTTTTCTTTAATGGCTTCTTTTAATTGATGAAGCAGAGAAGCGTAGTATTCTCCCGTTATGGAAACACCACGTTCCTTATAATCAATCATAAGGATACCTTCTGTATCCCAAAAGATAGTCGCCATAATCTTTCCGACTGCTTGAGACACCTTGTACTTTTTAGGAGGGGGTGTGCCTTTTTTGTGCCACTGCATCGACTCCTGCTTTGACTCAGGTTCATAATGGTGAACCCAAGTTTCATCTCCAGTAACAATTCGGGCCATTATTTCCTCCCTCTGCTCACCACAGCGTTCCAAAAACTCGCGACAACTTTCGACGCGCTCGCGCTTTTGATGCGCAGAAAGCATTCTCGGAACCCATCTTGCACAGACTTTTGTCATGTTAAGATGTTGATGTAGGATGTTCAAAATCGTTGTTTCTGATACACCAACTAATGCTGCAAGTTGTTTTTTCTTCAGCCGGCCATCTTCCAATACAAGTTTTTCAACTTTTTCGATGATTTCTGGCGTGGTGGCCTCAATCGGCCTTCCAGGTCGGGGGTCGTCTTCAATGGAGTCCCTCCCTTGTTTGAAAAGAGCGTGCCATTTATAAACCATGGTTTTCCCTGGAGCTGAGTCCCCATAAACGGCTAGCATCTCTTGGAAAATGATTTGAGGTGCCTTTCCTTGTTTGGTGAGAAACTTAATGACGGCGCGATATTCAATTTTCTCCATAGTGGCTGGTTTCTTCCGGATTGACGTGTTAAATCGTTGATAACTCAAAAGTTAATGACCCGATTAGGCTAAAAATTGGTATATATACTAATAGTGAGTCACTCAATTAGCGACTACCTGGATGAGTAAACTCACCCTCGCCAACCCTGCCATTCCGCGAATTTTTTGACCTCCCCTCGTAAAATCAGTTATTTTTTTTTTATTCAGAATTTATAAAAATAAAGATCGTTAGTATCTTTTGACATTCATAAGTTTAAAATAGTACATTTGTGACACTAGGTTACTAGTAGAAGGAGACGGAATTTCGAAGTTTCCATACGCGCCAAAGAAAGTGCATGAAATTTTAGTACATATGGCATCAAAAAGTCGATTTCAAAAATTTTGTACTTAATACATTTGTGAACTAAGGCATCGATATGATCGTAAAACAGATGATACGTACGATAACAATGTGATGTTTTATGATTTTTTTGTAGAATGCCGGTATGAATGGATACCTAATTGTTGTGAAAGTTTATAGTAATCTAGGTATTTTAAATAATTTTGAAAATGGTGGTGCAGCGCACGAGCGCACTTAAGGTACAACCGCCACTGTTCCTAAGCATACAGATGATATCTTTGGTACCAAGCATAACATGAAAGTCGATTAGCAATTGACGAACTAGTAGACTCAAAGACAAGACATACTCCATCAGTAAGACATATCACCTTTACCAGACAATGTGCTTTGAATGAAAATGCGAGCTCTTCAATTTTCTAGGAAATCTGTCCAGTTTCCGTGGATTTAATTTGAATGTCAATTGAATGTTGTTTTCCTCATTGCGTCGGTAACGGTACAGGACCAATTGTTCTCCATTGTCATGCTAAACCACGCACTGTTTAGTTGTCCGTCAGTTTACTATTATCATGTTATGTCCTGTCCACTCTACCATAAACTGTTGATGTTATTGAATTCTAAGCGTACACTTTGTGTGTGAAACTGTAGCTATAAACTATAGGAATGTTCAAAGTGGAGTCGAAACTCTTCATTCATTATTTTGTCTTACTCGTTTGCGTTGTGATGTTAATTGCTGGTAGATACTTACTGGGTCGGTCTCAAAGTCTCTACAAAATGGTGCCTGCCAGTTAAGACACCGTGTCATAAATGACCGCAGCGGCTTTTATTCAAACCAACCATGACAACCTCTGACTAAACAGTTGTAGTTAACATCATTTTTGTATTTTTTTGTAGTGGCAAGAATAAGGTAAATTGCTGAGCCTTGTGCCCTGTGTCATACATATATACATATTATTTCAAACATAAAGGACCACAACCATGATTCAAGAGTGTATGACGCGGAGAGGTCACGCGTGAGTTGTGATTCCGACCGGTTTTTCTGCCTGCCTTTGGTGACGTCACATTTATGAGAGCTAGCTCTCCGTCAGCCTCCAAAATGTAAACGTTGTTAACAGTTTTCTCCTCTAATTACTCGGGAATGCCGCTTTCTACTTTGCCATCTTTTATTTCCCTCCAATTTGTATTTTTTCATTATTAGCAACAGTCTTGAGTCATAAATTCTTGAAGAGTAAAGAGCTTAGCGCATTACAAATTTGAATACTATGCACAATAACTATAATATAACTTCACTATGATATTTTGATTTTTTTTAATGTGTTTTAAAATATGCATGCTAGCATTAAAAACATTTATACCTTTGCAGCTCATCCTCCTCATGATGAGTCATTTTAGATTGTCATTCGCAAAGTTTTAGCACTCTTAAAGTCGTTTTAAGGAAAATGTGAAATAGCAATTTTTAAGAAGATTATGTCGACAACATTTGCATTTTAAAAGTTGGTATGATCTGCGATATCTATGTAAATGTTTTCTTTTGTGCCAGTAGATAGTGTAGTGGGTGGCAGATATTCCATAGCTCCATACGTAGGCAGGGTTACCGTATCTGACCCGAGGCATCGGGTTACGAAATGACTTTCCGATTTCCCTGAGCATTGTTCCCGTTTCACAACACCGAGGTAGAGCGTTGCGCTTTATTTCGAGACTGTGCGGTCATAAATCTGTATAGTACTGTGAAAATTCAAATACCAATACGTTCCGAATCGTATTTCTATTTATAATCGTCTGACTTCACCGGTGATGTGGATAAGTAGGGATGCGATACCAAAAGATTGTAATGCATTATAGTGAATGTAAATTAAAAAATCCACACTTTTCTAAAATTAAATCAGATGTATTCTGAGTTTAAGAAATTCTCGTGTAGGTCATATCTACTTCTCTTAGTACAGTAAAAGTATTTAACTGTGTTTTTCAAAATTACCTGATACCACCGCAAGAGACTAATGTGTTTCCTTATATAAGTTACTTTAAGAAATTAATGTCTAGAGAGACTAAGTTAAAAACAAAAGTTCAACATTTATTACGGTAGTGCGTTCACCAGCCCTAGTTTTAGGTACGTCCACAGTAACTCTACACACACTGTTTTCAACGGCCGTACGCACCGGTTACTATTGACGTTCTGCCAAAACGATCCTTTTCATAGCACTGAAACATTTAACTTCGGCACTACACTCACTATAACTCTTATAACCCTATGTATGTTATATTGTACTGCAATAATTTCATTAATATCACATTGTCATCTTATATCGTCTCCATTCTTATCTTTCTGCAGCATATAAATATCTAGTTGTGGATTGAAAACTTTATCTCCAGTGCTGCAGTCTTGCAAAACGGTTATTCGGGTTATCGCCCGTATGTGGAGCATGGAAGATTTGCTAACCACATTACTTTGTACAGTCAAATCATGTATTATAAATTTGTTTTCTATTACTATAATTTATGTCTGGACTCTAGAGTAGTTTTTCATGTTTCATTTTCTACCATCTTTGTTCGTTTCAAGGTATTCTTGTTATTATGTAATTACTTATAATGCCACTGATGTCATCTGTCTGACTACCAATGGCTGTCTGCCTGCCTGCACCAACGTCAGAATTTTGTTTTTAGTATGCAAGTTTGCAAACTATTGTCCTGTTTGTGCGCTAAATTTACTGTCATCAAGCAAACGTGTTTACGTAAATTCGCATATTACATTATTGACATTGAAATAATATGAGTCATGCTTATTTCTATTGTCTTAAATTCGCGTGACCTTTAACTCGTAATGTTTTTATTTAGCACTTGCCTCTCCCTAATTAATTAAAAAGCTCGTCAAGCCTGTCATGTTTTTACAGCTACTCATTATGTCTAGCACATGTACTCCCGCAACAGTTAGGTCAAGGTCTGCTCGCTCCCTGTTTACCCACCCATTAAGCGCAATTGTTTTGTCTTCAAGGCCTTTAACTTTATAAGTGTGTGCTTTGCTTTCATCTTCCTCTTTGTCAATATTTTCACTGTTTTATATTATGACTTCTTAAGTGCACAGCGAATTATTTTTTTTGGCTTATTATTACTTTATTTTATATCAATAAGATTGATTTGGCTCGTTACTTACTAAATTATTATAAAATTTCAATATCGTGTCGAATTGAATTATGTTACTATTGTGTATGACGGCATATAATATCGTGACATAAACGCTTACTGTGTGATATGAGCTAAATAATTTCACGTTAATAAGTATGAAGTCATTTTGGGTGCGATATTACTGGGACAAGGACATTGCGGTAAAAATAAAACTTAAAAGTGTTCGTGATGCTTTGTACGGCCGAGTCGACAGATGTTCAGTGAACCATTTGGGAAAAAACACTTTTTATTTTAGTGATTTCTTAACACTTAATTTCAGAGAAGCAAGCAAAGACAAGAGATCAATTCCGCTGTTAATATTATGTTCAATTCAGTCGTAACATTTTGAGTAGTATCGTTTTTTTATTCGTGTTATTGTACCGTTGTTATCGTCAATCGTTTTACCTATTATATTTAGAAGATATTTTTTAATATTATAATGAAGAAGAATGTACCATCAGTGAGATGTCTTAACGATAAATATTCAGCCTTTTGCTTTTTAAAAGACTGACACTGACATTTCCTTCGGAAAGCGCGCCATTTGCAAGATTAATGGCGGCTTTGTTTCGCTAATTCCCTTTTCAACGCCTGCGCTTGATCACAACTGCTTTTAAACGTCCATTTATAAATGCGATTTGTCTTGGTCATCGTCCTTTAAGCTTTATGTACTGATGCTACTTTTTGTTAATAATTGATGCATCTGTGTGCGTGAGTGTATTATTTTCTTTATACTTACTCGGCGTTTCACTCGGAAGTTTAGGAGGGACTACTATTTGGTATTGTTTGTTCCATATTAATATCATATTTTCCGCTTTATATCGAAAACCACAAAATGACAGTATAATTTACTTACCTTAAGAGCCTTATTCCACTGGTGACAAAGTCGTGCAAAAACGAAAAGGGACGCAGTTATGCGCAAGAGTGAGCGCGGTGTATTTGTATCTCATTCTAAAGCATAACTGCGTCTGTGACTGCGTCCCTTTTCGTTTTGCACGACTTTGTCTTTGTCGCCAGTGGAATAAGGCTCTTACTTAATTTCCATCACATTATGATAGAATATTAGTAACTTTGTTAGTTTTTATACAGATATCTACAAATATTAAGTGCACTGTACTATGAACTAGAATTAAGACCTCTTGTACCTATTTAACGCAAATAAATCATTCATTCATTCATTCATTCACTATAGGAAAACACGAATACAATAAGAAACGAAAAGGCAGGATATCTACCTTATCAAAAACATATACCGTAATTTATATTAATTTTTAATTGTACGGCTAAATCCGGAACTATTTCTACCAAACCAATATTATATTTGGTAATATGTATAATATTTCGAGTATTGATTTTTTTTTCAAGTTTTTTTTATCTTCATTATGAATTATGATTATTTCCTTCCTTTGTTTTTGTATCAGATATTTGTTGGTAGACCACACAATGAATGACCACATAGCGACTTCATGTTCTCTTTATAAAAAAGAAAACTATATTGTCTCAAATAATTTGCAGCTCTTATGAGAACTACCATTTCCTTAATCATTATCATTATACTGCTTGTTAGCTCTAGAAAGTAATAAATAAATGATAGTGGTTGCAGTCACAGTCACAAGTAACTAGCTGTGTAAAATTTATTTGGTAGTAAATACGGTCGTAACAAATTTCCAATTTGCAACACACGGTGTCCATCATAAACTCAGGTTAACCGTGCGTTTAAGCAGGATTCACAGTAGAGCGCACTGCCTTAACGACCCGTTGTGCAATCGGCCCCAGACGCTCTGGAATTAGCTACTGAAATCTTTACGGCGATAACAAAATACATTTTCAGGTTAACCTCTATTTCAGCTGTTTCGAAATCTTGCGGCATCTATTGACCCCCTTGTTGAGAGATTTCATTGAAATTATCGTCTTTCAGATTCAGAGTAACTTTGATTTCCTGCTTTCCTACTGGTTGAAGTACGTTCTAATTCTATACTTTATGTTTGTAAATTTTGCTTCACACGTTCGAACGTGTTTTTCATTTCGTTTCAGTGTTTGGTTTGTGATTTCAAAACGTCCTCGTTTACAATAAGCTGAAGGCTGAAATAACATTCGGGAACCATGATTTATTGTGAATTGATTAGACATGGTTAAGAAATAGTATAAAGGAAAACTATTTTGCGCACAATTACTTCCACGGATTTTAAGTCAGAAAATGAATCAAAATAGTATTTTTAGGCGATAATGTTCGGGTACAAAACGAGACGCCACTATCAGTGGTTTCATATAAATGCATAGTCATATGACAAGCCCGTCACTTCACGCAAATGATTGTAATTCATCCAACCCAGTTCATTCTGGCTGTCTATCACTGGCTTCATTTAATTTGTTGATGCACTCTGTGTTGATCACAGACATCACAGTCAGTGCATCGCCCATTTACTAGACGATTCAGAGTTAGTAGTGAGTAGGTACATGAAATAGTTTGGTATGTAAAGTACGCAATTTCAATCTACATCAATGTATCTAGGTCAATATTTCAGTTAGTCTATACGTTTTAAATAAGATTAGATAGGATGTATAAAATATGCAGTAGGTACAATAGATAGATCTATCTATTCTATGTCAATGTAAAATAATATAAAACCTATATGTCTGGCGCCTAGGTTTTCTACAAATCAACCATTTTTTTATATTTATAATGAACTTCTATCTATTTCACTGCATATTTAACATAATTATGTGTCTGTCCATAGTCCCGTATGAAATGAAGTTTAATGTAATAATAACGTGATGGTTTTTTTACTCATTCAAGTAGACACAGACAGAAGTACCTAAACGTAGTTCATTACGCTGAAAAAGCACCACATTAAAAGGGCGTCGTCGGTAAAGGGCGAGTTCAAAGGCACCGCTTGCCCTGACCAGACACTGACTGCTTATTCATATCAGCCAACCGACGTCATGTATCGAATTTACTTTTCCAACCAACTGTATGATTGTAAAAAAATACTCTTTCTTCATTTTTACTAGTGTATCAGCAACTATGTATATGTAGAGACAAAACTGAAATGCCAATGTTCTTATCGCCTACTTGCCTACTTGTAACTCGTTACTCAAAATGACATTTATTTAACCGGCTTAAACATGTGAAAGCCGCTTAAAATGTTAGAGACTAGACTAGATTTCGGACGGTCATTGAACCTAAAACTCTTAAACATCCAGTTACAATAGTCTATTTGCTAAGAGACGACAATGTTTTTATCTCTTACTTAAAACTAACTAATTTTGACGAAAATATTTTTGCAAATTGCTTTGTCGAGTTCTGTGTTTATTCACGTTTCACACACAATGCATCGCGACGAGTAAAATATAGTAGTACGGCTTGTTAACCTGAATTACGGTCCCATCTGGCAGAAAGCATGAAACTTAGCATACATGTAGCTTTTATATATGTGCTGCAATGTCGATATGGAAACACGCTGAGAAATGATTACCCCCCCCTTTTTCCCTCATTTTGGTTTTTTTCATTTTCTACAAAAACGGTAGGACTGATGAGTTTACTTTTCAAGAACCAAATAGTTGTCGATAAATTACCTACAAAATGATACTACTTTTTATAGTGCTAAGATTAATATATTTCTATATACCTACAGCCATCAACGTATTATGAAATTTTAAAAACAGGCACACTTTTTTCTTCCTTACTTCATTTATAGGAAAACGACAAGAGTGGTGATAAAATGGACTAAAGAAGTCAACTACCTTATACATTAAGCTAAAAAATGACATTTATTTCATAGTCGTAAAGGCATTACTTCTAGAGTTACAGCTCACCGCGTCTGACTCAAGTACTCATTTTTTTACCTTTTTAGAATACATCTTTATGTTAACTTTGTTTAGCGTAGATTAGATTCAGATTTTCCAATTAGAAATAAAACAGTCCATGTACTAATCCTGGCCACAGTCTATTTACATGTAAAACTAGCTGTCTGCCCGCGGCTACGCTTGCGTTGTGTTTCGACATTTCCGTATTAATTTTTAACTTTCCCACTTTTTTCCGTGATTTTAAAGTATCCAACATGTTGACCGAGTATATAAGGTACCACCATGCAAAATTTCGTTTCAATCGGTCTAACAGTTTCGGAGATAAGCCCGTAGAATATACTGCGCCGTATGAGTTACTAAAGTTTTTTAACTATCCCACGGGAACATTTTAATTTTCTGGGATTAAAAGTATCTAAGATGTTGACCGGGGATATAAGGTACCACTATACAAAATTTCATTCAAATCGGTCGAATAGTTTCGGAGATTAGCCTGTGCAAAGAAAAACGAAAAAAAATCTATAAAATCTGTACATAGAAAAAAAAAGCTATAAACCTATTCAAGGGGATGTAAGAAGCGATATAGTACATACCCAGATTTTTTTTAAATATTTCTGTTTCTCTGTTTGTCTGTTTGTACGGGCTAATCTCCGAAACTATTTGACCGATTTCAATGAAATTTTGTATAGTGGTACCTTATATCCCGGTCAACATCTTAGATACTTTTAATCCCAGAAAATTAAAAAGTTCCCGTGGGATAGTTAAAAAACTTTAGTAACTCATACGGCGCAGTACATTCTACGGGCTTATCTCCGAAACTGTTAGACCGATTGAAATGAAATTTTGCATGGTGGTACCTTATATACTCGGTCAACATGTTGGATACTTTAAAATCACGGAAAAAAGTGGGATAGTTA
Organism: Teleiodes luculella; assembly: GCA_948473455.1. Lineage (NCBI taxonomy): Eukaryota > Metazoa > Arthropoda > Insecta > Lepidoptera > Gelechiidae > Teleiodes > Teleiodes luculella. The sequence goes on from OX419602.1 coordinate 9,592,464, forward strand.
AAAATTAATACGGAAATGTCGAAACACAACGCAAGCGTAGCCGCGGGCAGAAAGCTAGTTTTACATATAAATAGACTGTGGCCAGGATTAGTACATGGACTGTTTTATTTCTAATTGGAAAATCTGAATCTAATCTACGCTAAACAAAGTTAACAGAAAGATGTATTCTAAAAAGGTAAAAAAAAGAGAACTTGGGTCAGACGCGGTGAGCTGTAACTCTAGAAGTAATGCGTTTACGACTATGAAGTAAATGTCATTTTTTAGCTTAATGTATAAGGTAGTTGACTTCTTTAGTCCATTTTATCACCACTCTTGTCGTTTTCCTATAAATGAAGTAAGGAAGAAAAAAGTGTGCCTGTTTTTAAAATTTCATAAAACGTTGATGGCTGTATATAGAAATATATTAATCTTAGCACTATAAAATGTAGTATCGTTTTGTAGGCAATTTATCGACGATGATTTGATCTCTGAAAAGTAAACTCCTCAGACGTACTGTTTTAGTATAAAATTCAAAAAACCAGAATGAGGGAGATAAAAGGGGGGGGAAAGGGGGGAAACAATAATTTATCGAAGTGTTTCCATATCGATATTGAAGCACATATATGACAGCTACATTCATGCCAAGTTTCGTACTTTCTGCCAGATGGGACCGATATCCTTATATTTTTTAGCTAGCAAGCCGTACTATAGAAAATTGAACTTAGTTTTTAGAATCTAAAATTTAGTTTGCAAATTATTACCTCTAGACAAAACCTGGTAAAACAGATTTGCCGCTTTAAATATGAGCGCTCTCTTTATTTTAAATTTTAAAATACTCTAGGTTTTTTGTTTTTCTAATAACACCGGTGGCAAGAAAACCTTGCTATCTGGCATCTGCTTGATAACGAAAAGGGCTTTATTGTTGAAATTGATTCAGGATAACCCTATTATAAGACCACCCGCATACATCTGATTGATATAATGTTATGCATTGTAGCACCATGACTTTGGATATTTTCAATTATCATTGCCGAGAACATTATCCTCGTCAAACATTCATCTTTGTTTAGGATCTTCGATAATCGAATAGCTCTCACGAGATATAAACTTCTTAATGAATCTTCTCGGTGAGAATTTGAAAAACAAATTGCAGGATGCATTACTTGTTCCAGCCGAATGACAGTAATTCCACATTTTGGAATAATAGAATTCTTAAAAACATTTTTTTTTAATCCTACAGACTGATAGATAAGATTTGCAAAGATTTAGAGATCCATATATGTATTGTGTTCTCTATTCCACAAGTTACTAACAAAATACATTTCCTTGTATGTAGGTAGGATACAATGAAAACGAAAGTTGTCTAACCAGTAGTCGAGACGTGCTAAAATTTGTCTCTTGGGAATGAAGCTGCATGTCTATTTCATTATTACACACTAAATACATTTGTCAACCGCATACACCATGTAAAATTCAACTCTATGTGGAAGATATAAAGGGGATTCGTTTGTTGTCTGTAAACAGAAGCGTCTCTCTTAGATAGTTCCCACGCGAAAAGTAGTGGTGTTATAGGCAAGTGGGTATATAAATATTTGTAAACTTCTCGTATGAGTTCCTGACCTTGTTTGACGGGTTAGATTTGTATTCTGACAAGTAGTATCATGAGATACTAGGAGTTTGTCGCCCTAACAAATGACATTTTTGAAAACCTCAAAGAGCTTTCAGTTTCTTAAAGAAAGAAACATTTCTAAATCTACAAGATTCTGCTCTATAATTAGCAGTGATTCTTGCAACTTAATTATACCATTCGTTAGTGAAAACAAAGTCAGCAGCTGCAGATTGAGATTCCCTTTCAAAGGTGAGTTAATACTCGAAGAATTTAATTAATTTGAAGTCTGCGCCTGCGACGCGTCGGGGGCACATGGCAGGCGTACCGCGCAGCCCCGACCGAAATAGACGCACTATTTATACGAGCGTGTATCCGCCCGGCGCGCGCGCAACCAAGCCGCAGCATAAACATGGCGCCCCGATTTGTAGTTCGCCTAATGTAAGGGTTTGTTTGCCATTAATCTTCGCTACGTGATTTGGTACATCACTGGATTGGCCTGGAGACGGAATGATAAGGTGTGGTTCTCATACAAAGTCTTCAACAGCTCGATTTCCGTCAGTTTGACACCTCTGTAGAGCTGCTGCACAGCGCCGTTCTAGATTGAGTTGAAGACTTTCTCATAGGCTGTATAATTTGGCTAGATTGATGTTATGAAACGAACAACATCAAAATTTTGTGCGTCACAAACAAAATTAAACACAGACTCATTCATGAAACGACAGAAGAGAAAGACATTTTGTCGAAGACTTAAAAAGCAAAGCATCATAAAGCATGTATCTAGTTTGACAGTAAAGTTATGCTTTTTTACAATAAATTATTGGATTACACGCTTTATGTCAGATACGCAAAATGTCAGACACGCAGATTGTCAGGTTAGTGAAACTGTACGCGAAATGTCATATACGCTAAATGTCACAAACGCAAAATGACAAATACGCAGAAAGTCAAAAACGCAGAATGTCAGAAACTCAGAATGTCAAATACGCAAAATGTCATGAAATGAACGATAGGCAGGAAGAAATTAATAAAACATTTTCTGTTCACATTAATTATAATTTCATTTGAAAACACGATCAAATAGGTATAAATAATCATCAAAAATTTTGGGACGAGTGAGTATTATAAACAGAAGTTGTCATGATAAAATCTATTACACAATTTTATCAAATACAATGCAAAAATATTCCTGATTGGAGTTATTATTTAATAAATGGAAATTGTCAAGTATATATCAGATAAATTCAACGTCATTATAGATACAATTATTTGATGCTTTGTTTGTGACTAAAGTTGTTTGCGACTACGTTTAGAACATGAATGAGCTAATAATATATCCTCTATGCTATTCTTATAAAAATAATATAGTAGGATCTCTGCCTATGGCACTTTACGTATTTGACGGCCTCGTAGCGTAGCCTAATAAGTTGGTAGGTAGTACGCCTGCCTTCGAAGCACACAGTCGCAGGTTCGAATCCCGCCCAGGGCAAACATTCGTGTGATGGGCACTTGTGTTTGCCTTGTGTCTGGATGTTGTATATTTATTTATATTATGTATGTATATCAGCTGTCTGACACCCATAGATGTCCCTACATATTATTATTATTAATTTAAGTTACCAAAAAGGAAACAAAAATAAAAATTACGTAAATAGTAGACTTACAATTTAGCCCCATTATCGACACCTAACATCAACACCTATGCATAAAGTATTACTATCTATTATTATTATTGTAATCAACTGTGGGCTACCATTCTAGTGAATTTCCGGCCTATACAATAAAAACAATCAAATCTTTCGTAAACGTATAGATGACTTTTTGCGTATCTGACATTCTGAGTATGACATTCTGCGAATTTGACTTTTTGAGTATGTGACATTATGCGTTTCTGACATTTTGCGTGTCTGACTTTTTGCGAATCTGACTTTTTGAGTTTCTGGCATTTTGCGAATTCTGACAATCTGCGTGTCTGACATTTTGCGTATCTGACATAAAGCGTGTAATCCAAATTATTGATAGGAACCCAATATCTCATGAAGCCTTTCAACAAAACCGGTAATGGGTCATCAATCATGGCTGGAAAAGCGGGGGAAAACTACTTTAATTCACTGGCGCACCCTTTCCATTGCCGCTGTGAAAGAGTTACTTTGCCTTAACTGCCAATATCCTGCAATGGACTGAGCTTTTGCTGAAATCAACGCATTTTATCGTGCACTGACCCCAGTGAAGATTATTTCTCTAGGACGACGGAGCAGGAAGATAGAATATTATGACAGTCCAGATCTCATGACATCAAAATTATTTACATTCCTTTCTGTCTTATATAATATTTCGTCGGCAAATCGTGAAACTCGTAATTTTACCGAATGCTTCGGCATTTCGCATGCAAATTGTAGAACGAATTCCTCTTCTCAATGAGCAACGTCGCATAATGGAGCTGAATGATGCATTGTACCTGATCAGTGATCACAAATGGCTTGAAATACAAGAATTAATAATTAATTTAAGTTTATATGTTAAAGATAGTTATTAAAATCACTTTATTCACTCACTAATTCCACTGATTTTACAGAATTGAAATTGTTTTATTCATTTTCTTTGCAAACAGCTGAAGGTTACGCCGCCATTGTTGTTATTTTGACACAACAGCTCCGCGCGTGGACAGATTAGAAAACAATTAGACAATTTGCCGCCGCATTTTACAGAATGCGATCGACTTCTTTTGGCATTTTGCAAAACAGCGAACGTTTGTAAAATGCCCATACATTCTGTAAAATGACGAGTTCTAAAGCCTGACCAAAGAAATAAGAAACCTGCTCTGGGGGCGCTACATGTATATTTTTACGACTGTGGCAACAATTTCCCTTATAAAATTAGTTCCATTGGAATTCCGCAATATGGCGAGGTTTCTTATTTCTTTGGTCGGGCTTTACAATTTGCCGACGATATATTCGTATGCATATTAAATATAACTTACGAGAGACTTGTATTGTATACCTACTCAAATATCTTCCTTACCGACATTGGATCAATTAAACAACCTGTTCTGTTTACCGACCGAACGAAGTCAAATTTATAAACAAGAATCCTCGTACCAGACAAATTTCAAGGTAAAGAGCTTCGATTGTTTGAGCATTTATATGCTTTGGGCAAAACAAACAACACGACGCGCCCATACACTACTATGATGTAACGCTGACGCTATCTGCATTACTATTTATAAAAGAGACAAAAAACTGGTTGAATATTACTTGTCATTTAAATATGATGCTGGAACTCAATCCTCTGTACGTACAAATAACTTGTGAATTTGGGTATCTCTGACTCTTGCTTTGTTTATTGTGTGTTTTCACGATAGAATGGTTCGATTTTATCCTAAATAGTCCATTTAGTTTATTGAATATGCTATGCTGTAAGTAAGTAATAGCTGTTGACAATCAAATTATAGTAATAAATAAATGTAGTAATAAATTAAATTCACTTCAAGAAGTTTCAGAAACAGGTAATATCGCTACTTCGATATATCAATTACTATTGGCAACCTGTCTAGAAGACAGATCACGACATTGCTGCACAAAGTCTCGGTACAGGTTTGTTTATGTTCGATCGCTATCACATCGTTAACAGTTTCCCGTGACTCGATTCGAGTACACAAATAACGCAATGTGGGTCACGGTCCTCCTCATTCGCTCTCATTACTGGACACTACGGATACACACATCACCGGCAATTTCGTTTTTCCTCATAAAATTGCACTGATGTCATCGAAAATTATAGAACACCTTAGTTTTTGTACGGATCTTCAAATGTCTCAGTTGTAAACTTAGAATAGAATGTCAAACAGATGTCTAAGTTGCAATATTCCTGGTCATATTCTGTACCTACATTCCTTTGATATGATTGCTTTATCTTTACAATGTGCAAATAACAGTACACCCACATACTCCTTCCCATTATCTTCATTCAAACAAATGTTACAATTTGCCTGTCAGCTACTATTTTGTAACAGCATAACGTTTGTAGCGAATCTTCTAGAACCTTTACTAACGATCATATTGAAATCTTAACGTTTATTGGTTACAAGCCCGTCTTTATGATCGCATATAAGCAATATACTATACTTTCGTTATGTATCACAAATGATGCTTTGGTTACGCTCCAATTGTTCAGTTACTTCAGACGCCACGGCCTTATGTTTAGGAGAGACGTCTGTGTTTTCAAAGCATATTAATTTTGTTGTGTATGAATACAAACCTTCGTGACTTGTGGCGAGGCTAGGAGCCATCCGTGGTAAATGGACAAATTATGGAAGCATGCTGCATCTGCTTTCCCACACTTCTAAAAGTCAGGAACGACAGAAAATTGCTGCGACATGACTGTGTTTCCCTTTACACTTTTTGCTTTATCTTCTTCGGTAGACACTTTCTTAAATAATGAATTCGTGGGAACAGCTTTCCTGAATGCATAAGTTATTTCGAAATCATAGCCTGACTGCAGAGCTGCATTCTTTATGGACGACCGTTTAGGGAGAGCTGCCTCTGACACACCTAACATCTTAATTGTCGACTATTTATTTATTATTTATTCAAGCACTGTGACAAGCCTTATTATCTGCATTTTCTCTTCATTAAAATCACAGCACGATATTGCAAATTGCAATCCATCTTTGTCTCTATCGAAAGTCGTAAATTACCGTATAGGATATAGTCAGTCGATGCATCTCTAAAAGCTTAAATGTCATGCATATCCCCGGCGCCTCCGTTGCACGCATAATTAATTTGCGTAAGCGCAGCGGGAATCACAATAGCAGCTGTTGACACAGATGGTGGCCCTATTCATTGTAGGTACGCGATCAATGACGTCAGAGCTTGTTTAAGGATTGAATAAAGTGCACACAACCACATGTTTACGATCCCATGCACTGTCTGTCAGACATGATTGAAATATGCGATTGTCCTCAGATTGGACATTAGCAGCTTCCACGCACATAGATAGAATACTAATAAATCGTTCAAGATCTGGTATCATACTTTTATTAGATCTTTATCTGGAACCTGGGTAGGTTCGAAATATGTTACAGCTATGCCCGGACAGAGGTTAACGACTTGATTGGACAAAATGGCGATTCGCAAAAGTGCTAAGTGAATAATGATCGTTTTACTCCAGTCAATTTATGTATAGAAACTCATGAAGAACACGTTGTATTGCAGAGTTTATGCATAATTGAATTGACTTTGACCTGGAGCTAAAATCATTGTCAGCCTAAACTTGGTGGCATCGTGAGAAACTGCCATAGGAGGCGGTAATGTGAGAAGATAACAGAGCCGGAACGCTGCCGCGCTGTATCGGGTTAGAATTATTCGCTGCGCCACTTTCCAGCTATGCAGGGCTAAGCGTTTTATCGCCACTCAAACATTAGCTTAACCGAGATTTCTTGTTACATTAGCCCGATGCTTCTTACCATGGTCATTACCCTTAAGTTGTTTGTAAAAGCTGAAAAGGTTTCCGAGTTTATGGTTCAAATATAGCATGATTGAATTCAGGCGTACCAATGGGTTTGATTACTTAGCCAGAGGTTGTTAATGGTCGGTAGGCATCGCTTTGGTAATTGTTTCGGCACTGTTAATTGTGCTAGCCTCTAATTGTGGCGTAGACTCGGCCGACCTGCAGACGCGCTAATAGGGGAATTTATTGCTTTAAATCCGGTTACTATGGGTGTTATATGAATATAAACTACAGGGGGCATATTCGTAATATAAGTAGACCTAACTGGATGTTGACACCTTTAGGCTATTGAATTTTTATCAAGCTTACTCAAGCAAAACTAAGAGCGATGAGTAAGAACACTAAGAACTCATGTTTGTATATTTTAACATACACATTTTGGACAAATTTCTCGTTCGTTTGAACACTAAGAATAATAACTTTTGTTCGATAATTCAATATCTTATCAAAACGTATACTACTGATATGCTAATGCTACTATGTTTACGTATCAAATTTTATACTGTGGGTAATATTATTCAATTCCTTTCTATTGAGTAATAACTAGTTGCTCCGTTGCGATTTACAATACGTCTATTGCAATGGGTGTATGGTACTCGATTATTTAATGTATTCCATTAAATTGAGAACCACTTTCACTGTTTATACAATACTTGTGGGCGACGACGATAGGGAAAGCATCTTGTAAATTTAAATTATACTCTTGATGATGCTTGAAACCGATATGTACTTGACTTTATTGTTTCAAGTGTCTTTCAAATTTTGAAATTTCAACTGTTCTTCAATTGCTTATTCTAATGTTGTTTTTCTTTCTTTTACAGGAAAAGGTGAGATATTTAAAGCTAACTACAGACACATAGTGCTACAGACACACAGTTTAAACAAGTAAGTATTGATAAAATTAATGAATTGTAACAGGTTACTAATGGTTTATGTAATTAGAGCGATAATGCTGTTGGTTCCTGTATTAGTAGGTGCAGTTGGTATCTAATTTATTAGGCTAATTTTAATTAATGGTGCCTTTAAAAACTGCGACCTTGTGGGAAGGGAAGTAGATTATACATCACCATCGCTAAAATTGTAACGACAAGTAGTCTTCTAAATTAGCACACTCGTATTTTCATTTGTATTTGACATTCCTTACAGATTGCAACCTTATTATAAAAAATATTACAAAAGTGAAATTTGAATGAAATACATATATTCTTTCTTAATTTATTTCGTGTAATTTGTCTACCAACCAAAACCTCCGTCCTCCATATCTACTTCAAATATAAACAATGCTTTCTCTAAAACAGTTTCCGCTTGTCATCCTACGCCCAAAGCATTATTTAAAGCAGCGGCAAAAGAAAAATCATTCCACTTAATATTCCATAAGCAGTTAGAAGCACCTAGTTGATAAAATGACTTTCAATTTAGACGGCTGCGTTGAATTGACTTGACGATGATACGTTGACACTGATGATAGGTCTATCATAATTGATGAATCTTTAATCGATCATATAAATTAATTAAAATTCATCAGTTTATCAATGTTGAAACTCCCAAGGCGAGCTGGCAGCGGTAAGCAACCGAAGTGTTATCTAATCTGAGCACGTCGATTGAAAGGCGATTGTATGATACATACACCTACTACAAACAGCTGGTATTTGTCAATGAATGTGTTGTAATGAATGGAGTTTATTATGAGGGTACGCCTTGTGACGCGTGGGTGGTTTTCGCGTTATAATATACATAGCTAATCCTATCGTACAGTGAACATAGTTTCCGTTTGTGGTTTCTATCTAAACTAGTTTCATAACCGTCAGAGATGTGTCCGCTCATTTCCTAAATACAAACATTATGTTTTAATGTCTTTATCATTAAAAACGAGTTCTCTAACCCTAAAGTGCATTCCAAATTATACTCTCAAAGATTACTCAAACCATAATTTGAGTTTTATATCACAACAGTTCTTATTAAAGTCATCAAATCGCTGTTATGAGTATTAACCTTAATAGTTTAGTACAGTGATGACAAATGATGTTCTAAATGACACGGCATGTCTAGGCAAATAATGTTTACATGGCACGCTAGTGTCGTATTAAATTCGTTATCGTAGAGTTCCCCAAGGAGAGAGTTCAAATATTATTAAAATGTTGTATCACCGTGACTATAATGTGAGCCTGTGACGCAACACGCGATCCCCAATAATGATGCTTGTGTTATTTCAGATGATTTCCTTTCCTGCCTTCAATTGCAGTAGTCTTAATGGTTAGTTTTGTTTGCTTTTCCGTTTCGCCACACACCTACACGTGTCCCATTGTTTTGCGACTTTATTACTGTGATTAGATGAAGCAATGTTTTCATTTCATCAGATTGACGCTTTCTTGTTTTATTTAGTTTTGCAATGTTATATCAAATTATTACGTACGAATTTGTTTCTCTCTTACATCGATTTTGCCACGTTTATTATTGTTTCTAAACGTGTATTGTACATAGAGGCTTCTGCTCCGTTCACGTTATTTCCTATTTGGATTCGGTTTGTGTACAAAATTGGCTTGGTCGTGGGTCGAACCGGATCGCGCAACCTGCAGTTAAATTAGGCCAGCCAACACCGCAGATTAAACGAAACCGAACGATTCTGATCTCACGTAGTATCTGTTATAGAGTTGTTGCGGTCCCGCGGACCGGTCGCCATACCGCCGCCACAGCCTTCGTTGACAATTTATCTGAAAGCGTGACACCGGACATTCGTTCTTGAAACCGATGCTATAAAACTTTAAATTTATTACCGCCATCTCGAGTAAGTAGTGCGATTGTATCACGGCGTATGTTTACAAATTTGAGATCAATCTCTAAAACGATACGATCTTTTTTTACGTGACTGCCAGCGTGATGTGTGTTCTCGATAATTTATATTTTATTTATACCATGATCGCCGTTCGATTGTAGTATTTTATTGTTGTCAGTTTTCGATTTGTCGTTTAGTGAGCCTGTAACGTGATTATATCACGGAGTGTGGGCATCTGTACCACTGGCCCTTTGTAGTTTAACTATGATATTGTACCCTTTATCACGGTACCTTTATCGACGCCGTTCATTTCGACGTATATGCCTCCCACATTCTGGCCCACGAATTCTCCATTTACAATAATTTTAACGTGCAACAGTCACTGTGCCTTTAATCCTATTAAATTGATTTATCTTAAGAATTGACATCAGAACTGTTCTTAGGAACTCTCTCTTTGGTTCCAACATGCTCAATGTGTCCCAAATTCTTATGCTTTGATCTAAAAGCGTGATATTTTATGATTATTACATACCTATCTACAAGAATTCGAAAGGTATGATGACATAAATGTCCATTCTTAGGGTTATTTATGGCATAATGCTCTATGTGAATAAAATATAAACATATCCCATAGTTACACTAAACAAAAAAGCATGAAATACATGCGTCATGATAGAGTGGTTGACTAAGGGCTAGCTTATCTAGCGACAATGACTAATATTAATTCATGTGTTGGTATGCGCAACATGATTAGTAGTGCGTGATGATGAGTGAAGCTTTGTATGGCAGGCTAAAGTATTCATACGTTAAATTACAATAGAAGCATTGAACACTGATATGTTAAGCTTATTAATAGCAACATAGATAAAAACTGTTTTAGGGTACTGCAGTGCTGATATTGGAAGAGAAGTAAAAGTTAGTATTTCAAAGGAAATTGGTCCGCAAGGTGTCGTAAGTTTCATTGCGGTAGAAATAGAACGCATTAGCATTAGCCGAGATGGTTTAGAAACGCCCACATGTCCGTTTCATCAATCAATCACGGCACTCAACGTTCAATTGGAGAATGGCAACTTTTTTGAGTCGAGTAACAGTAGCATGTATGCTATTTATAACTTGTTTGATGAAGAAAGGAAGTAGTAAATTGGCAAAGTCTGATTTGTATTTTGAGTACACGGAATATAGTAATAGTATTAGATATAACTCGTACGTTTCTAAACGTCTGGGCTTAAATAATTTTGGTATTCGCAGGGCCACAGTGATTAACTGTTATGACTAGCAACGGTTGGTTTCAAAATTTGGGGAGCCTAAAAATTCAAAACTATATTTATTTGTTATTTATTTATTCAACTAATCATTTATTGGTCACATCTACTCGTAATTTGCATTGCTTTTATGAAAAGTAGTATCTTTCTGTATGAATGAAGACCATTCTAATTATTGGGATATTGTAAGTAATGCAGTTACCTGGCTAATCTTCGCGATTGCCACACGATCAGGTGGTGCCGCCTCCGCGACGGAAGCAGTGGGCGGCTAGGCGTGCGCCCACACATCGATTATGTCACCTATACCCCGGCATATAAGGACAGCTGTGCGTCCTGACAACCAACATAATCGTAACGGGGTTTTGATTGATTCATTCAACAAAATATCTTTTGTATCACCATCAATGGACAGAAACAATTTATAATTGAGATGATGGCCAACCGCAGCTGTTTCTAATATTATTGTACATATTTTTCCAGAAAGCTGACGCTTTTCTGACTACTGTGTTTTATTTCTCTCGGTAGCCACAACCGCTATATCATTAGAACAGATTCCACATTTAAATTACTGCTCATGTCCCATTCCAAGAATAAAGAATAGCCAAACTTCCTCGAAAACATTTTGACTTTTCATTAAAAGTTGGATTCGAGCCGGTAATGATTTACTTCGCAGAGAACCATAAATGGTGCTGTAAATCAATACACCTGCTGCGTTGTGGCTACTACACAAAACACGTGTTTTCTCCGGAGACCGACCAGGTCGCTATTAATATGCACCAAGACAGCAGTTATGCGCTTCATCCATTAACCAACAGTAGCGGTATACGGTAAACAAACGTCGGAACGCCTTTAGATCTCAAAAGAACTTTGGACATTGTCAATCACAACTTCTCTTATACTAGGCACTTACTGCGTAATATCAAAGCTTCCTTATAAGGTTTATATCGATTATAAGTCGTGAGATGAATATGGTAGCGATCGTTATCTCGCTGTGAATCTCACTATTCCTCACTAGTACCCGCCCAAGTGACGAGATCAAAAGGCGTGCCGCATGGGAGCGCCTTGGGACCGCTACTGTTGCCGTTGTTAATAATAGGACCACCTCTCGTATCTAATATGATTGTCAAAAAAAAAATTGAATTAGTTTCTGTTTCCATTTAGAAAGCGGAATGGTGAAATGGAATCCAGCTAAACATTTACACAATTAACTTTGGAGAATTTCCCTCGCTCCGACTACTAAAACTAAACATTTGCCAGACAAATACCCTGTCGCAGCTCAGAATTGCTGCCGCAAAGTAAGACTTGTATACAAGCGTGGCTGCGCGTACGCTTGTATTCGTTTGCTTTACGAGTGGTTGCTTAGAGATTTATTTACTATCGCAGATAACGGGTAGTTTAATTACTTTGGCTGTCTCATGTTTGTCGGGCATACAGCGTTGTCTAAGCATGGCTTCTCGTAATAAATTGCGCCTGGTTCCATCCATTGTTCAGTCAAACAAATCAATCAGTAAACGGGTTAAGAGAGGATATTTAATAAAATACTTAAACGCCGTTTTGAACTTTTGACAGTTTGAAAACATCTTGACGCAACTTTATTGTGTTTCTTATACATAATGCTGTCATAACAATTTGAATCGTCTTCTTCTTTTAAGGTTCATATTTTACAACAATATTCATTCGCAATCAAGGTTGTTCGCGCTTTTTACTTGGTCTTGGTCTTGCAATAATGACTTTTAAATACCTACGCTAAAGCCAACCCCGGTGAAACTGCTGTATCCATTGGCTGGCATAGCGCCTCCAGAAGTTCGCAGAATCGTGGCAAGCTCGCTGGAGAGGGCTAAGTTGGAAGACGACATACGGCACCCCCTACATGGGCACGAGCTACCGCCGCAAAGACTAAAAAGTCGAAATAGCTTCCTAAAATGCGTAAAACCCCCCACGGACGTGCCCTCTCAAGCGAGACGCAACTTGTGGCGTGCTCGAACACCACTCCCAGATCCATATGTCCCGATCTCTGAGAGCCTCCCGGCTGGACATGGACTGCCATGGCCAATCTGGAAGTCATTAAATAGACTTCGGACTCAGGTTGGCCGCAGTAAAGAAAATATGTTCAGGTGGGGATTTTCGGAGAACACAAATTTGGAGTGTGTGTGTGGAACGGTGCAGTCTATGGCCCATCTACTGTCCTGCCCTGCTTGTACCGCCACCTGCTCGCAGCAGGACCTGATGGATGCCACAGACAACGCAGTTGAAGTAGCTAGGTTCTGGGCCAAAACTATCTGAGCAATTTGTCATCGACACGATAAGAAGAAGAAGAAGAATACCTACGCTTTGACACGTATAGCTAGAGCTACTCAAAAACTAGGCCCAAGTGAATAAAGAGCTTGAAATCCTAATATTAAACGTGACACAGCAGAAAGATTTTAATAATTTTCCTTTCAATCATCCAACGCGCTGCTACTAGAAAGATTATACTTACATACATATTATGTAACATTTTAAACTTAAGTTTTAACTATACCTTTTATTTGTATAGAATGAATGTATACCTACTTCAATGTTTATATTTAACGTAACATACTTTTATGAACTTAGTTTTCATGCAGTTCATTCCACCAACAATTGTAATTCTGTTCCCAGTTAAGTTGCCAGTTAAATGGGTCAAGTTATCGCGTGCCTTGGTCACGTAAACTGCATTTAACCAATTGAAGTTAAACGAGGGTACAACAATTGCTCGTTCCCCAAGGTTAGGATTCATTGATGAAGCGGGAATATTTTTTCATTGATTAAAATTGAGCCTTACCTACATATTTAATTGTAATATTTTCTTTCAAACATTGGCAACAAATTCTTAATTTTCGTTTTCATAATTTTACATTTCACATCTCACATCCTAATATAGGGTAGGCCTTTCTTTTGGAGACTTATGAATTAACAACGCGCAACGATATGAAAAGAAACTACGTGAAATCGATATCTTTCCTGTAGGTAGTATTTTTTTTCTTAAATATCGTCATTGAATTGAATCATATTATAAAAGTACAGGAAAATAGTTATCAATAATGTTTTTATCTATTAAAATGATCAGTATGGTTATTCTTTTTTAAGTTTTCCTTGATGGACTTATGTTAAAAATAGAATTGTAAATTTTATTTTTATATACATTTTCATAACGATTTTGACAGTACCAAACGGATATACATATATTTTACTTAATAAAAATCTTTCTAATATATTGGACAAGATGGCCGATAAACTTCTTAAACTAACAGGCAATAAAATTGCCCAGTGCCCTACATTCACAATTTATAATTTTGCAGAAGCGATTGCTCTACTTTTGGAACATTCCAGATCTAATGTATGCTATTAGAGGAAACGGTGTGTCATAGACGAGATGCGAACGGGTAATCACATTGGTAATAGCTTCTTAATGAATAACCGGCTTATTACAGACTACTAAACGTGCCCTGTGACCTTATTTTATCCCGTTATGCATTTAAGATCTATTAGTCTCAAGTAGCCCAAAGCCTGTGTTTATGCCGATGCAAATTACGTACTCATTCCATAGCATGCTTGCTTGCAATTATTTTGTAAGTTATAAGGTCATAGTCCACCGACAAGAGCACAGCCCTTAAACGAAGAGGGAGAGTTCAGTTTATAGTTATTATACCACATATTGTCCCACCAGCGAGGGGGTCGGTTCGGTCCTAACCTACCCCAATTTAAGCCAATCAAATCTTAGTCAATCATATGGTCCAGGGATGTTTAAAAACTCCCTCCATGCCAGAACTCCCTTATCAGCAGGCCTCCACGTAAAAAGCGCGAGAAGCTCAAAAAGTGTATAGGTACGCGACATATTGACAGAACTAATTATGAATCTTATGTCACTATGTCGCGTTTGGCAGTTTCTCGCGCTATACATAGTAAGCCTGTTGCTCGAAGATTTGGGCCTAGTCACCTAGTGGAAGCGGGTTGGTCTACTAAAGTCTACTATGTACAGACAGAGGAAAAGCTCGCTTCGCTCTTTTGAACCACATCTTTAGTTTTGTTAGTTAGTGTGAGTGCTTCATTGATACAATTTATATAACTATTTCATATGTAGATAGTATCTTATTCTTTCTAATAGAGGCATATCGATGTTTGAATCGCTTGTCCCACGAGGTTAAGCCATAACAATAATTTGTAAAGCATATTGTAATTTATCTTATCCGAAGCAGTTACACGACGTTAACACCTGCTTCTAATGGATACCGAGTGTTAAGCACGGCCGGATGATTGTTTTTTATAACCGGCTCTGATCTGCCGTTACTAATTCTATGATCCTATTTGATGGGTTCACCGCCATGATAGATAGATAGATCATAATATGGCTTTATTATTCTTTTGAATTAACATTTTGTTTACGCTGGGTGCGAGATTATTGTGGTACCTACTACATAGTCTTATTTTGGAAGTGTCAAAATTGATGTATGTAATTTCAACTAGGATTTCTTTTCCTAATTGTCCTATTACCGGTAGTAATCGTCGCGTCATGTGAAAAGAAACATTGGATATTTTGAAAGAAATACACAAATCTTACGAATTTATGTCTAGGCGTTACAGTACCTAATATTATTATATTATATTGATAGTACTAGGTAATGTTTGGCAAAAATTCCTGGGATGCCCTCAGACAGGCCTGATTCTTGGCCTTAGATATCGCCAAGAGGAAAAAGAAATGATAAGTCCGACCTGTATAAGGCAAAACAAGAGTTAAGGAAAAGGATAAATTTATTCCTAATATCTACATACATACATAAACGCATGCCTCTTTCCCGGAGGGGTAGGCAGAGACCACTTCCTTCCTTTCCTAATATCTATCTATCTCTAAAACAAGTTTGACTTCAGCTACAGCGAATGGCTTTTGTCAAAACATCGCAACGTATTCTCGACACGTATTGGTACCGTAGAAACCGTTACCGCCTGTTACTAGTGCTGGAATATTTTTTACGCACTGTACAGTTACAGTTTTCGCAGTTCAGTTTAGAATCTTATAAACTATAAAAACAAAATTTAAAAAACCCACGCCGGATGTTAAAACATATTCAAATAAAAAACAAAATTGAAAATTTTAAAAACCCACGCCGTATGTTAAAATATATTAGAATAAAAAGGATTAAATAACATTTTTGGAAATCCCCCGACCAGAGTCAAATAAGATAAGAAATATCAAATAAAGAAATCTATAAAAAGAGTGATTTCTCACGAAATCCGCCACACAAACAACTAATTATTTATTTATTTATTTATTTATTTATTTATTTATAAAGATCACCAACAGAGTATACAACAATACATTAAAATTATAAGACGATCACAAAATACAGCTAATTGCTACTCCAATTATAGGTGATAACAGCATGCAAACAGTGAAAACAATTTAGTTACAATAATAATCAAAGTAAATTTCTGTAGTGCCCAGCTAGCTATTCCCGTACTCAAACAATGTTTATTGTCACATCTGAGCGATTTACACTACACAGCTTTTACACCCTCACCCAACTAAAACTATATAAACTAAGAACTAAGAACTAAATCAACGAAATAAGCCCTTAATTACAATTAAAAAATTGAGTTTGTATACTCGATCAATAAAATGTCGAGAAAACTAAAAGGACTCGATTTTGGTGAACAGTTTTTTAAATTTATAAATGCTATTAGAAAAAATATCAACATCCACATTCCCGAAACAGCTGAGTGAATTATATTGTCTCAATATTCGATTAAGTGGTGAGAAATGACCCAAATTAGTACGAGCCATATTTTCAGAAAATAACCTATGCTTTACAGTGCGACGAGGTAAATTGAAAGGTACCTGAAAGTGAACCTTTTCTAGTAAAGTGGGAGTGTTCAAGGAACCATTCACTAACTTGTGCAAAAATACTCCATCCAAACTCTGTCTTCTAGAATTCAAAGAACTCATGTTGAAATGCTTAAGGCGATCTATATAACTAGGCAATTTTTTTGCCATATTACAACTATAAGCCAAATGCCACATAAATCTTTTTTGGACGCTTTCTAGACGTTTTCTATAAACATCATAGTGAGGATTCCACACTGTGCTGCAATACTCCAACCCAGACCTTACGAGAGCATTGTAGATTACAATTTTTGTATCTGGCTTCTTGAAATCCTTGCAGTTACGCAAAACAAAACCAAGCAACTTAAAAGCTTTGCTGACTGTTTGGTCGATATGGTCATTAAATTGTAATCTACTGTCGAGAATAACTCCTAAGTCGCGAACCGAATCAGCCACGCCAAGTTTTACATTGCCTATCGTATAAGATCTCGAAAAACTAGCTTTTGCTCTGGAAAATGTCATAAGCAAACACTTATCGATGTTAAGTGACATGCTGTTTTTGTCGCACCATTGGACCAAGCGTGTAAGGTCAGATTGCATCAAATCAACATCTTCTTGCGTTTTAACGGCTCTGTAAAACTTTAAATCGTCAGCAAATAAAAGGCATTTTGTGTTATGAAAGCAGTTACTGATGTCATTGATAAAAATGTTGAACAATAAAGGTCCAAGATGTGACCCCTGTGGTACCCCTGATATGGAAGCAAATGTATCAGAAGTAAAACCATTTGCTACCACACGAGAAATTATGACCTTTCTTAGTCCTTATGTATACGTACCTACTTACCTTTTGGTTTCTCGTAGAAATAGACACAGCAATAATATTGATTAATTTAGGTACTATACATACTCATCTATCTAATAATATAATACAAATCCAATAAAACACGTCGGGGTCTGCCATTCCCTGCTCTGACATTAATAAATTTTATCATACCGTGAGTTTTACTTATTCAGAATCTACATTATATTTAGTTTTTAAGTAATATAAATAAGTAGTTACAATATTTTAACTGTAATTTCTAACAAAGAGAGCGATGATGGCAGCCCCCGACGTGTTTTATTGGATTTGTATTATATTATTAGATAGATGAGTATGTATAGTACCTAAATTAATCAATATTATTGCTGTGTCTATTTCTACGAGAAACCAAAAGGTAAGTAGGTACGTATACGTAAGGACTAAGACAGGTCATAATTAGTTGTTTGTGTGGCGGATTTCGTGAGAAATCACTCTTTTTATAGATTTCTTTATTTGATATTTCTTATCTTATTTGACTCTGGTCGGGGGATTTCCAAAAATGTTATTTAATCCTTTTTATTCTAATATATTTTAACATACGGCGTGGGTTTTTAAAATTTTCAATTTTGTTTTTTATTTGAATATGTTTTAACATCCGGCGTGGGTTTTTTAAATTTTGTTTTTATTTTAAGCTTTCTGGAGAGTACGTTACTTTTGTTTGTTATCACTTAGCACACTAAAACATATAATTAAAAATGACGACATTTTGTTATCTTTGTGTTTCGATATTGTATATTATGCTAGTACCTAATTAAACATACATAATTTATTAGTATGCCTTCTTAAAACTAACTGGCGGTTTGGATTTGGCAGAAATTTGGTATGTGCGATATTGAGACTACTAGTTACTTAGTGTCCAAGCGTTTCGTTGCCATTAAATATCCGCCATGCGCCATAAAACATGTCCAAGAACCTGATCTGTAAAGATACCGGTTCAGTAGTTTTGAAAACTCCTGTAATGCCAACTTATCTGGCTACTGCAGGGCTCCCTGGTGTTCTACCTCCATAAAACGTATCTAAGAACCTGCTCCAAGATGAAGCCTTTTGAATGCAAAAAACCGTATCGAAATCGATTCAGTCCTTTTTGAGAACTCCTGTAGTACGAACTTATCTGGCTGCTGCAAGGCTCCCTGGTGGGTGGTCTACCGCCTCAAAACATGTCCAACAACCAGTTCCAAAATGAAGCCTTTTGAATGCAAAAAACCGTATCGAAATAGATTCAGTACTTTTTGAGAACTCCTGTAGAACCAACTTATCTGGCTGCTGCAGGGCTCCCTGGTGGTCTACCTCCATAAAACGTATCTAAGAACCTGCTCCAAGATGAAGGCTTTTGAATGCAAAAACCGCATCTAAATCGATTCAGTACTCTTTGAGAACTCCTGTAGTACTAACTTATCTGGCTGCTGCCGGGCTCCCTGGTGGTCTACCGCCCCAAAACGTGTCTAACAACCAGCTCCAATATGAAGCCTTTTGAATGCAAAAAACTGCATCGAAATCGATTCGGTAGTTTTTGATAACTCCTGTGGTACCAACTTATCTGGCTGCTGCAGCGCTCCCTGATGGTCTACCTACATAAAACATATCTAAGATCCTAAGTTGAAGTGATACCTTTTTAATGCAAAAAACCGGAACTAAATCGGTCCATTGGTTTTCGAGATAGAAGGTAACAAACAAACAAACAAACAAACAACCTCTTACCCCAAACGCATATACCGCCTCCGTTCCGTTCCGTCCGTCGTGGGTAAAAATTAAGTTTTCGCAAGGGCATACTTAATGATATGATTGCTAGTCGTGCATTGATGTATTAAGTAAAAATACCCTTTTATTTTACTTCATTGCTATAAAGTTATTATATTTTTTTAAAACTATTTAGTTTATGTTATATCGGTACAGATTGGAAACATACAAAAACAAAGAAAAAAGTCATTTTGAAATATTGTTTACAGGTACACTTAGGTACACTTGACTTATTTCGTCAATTTACAAGCATCAGGTAAATTTTTGAAAAGTATCCAATGCCTCTTGCTTGGCCTACATTGTTTCTATAAATTCATTGAGAATACGTTGTTCGAACCAGTTGTTTGATATCTCACCCTCACCCACTAAATATGCAAAAAACTGCTTCATTGTAAGATCTTGCTTGTCATATAATAAATATTACAATGACATTGATATTTTCAATAAAAAACTTAGTAGCTATGTATATGCTATTAGAACAGAGCCAGATCCGAATTTTAGGTAACATTTTCTTTTTCTTTATATACTTACACATAATATGTGTAGTTATTTTATTTCTTTCTTTTTTTTAACATACCTACATACATATCTTATGTTTTGTACTAAAAGCACTAAGGATGTAGTGGATAGTGGTCACAACGACATTAATATTAATTAGTAGTGGAAACTGTTTTGGCTTACAGTATTATTATTGTATGTTAACCAGAAAAAATATATTGTATAAGCTGTTTGTTTTCCTAATAAAGAAAAATAAAATAAAAAATAAAAAAAATAAACAAATAAACCAATACAATTAGTGGTTCTAGACAAGACAAACACAATGGTGCCATAAAGAAAATTACATGTTTCGTGTGGACATTTGAATAAATTTGGAATCTCGTTTGTACAGTTGGCTAACCAGAAATGTCGTAATATATAAACTTCTTCATATTATGTATGAATTGTTTCGTAGTATTGTTGTTTTAATTATGTTAAATTCCCTACATGTTTTAGTCGTAAACGTTACCAAGAAAGGATAATAATGAGGTTCCCCACGTATTCAATATACCAATCTAGTTTCCTTCCTGTATATCGCAGTTTTCCTGTAAAACTTAAATGAGGTCATTCATCAACAATGACTTAATTCTTTGACGTGATCATGAAATTAAAAAGAGTTTTTTTATGTTTATTTAATTTGCACTCCACATTTATTTTTAAACCATTTAGGTACATAATATAGCAGATGTATTACGCTCCAAAGTTTTGTCACTTCTATGTTTGATTAGAATACGCTTAACATTCTGGCATAATAATATGAATAGCCAATTCCATCTCAAGACTTTGATGTATCGGCATATCTTATTTAAGCTAGTAAGTACTATTATATATTCTGTGTTTGCGATGCGTACGGAGTCTTAAACCAAACACTTAGTTAAATCTAACTATTATTTATTCTGTGGTTAAATGTGGTTTTAGTTTGAGCTCCCTAAGAGTTTCTTAACCTCTGCTCACTCCGATAAGGAAAAGTGAAAAATTATTATCTAAAGACAGCTTTCAGATGAACCTGATAGGTCTAGAAACATAATCACACGATCTTTATGCATGTAAAACGTTCTGCGATAGAAACTGTTATATTTTCCAACGTAATTCTGAATTCGCTAAAAAATAAATTTATTATAAGTAATACTTCTCAGTAGCGGTGCATTCAGTTCTGAATCACCTAGCAAGGCGGCGCTATTATATAAGCTCGCTGGCGCCTCGACATTGGCCATTATTGGCTGTATATGGTCATACCTTTGCCACTGGCTTAAATAATTAATCTGTATTTATAGCTAGATAGTGCTGTATAAACTTATCATAGTTGATCGATGAAGTAAAAGTTTAATCTGGATAGTTTATTTATACTGAACAAGGTATCTTCTGGGGACTTCACAGATACTGTGGCATAAGTGGGATTATCTGTAATTTATAAAGTCCTATCTATCTATACCGTTTTTGTGTTGAGTTTGTTGATACTTTAAGCATTTAATTATGACGTCACTGGTTAGAATACTTATATATGAAAAATTTGCATCATTCTCTTTTATATTAATGTTGCGTACTTGTTCCTATCTATTGCTTTATTTTTGTGACACAGTAAAACAAGAATTTAAATAAAATATATGAAAATATTAAAAGTGGTTTATCATAATAATATGAAGTCCATTATAATTTTGGAAGTAAAAATTTTGTCGGAAATTATTGTTATTTTACCTATCGAACTAAAAATAAATCCACTACCGCTCGTACACCTTCCCTTACAAAGCAATTTACGATCTTCACTGTATGTGACAAAAAGTGTTACGTGCGCAGGGTGGCAAAATGCGCAATCGCGCATATTTGTGCGCAAACATGGCGGTCAAACTGCGCGCGAGTCGCTCTGGAGCTGACGATCTATGACCATTGTTAACGGTGGTGATAACGACGGGAATGCCATGGATTGCTAACGTATTTATGAGTTGGCAATTCCTACTTAATTTAGATCCATTCCATTAGAAACTTGTTTTACGCACACGGATATGCTTAGGTACATTGTTGTGTTAGTTTTAATTTTTTCCTTACATTGTTGTATATGTACGTAAATTCTGGATCTGATTTAGCTGCTTAGCTTTAGCTCCCAATGAGTTCAACATTGTAGGTACAGTATTGTTTTATAATTTACCTATTATATTGCAATGCCTGTAAACATGCAAAAGAACGAGGAAAATATTGCTTTTTGACGTCATTATGTGTGTGAGAAAGTTTGGATCACCCGACAAACCGCATATTTTCCTGTATGAACTAGCTTTTCGCCCTTATCAAACTTTAACAGTTTTTCCCGTGGGAATGAGGAATATTCCCGCGGTAAAAGGTAGCCTATGTCCTTCGCCAAGGTCTATTCTCTTTGTGCCAAGTTTAATTAAAATCGGTTAATCGGTTATAGCTTTCGTGTCGGTCGATGCGTTCACAATTTTAATTTTAAAGTCAGACGTATCACTTGCAGTTTAAAACAGCTGATTCATACACAGGTCATGCGGTGCAATGGCGGTCATTGGATGACGTCACTGGTTCGGGTTAAACCCTGAACATTTTCATGCTCTCAGAGCTTTATCTGTAAGTGAGTCAATGTCTGAAAAAATATTTTTATGGTAAAACACAGATTATGGGTATTTTTAGGGAATTTTGCGCTTTGGTAATTTACATTTTAAGCGATTTAGGTCATAATGCATACTGTACATTCTATCTACCTAATTTCAAATAGTACCTACCTATGCATAAAAATGTTACGTTCAAATATAATTAAGCAATATATTATAATTACTGTTATACTGTTATTAATAGCCTCTGTCTAAAAACAATGCTTAAGAAAGTTATAATTTTTAAAGTAACCTATGGTCTGTTGTTTAACGGCACATTAATAGCTGTTGTCTCGTAAAAAAACTCTGTTAGTCACAGTATGTGTAAGTTTTAATTTTATTATGTTCTTGTGAAAAATGTTACCAAACCGACCCATAGTAAGTGGTTGCGCTTCACATACCTTTACACACGTGTACAGATATGTTATGCGTAACTAAACTGCGTTTGTTTAGCAGGTGTGAACCGTGTGTACACACGTAAAGATGATCTAGTTACTTTACTTAGCTAAATATAAATATTCTAAGCTTATGTAACGTTACTTATAGAAAAAAATGTACGGCCGCTTGCAGAAGTGTAATATACAGTAAAATTCATTTTTTTTTCCAAAAAAAATACTTGTTTTCTTATTCTTTTTTTTGTCACGATTACAGTGTACGGGGCTTAATATTTTTAGTGAGTAAGTAAAACACTTTATTGATAAAAAAGAAACATACCAAAATATTATACTCAAATGAATTTGATAAAAAGTTTGTCTCGTTATAAAGTTAGACCAAGCCTAACAAACAATACTATTTTAAAATCAACTAAACATATTACACTAATATTGATTTTGTTGCCTATTCATGCCGTATCGCGTAAAAACTAAAGAGATATCAAAGTTTGGTTTAACTCAAGTGATATACCCATAGAAAACACAGATAACAAAAGATAAAATAAGTAACTAAGTGACCAACCAAATATACAATATTTTTTTTCCCTCAAAAACTTTCAAATTTGTTCTTTGCGTAAAATGTCTCTTGTTGATAAAAATATTTTCTTCAAATACAAATAACAAGTTAAGAAATTTAAAACAACCCATACTAGGCAATTAATAAATGACTAAGTTCAAAGACCAAGAAAGTTTGTGTCAGCAAAAACTTGCTCTCAGTAACGCCAGTATGACTCATCCGATAGATGTTACAATTTGCTACTTACTGAGTCACGTTTAAACGGAAGCGAGGGGTAGACTCGTGTCTGAGATTACCAGTTTATAGAGAGCTCTTCTACTCGACAGTACTCGATATCCCCTTTTCTGAACAATAAAATTGCCAATATACGTCAGGTACTTCATGATACAGAGCCCCTCAGGCGACGACGTCTCCTTTATGATGTTTTTCCGTTTCAATTTCAACGGCATAGTTACGAGGTTCTCTTAAGCTGTTTCTAGACGCGTTAGTAGGTATATGACTACTGTAGGTATATGACTAAAAGAGAAAAAAAGCGGCCAAGTGCGAGTCGGAATCGCCCATGAAGGGTTCCGTAGCAGCCAGTAACATAATATAAAAGATTTTGTAGTTCGTTGTAACTTTGATCGATGTTTTAATAATAGTGAAAGGTAAATTGCGGTTTACGATTTATGACGTATTAAAAAAAAACTACTTACTAGATCTCGTTCAAACCAATTTTCGTTGGAAGTTTTCATGGTAATGCACATCATATATTTTTATTAGTTTTATCATTCTCTTATTTTAGAAGTTAGAGGGGGGGGGACACACATTTTTCCACTTTGGAAGCGTCTCTCGCGCAAACTATTCAGTTTAGAAAAAAATGATATTAGGAACCTAAACATCATTTTGAAAGACCTATCCATAGATACCCCACACGTATGGGTTTGATGAAAAAAATTTTTTTTAGTTTCAGTTCTATGTATGGGGACCCCCTAAATTTATTGTTTTTTTTTTTATTTTTCTAAGAAAATCTTAATGCGGTTCACAGAATACATCTACTTACCAAGTTTCAACAGTATAGGTATTATAGTTTCGGAATAAAGTGGCTGTGACATACGGACGGACGGACAGACAGACAGACAGACAGACATGACGAATCTATAAGGGTTCCGTTTTTTGCCATTTGGCTACGGAACCCTAAAAAGGACTTGGTTTGTTTAACCACTTAAGCCTTATTTACGCAGCTCTGAGGCAACATTGTGCAACTGCGACGCCTTTTGACTCTTCTGTTTAATTCTGCCTTTCTTTTTTTCTTTGTGGTGTTAATAAACAATATTTTGTATCAATATAGAATCAATATATTCTTCTCTCTTCTAAACAGTCAGTCATTAGAGTTCAAACGAAACTGATGGCTATACCGATGACGTCAAGAAATGTATAGTTTTTTTTGGATCGCTCTGCTTGCGTGACTGGGGCCGGATGAATAACGTTTTCTTTTCTTTTTGTTTGTTGTAATGACCCGCCGCGTCGAAAGACATGTCTTCGCAACGGAGCAGTATAAAGCTTCTTACTGTAAAACGATCTTTTTTTTTTCTTGGGAAGAAAGCATCAGTAGGTTGTTTCTCGAAGCTGTAATGTATAAATTACAAGTACGGTTTGATGTATTACCACAGAATATGTATTATGTTTTACATAGCCAATATGAACAAAAAGTAGGATGTGCGGTACACTTGAGAGTATCAGATTAATGTATTTCTGGAAAACTGTAGCTTTGTGAATCCAGGCTCAGTCGGTAACTTTACGTCCTAAAAACCTTAACTCAAAAAACTTTGTATGAAATCCTACAGAAAACCCGCAAATATTTGCTGCTTTGTCATTAACAGTTTCATAGAAAATACGTTGTTATTTTAAAACGATTTCCAAACAAAAAAATCCAGAAAAATACCTAAGTATGAAACACTGTCTTCTGGAATTTTTCAGTAGAGCGTAGTATGCACCTTTTTACGACGTGTTTCAAAAGATCTGTATCAAGTGTATAGGTAGGTACCCGTAAGGTTGCATGTTCTTACCACTTTTTTAGATGGTGCTTTTAGTCTAAATTGAACCATTTATTCTCCAAAATTAACCCATTTGTCTCGAAAATCCCATCAGGTTTTAAGTCATTATTGCTTGGCCGAAAAAATGTGAGACGGGAAATTTATTGCCGCAGCGAATTCGAAAATAGCCTTTTATAACTAAAAATGTAGCTTTTTTTACACAGAAGCTCGTTTAGTTATTTTTTTAAAGTAACAATGCAATGATTTATCGTTATTTAAGGAAACATAATGATTAGGAAAGTAAGCAAAACCACAGAATATGAAAGCTAAGGAATTGTACCAACTACGATGTATTCTGAGCCACTTATTATTATTTTTTTAGGCTTTACTATCTGACATACTGCATTCTACACATATTTTTTTGTAGGTTAAGTTTATGAACGAAGCTCTTTATGTTTTGCCCATTTGTATCAGTTTAAGAGCCACTTCATACCAACTATAAATCTTAGACTGACATAAAATTTCCTTCCACAGAATTCAAGAAGGACTGGTCAGATCACGCCCTATGGTGGCCGACGCGGAACAAGTGGCTGTCCAGACCCAAACATACCCTGGACCAGTACGGAGTCCACGCTGATGCTGCGCTACACTTCACACCCATGCACAAACCCTTGAGGATCCAGCTCCCCGACCTGAGATACATTGACTGCAAGATCGACTTCTCCATTGATACCTTCAGCGCTGTCATACAACTTTGTAAACAACTCGGTGAGTCAATTTTACCTTCTTCATGTTTAGGCCGGTTCTTAAAAAACGGTTACATTGAAAAAAATAGGAGGCAATAACAATTTTTCCAACTGCATTCAGGGTATGATAATTATACGAATTCGAAACAATGCAAAGTAAAAAAAAAAAACAAATGTTTTCAGGAAATGAAAAAGATGAACGTGCTATGCGTCCTCTTTTTTTATTGTGACCATATGTTTCCAATAAATTTAATGACTTTATTGAACATACTACGAAATAAGTTTGATCAAAATATGACAGACTATACATTTTTTTTATAATTACATGGTTGAACATCCATGTAGTTAGAAAAAATCCTGTAGTTTTATCATACTGATCGAAAGGCTTCATCAGTCTTCTTTTTATTTCTGACACTATGTTAATTAGCAAAAAAATAATCCTTTTGATGAAGCCTTCCGATTGGTATGATAAAACTGCAGGCTGTTTTTTTTCTCATGTAGCGGGTTCGATTCCCGGTTCAACCATGTAATTATTAAAAAATGTATGAATGCAGTTTTAATAGTTTTTAGAAATAAAATAAAGTCTTATTTCAGTAAAATGTTCTATCTGCAATATTTAAGGTACTTTCCCTCCATGTGGCATAGCCGTGGGACGCCCTGTATGTATATATAACGATATGACCATAAAATACCAGTCTTAGATAGGTCTTCTTGTTGTATAAATAACATTCTCTAAAGGTCGAAGAACATCTTCTTTTGCAAAATTGTATACGCAAACACGGGTTTATTCGGATAAGAACATTGATTAGCCTTCACGCCTCATCGCTTGAAAGTCAGCGACTTATTGAGGTCAAGAGTAAGCTCATCTGTAATAAAAATAACTGTAAGATTTTTTGTGCGCTTGAGTCGTATATCAGTAGAAAAGGTTTAGGTTACGAAGAGGATGACTTTATATGGAAGTGTAAACATAATGTTTTGCATAAGGAAATTATTAAAGTTTTTTTTTTCTTTTCCACATGAGAATAAATGCAACAATGCATAAAACCATTTAACTTTACAATTTATCTTTACTGGCAAACCGTAAAATTAGCTACTGACTATTGTCGAGTTTTACTTTACGATAGGACTTATCTGAACGGAAACATTATTTTTATGAACGTTAATTTTCATAACCAGAAAGAATAACAGTCATAGAAAACAGTACTAGTAGTAGTTTCTAAATACATGTTTTGCATTTTCAATCTAATGATCTTCTATATCTTGCCTCGACTCCGTCATATTTTCTTTTCTCTATATATGTTCAGATTATGAGGGAAAATCTCTTTAGTTTTCCTCCTTAAGCTGGTATTTTATTGCTTAGTAATTTTAACCTATAAAACTTTTGCGAGCAAATATACAATTTTATGAGTATTAGAATAGGTTAACCTAGATGCGAAATAGCTTCCGAACAAATTATGTATATACAGTAGCCAGCATATTATGCAGCTGGACACTTTGGTCTAAGAGCACTGGTATTCTTTAGAAATAGGGGCAATTTCGTATCGCAAGTATCCATTTGCATGTGCTGGTTACTGTACAATAACTTTGAGATGAGATTAGTTATTTTACGATTTACAATAGTACTATAAAATTGGTAACAGAATCCAGAAGTTACTAATTAATTTTAGACTAAAATACTTTCAGAAAATTTCCATTATCGTCTACTAAATGGAAATTATCGTACTAGGGACTTCTAAAAATCATTTGCTCATTTATGTCAGTCCTGTTTATCTTAAAGCGAAATACCACATTTTACTGCACGGCTAATACCGTTTATTGGTGCATAATGCATCTGTTTCATTACGACTGCGATCAGAAATGTGGTTTTCCGCAAGCAATATCCTAATGGCCACTATAAATACTTCTCCTCCTAATACATATTGGAATACGTAATTACCATTAAACCACAGATAATGTGATCTCCAAGCATTAGAGTAATGTAACTTCAAAATACATTAATGAATGTCACATCTTAAATTAATGGAATAATGAATCTTGCAGTAGTTATCCAAAATGGCGCAGGTTTTCAAAACGCGTTACTTATTGTATGACGTGTCCCAGGGTTTAACAAGATAAGGTATTTTCCTATGTTACGTGACGCTGGAATATGTCTTCCTTATAAGCAAAAGATAGATAGATAGCCAGCGATAGATTATAAGCAAAATATATAAATTACCGCGAGGGTAAGCAGGATAGCCAGATTGTCAATGCCCAAATTTTGATGATATAGCCGAATATAGCGTAACCGCTCTTAGGCTAAACACTGACTTACGAGAGAATACTTAACGCAGTATATTCTTATACCACAGGCGTGTCCGGTCGTCCTAATGTTCCATTTTCTCCTCCTCAGGCATACGACATCCAGAAGAACTGTCACTATGTTACCCACTGGAGCCTTCGCATCTGAAACAGAACTACCAGAACCTCAAAGAAGCGAAGAGGATAAAGTCCTCGCACGCTCCAGACACGAACACCTTCATAGCTGCTACCAGAGGGTCTTCAAATAGTCTGGACAGGTCTAATGGACACTGCCCAGCCACGCCTCCTCCTCCGAGGTCCCTGTCTGCTACCCCGGTGGCATCACAACAGGTTAGTTGGACGTTTGGACTATATTCTTCTTCTTTAGGTGCTAGTCAGCTATCACCACCATTTCGCATCTTTTCTGAGCCAATCTCTTCAGTGCGGCCGCGTTGTCCATGCATTTATATTGTCTAGCCAGTTGATCCTCCTTCTGCCCCTTCCCCTTTTTCCGTTTATTTTTCCTGCCAATATTAATCTGAGTAAACATACTTCGAATAAAACATATTTCATTTCATTTCAGTAGATTGTATTTGCTATTTCTGTATAAATGGTCGAAATAAGCTACCGTTACCAAAACCTCCATCTTCTTCTTCATCCTGTTATGCACTTCCATATTTGTCTCTCTCTCACTCTATCAGTCCAAGAGATCTTCAGACTGTATTCAGTAAGGGATAAATTCAGTGTCGTATCAGATCAAAAAGAAGACGAAGAATAGAATGATACTGGGAACTGTTTTCGTTATTGTAATCTAACACGAAGCACCACGAAGTAACATAATATTGGCGGCCATATTGCTAAACTAGCAATGTTTTTGTGTCAGTCTATTTAGAATCTTTCTTTTATGGCCGACGCTCATAACTTGTTGCGCCACCTGTATTCACAGAATGACAATCATCGACAAAAATAACCCAGAAGATGCACAAAGCAACTAGGACCAATTGTTTCTCATTTATCTTCGCGCGATGTATACTGCTTTATAGCTGTGTTGGAAGTTACAATAGGATGACTCGGAGTTATGTTATCTGTTATATTCTTTTATGATGTTTTAATAGCTTCATAGGATTATGGAATCTGAATAAGGATATGGTTCTATCAAAAATCTCTTTATAGTCCGGGTACATTTTAAATTTAATTCTTTCAAAATAGTCTTTTTTGATGAAAACTCGCAGAAGAAACTCCACAGGTATGTGGACGCAAGAAAATAAAACAATGTGTATAAAATTCTTATTATTGTAATAAAGCCCGACCAGAAAAATAATAAACTTGCTCTGGGAGCGCCACGTGTACATTTTCATTTTCCTAGCAACAATTTCCATTATATAATTTAGTTTTATTGAAATTCCGCAATATGGTGAAGATTTTTATTTTTCTGGTCGGCCTATGCTATAGGTACTTATTTGTACTTCCAGAACGGCACCCTCCGTCGTTATGGCGGGCACATCTACAGCACGCAGAGCGACGGTTCGAGCGACGGCGGGTATTGCGGCACCCCTCCCCGCGCCGCCTCCTTAGACGCCCTCGACGCCCTCTCAGAGCTCTCCCTGGCAGACTCCCCGATAGAGCCAGACAGCCACTCGAGGGAATCGCTCCTTACGCCCAAATCGCTTATGGAACGCGCCAGAATGAACGTTGGGTAAGTTCGTGCTTTTCTGTGGTTAGAATATTCAAGTTCTTTTGTGTTTTTTCTGTATGTTGTACCACGTGTTGGGTCATCCGACATATGTAATCATTAGTAATCTCATATACAGAGTTGTAAGTTGTAACCTTGTTATAATAGAAGACAAATATTTTTAGCGTTTCGTGCCTCTAAAAGCCAAAACGGAACCCTTATAGGGTCGCTTGTGAATCTGTCTGTTACAGCCAATTTTCTCCGATACCACTGGACCAGTACTTAAATGTAAATCAATGACCCAAAAATGGACGTCTAACATTATTAATTTTAAACATGGAAGTCACTTTGGGGTACCTACGTTTTACTTTAAGAACATTCTTAGATTTTCGTGGTTGTTAATTTACACTAACACTAAACTATTAGGCCTTGCGTTGATTTCTTCCAAGTGAGCCGTGTCAAATCTGTTGTCTTTAAAAGAAGTCTATCCCCTTCCAGCTGGCTAGACTCCTCCCTCTCCATAATGGAGCAGTACGTCCGCGAATGGGACATTCTGCAGCTCCGCTTCAAGTTCTACTCGTTCTTCGACCTGACTCCGCGCGCCCAGGACGCTCCAAGGCTCAACCAGTTATACCAGCAAGCGCGCTGGCAAATACTCAACCAAGAGGTGCATTGCACTGAAGAGGAAATGCTGCTGTTTGCTGCTTTACAGGTACGTCAGTTTTACGACAGCGTATGAAAAAGTTATGCCAACATGCGATTGGATACTTTGACTCCGAGAGCGCTTTTATTCCGCAGCAGTAGAAGCGAATTTCGTAATGCGAGTGCCCAGCCCCATTTGCTAACTTCTGCACATTGTCTACACTTGCTTGTAGTTGAATTCGTTTTGGAAAATTCTTAGGCAAGTTAAGCAGTGTATTAAAGAAGAGATGGTGTTGCAGGCTTTTCTTTTCAAATAAGAAATCGTTAATAAATACACGATTTCTCAAGTATTTTTTAACCTTATTCGAATTGCGGGAAGCTTTCATGTTTTCCGTAGGAATTACGAATCACGTTCATGGTGAAAGTAGCCTGTAATGATAACGACTATTACACCTTAGTATTTACGTAAACATCATAATTATCCTGATATTGTCATTTAGTGAACTCTAGCCTAACTTTTCAACCTAAATTTTCACTCCACGTCCACAGCTGCAAATCGAGCTACAAACCCTCGCCGGCGGCAGCATAGACGCGGCAGACGGAGCCCAGAACCACTCGGCGACTGCTCCCGAAGACGAAATAGACGCCGCGCTCAGCGAGCTACAGGCGCAGTTAGAGGGGGGGCCGCCCGCCAGGCCTGACATCACACACGTGCCCGAGCTGGCCGGCTACCTCAAGTACCTCAGGTATGTGCCACATAGTACTAGGCGATCATAACCATCAAGGAGATGAAATAGACGCCGCGCTCAGCGAGCTACAGGCGCAGTTAGAGGGGGGGCCGCCCGCCAGGCCTGACATCACACACGTGCCCGAGCTGGCCGGCTACCTCAAGTACCTCAGGTATGTGCCACATAGTACTAGGCGATCATAACCATCAAGGAGATGAAATAGACGCCGCGCTCAGCGAGCTACAGGCGCAGTTAGAGGGGGGGCCGCCCGCCAGGCCTGACATCACACACGTGCCCGAGCTGGCCGGCTACCTCAAGTACCTCAGGTATGTGCCACATAGTACTAGGCGATCATAACCATCAAGGAGATGAAATAGACGCCGCGCTCAGCGAGCTACAGGCGCAGTTAGAGGGGGGGCCGCCCGCCAGGCCTGACATCACACACGTGCCCGAGCTGGCCGGCTACCTCAAGTACCTCAGGTATGTGCCACATAGTACTAGGCGATCA
Source organism: Teleiodes luculella (assembly GCA_948473455.1). Lineage (NCBI taxonomy): Eukaryota > Metazoa > Arthropoda > Insecta > Lepidoptera > Gelechiidae > Teleiodes > Teleiodes luculella. Next base: position 9,624,697 of record OX419602.1, read on the forward strand.
TAACCATCAAGGAGATGAAATAGACGCCGCGCTCAGCGAGCTACAGGCGCAGTTAGAGGGGGGGCCGCCCGCCAGGCCTGACATCACACACGTGCCCGAGCTGGCCGGCTACCTCAAGTACCTCAGGTATGTGCCACATAGTACTAGGCGATCATAACCATCAAGGAGATGAAATAGACGCCGCGCTCAGCGAGCTACAGGCGCAGTTAGAGGGGGGGCCGCCCGCCAGGCCTGACATCACACACGTGCCCGAGCTGGCCGGCTACCTCAAGTACCTCAGGTATGTGCCACATAGTACTAGGCGATCATAACCATCAAGGAGATGAAATAGACGCCGCGCTCAGCGAGCTACAGGCGCAGTTAGAGGGGGGGCCGCCCGCCAGGCCTGACATCACACACGTGCCCGAGCTGGCCGGCTACCTCAAGTACCTCAGGTATGTGCCACATAGTACTAGGCGATCATAACCATCAAGGAGATGAAATAGACGCCGCGCTCAGCGAGCTACAGGCGCAGTTAGAGGGGGGGCCGCCCGCCAGGCCTGACATCACACACGTGCCCGAGCTGGCCGGCTACCTCAAGTACCTCAGGTATGTGCCACATAGTACTAGGCGATCATAACCATCAAGGAGATGAAATAGACGCCGCGCTCAGCGAGCTACAGGCGCAGTTAGAGGGGGGGCCGCCCGCCAGGCCTGACATCACACACGTGCCCGAGCTGGCCGGCTACCTCAAGTACCTCAGGTATGTGCCACATAGTACTAGGCGATCATAACCATCAAGGAGATGAAATAGACGCCGCGCTCAGCGAGCTACAGGCGCAGTTAGAGGGGGGGCCGCCCGCCAGGCCTGACATCACACACGTGCCCGAGCTGGCCGGCTACCTCAAGTACCTCAGGTATGTGCCACATAGTACTAGGCGATCATAACCATCAAGGAGATGAAATAGACGCCGCGCTCAGCGAGCTACAGGCGCAGTTAGAGGGGGGGCCGCCCGCCAGGCCTGACATCACACACGTGCCCGAGCTGGCCGGCTACCTCAAGTACCTCAGGTATGTGCCACATAGTACTAGGCGATCATAACCATCAAGGAGATGAAATAGGCGACGCCGCGCCGCTTTATCACAATGAGGAACTTAAAAAAATAAACAGAAATGATAACGGTAACATTCGATCAAAATCAAAGCCTTTGTGTAATAATCTCTGTTAACTTGGAATCCACTTGCACTATTAAAACAATTTCCGAGACAATTGTTATATCAATATCACTCTTACTCTTATATTTATTTACTCTTGATCATTATTTCATTTATCAATACTTGTATTTCATACTTACTTATACTGAGTATAATAATATATTATATTACAATCATCGCCATGTATACTTTATATATTATATTTTAATTTTCTAATAATATTTTCATGCTTTGATTCCATCGTGTCTGCGTGCGGCGTGTCAAAGAAAGTGCCACAACGAATACTGTAGCCTGGCGTAAGACTGAACCCTATACAAATAAAGTATTATTATCTACCTACATTAATATTTAACAAACTTTTTGAAGGATGAGAACGATTAATGCGATTGGTCAGTCATACATTGATATTTATTTATATATCGTTTTAATTTTAAAAATCTCAATTATGTACTAGATTTCAGTGTTTAAAAGTATTTTTACGTATTTTAAATACGTAAAAAGCTCATCAAGAGGGAGTCACCTATATTTTTCTTTTTCTTCTGTATGTAATACAGTGTTTTTACTTCACTCAACTATATTGCGTTGTTTATTTAATATTGTGGCTAAAATTAGAATTAAATGCTTACCTAACAGGAAAATTTAGCAAAATTAGCAACAGCTACGCAAATAAGTTCGAGACTGGAGCATTCGTCATTTGTCGTTCTCTTACATTCTTTGAATGAAACTAAATTTATAGTTTTACACTTAATCAGCAAGTAGCCTTAGTTTGATTGGATCTTAGATGCACGCGCACTGTAAATTTTTACTAATATTTAGGGTGTCATTTTGCTAATGACTGTCGAATTAATTTTAGTCCCCTCTTTAAAGCAAATTCTATCACTGGGCGATAATAATCCGATATACAAAAATTACACCGTAAATAAAAAATAATATTTTTTATAAAATTTCGAATATTTGCTATCAATTATTCATTCATAAGTATTACCTTATTCAAATTAGGATTCCCAATTTTTGAGTTTTCTTTCTTGTTAAACTACATTTTACCTATTTCTGCTGTATTATCTATTATGTGTTTTCTAAAATAATAAACTACTTGTCTGACATAACTAATAAATAATGCAATAAAATAAACATTATTAATTTGTGACACTATTCTTTTATTATTTATCTTATCACAATGTATTTAGCAGAATGATGCCTTGTATTATATTTATAAATATATAATTTCTTAATTATTATTTACATAATCGTAATTATAAGAAGCAATATTATTCCTATCCTATGATAATCTTTCCTTCCTCTTGTAATTAATAAAATGTAATTTATTTTTCATTGAAACTTGTAACTGTGACTCAATATTAATTTACACTTTAAACTTTATTTTACATATTATTTTATCCCTGTAATTAGAGTGAATAATATTATTGTTGGAACTCATAAATTGTACATAGTACTGAAAAGTATTAGTCTGTCTAATTATGAGTAACTATACATTTTAATAAATTATTCTGTCCCTTTATTTTTCAATGACAATATTTACAGATAATGATGTTTTGAGTAATTTATTATGTTTTAAACAAAACTTAATAAATTGAATTAATTCAGAAGTCTTTGCTCAAATTAAAAGCTGGTCGCTTTTCGCAACAGTTATGAACGTCTAATATTTAGTTGTAAATGTGGTTTGTTATTATTGTTTGGAATTATTTTGTCGATAGTTTTTCCAGCAAGATTATTTGTCAGTACTACATTTCGCATCGGCAAGCTCTGTCCGATTTATGAATGTAATAATTTCTTAAAACACTGTCTGTACTAAAACTCTTCTTATTCCATGCAGGTATTTCACGGGAGTCAAAAGACAAAAGACGTAGTTATGTGTTAGAAAAAACAATTAATATACTAATACACCGCACTCACTCTTGCGCATAACTGCGTCCCTTACGCTTTTGACTTTTGAATACCGTGAAATACCTGCCTATAAGTTTCCCTACCTTTTATAAAAATTGAAACTCGACACTGGCACACAGTTTACTAGTGCCAGAAGCAACAAAAAATAAAAAAGCTGCCTTACGGAATACGGAAGAGCGCCGTGTCTTTATTTGTATTGTATAGTAATATAATAGTGCGTGTGTATTGCAGGCCGAAGCGCTTCACCCTGAAGGCGTACAAGCGCGGCTGGTTGTCGTGCCGCGACGGCGTGCTGCGCATACACGCGTCGCGCGAGGCGGCCGGCCGCGGAGACGCGCCCACTTACGCCGTCGAACTGAGGGGCGCCGAGGTCAGTCATACCACTGCTAACCCTTAATTTAGACAAACGGAAAAACTAGATCAAAATCGGCGCATCCGTTTAGGAGCTACGAAGTACGATGCCACTGACGACAGACAGACACACACTTCAAACTTATTATAACACCCATGGTCTAAGAAAACAAGGTGTAACAAGAAGACTACGTGACTTGACACAAGCCTACGTTATCTGCTGTTTATCCTGGTCGAATAATACGCATTCGACAAAGATGAATAGCAGATGACGTAGGCTTGTGTCCAGTTTGACAGTCCGATTGTTTGACCTTGATTTTTTAGATCATGACAATCCCCTCTTTTTCGTCGGGGTTTAAAAACGTACAAAACGGCGCAGCAGATGACACTAGTAAATAGTGAAGTGATAAATACCTTCGTATAGGATAATAAAAAAACATTCAAATTAGTCAACTAATAATCCTAAAATTACTCTTAGAACGATGTACCTACAATCCGGCAAAAAGTCGCATTATATAAATATATAAAAATACCATAAATCTCGCTGGCTTCATTAATTTACAATTAAATTTTAAACAATTAAATCTTAAACAACGCTCTTTTTTTATTTCAAGCCGTCAGAAAATTTCCCATTATAGTTCGTTGCAAAATATAATTCATGTAATTTAAAATAGTACAAATTCTATGTCTGTCGTCTAGTTATTCTAATAAAATTTTGTACGATTTCCATTGCATATCTATCTATGGAACTGCATACTTGCCATTTTTGAATGTTTTCCGACATGTATATTTACGTTGTGTCCCGTCTTCAGTGATCTCTTCTCTTGTCTGTTTTATACAGCAATCTTAGGCTGCTTTTCCACCAGAGCTGTGCGAGGTGCGAGGAAAAAATCCACCAATAAAATCACTTCATTTTCCTAGCCTAGTGATTCTATTGGTGGATTTTTTCCTAGCACACCGCTTAGCTACCTCGCACAGCTCTGGTGGAAAAGCAGCCTTACACAGATAACGTAATGATGGTGTTTTATACAGGTGACTCCAGACGCGCACCCCGCGTCGGGCCGCTACAGCATCAAACTGGAAGTGCCCCAGGACGACAGCATGCAGGAGATGTGGCTCAAGTGCGAAAGCGTAAGTACCTACACACTAGACCACAGAATACCAAATAGTAATTCACTTAAGGTAGCCGTTCGAACCGAGCGTCAGCGACACTGACGCTGCGACACGAAAAATAATAATGGACTTACGGTAATGGATTTAAGAATGAATTTACTCAAAAGTGAGTTGTCGCCACGACTCAGACATCGGTAACGCCGCGTCACTGTCGCATGCCTCCAAAGTCCACCTTAAATACATCACCTTAGAGTCCATTATTATTTTTCATGTCGCAGCGTCAGTGTCACTGACGCTCGGTTCGAATGGCTACCTTTAGCGACATAATTCAAATAAATAGCAAACCTAGCTCCGTTACAATAAAATGCTTTTCTGATCGCACGGCACTATCTAATAACACAAGTTGTTGCGTCCCTTTCTATCACATATCGCGCCAAGAGATCTCTTTATAGAGATAAGCTCGCCTTTGCAATTAAATTTGTAACAAATTTTTGTTTTTACTAATATTATAAAGCGGAAAGATTTGTATTTTTGTGTGTGTTATGTTTGTAATAAATAAACTCAAAAACTACTGTGCCCATTTCAAAAATTCTTTGACTAGAAAGCTACATTCACCCTGAGTAACATAGGCTAACTTTTAACGCGGGAAAATGCCTCATTCCCACGGGAAAAACTGTTAAAGCTAGTTACATATATCCAGGAGGAGCAATACGCGGAGTGGGTGGCGGCGTGCCGGCTGGGGGCGCGCGGGCGCTCGCTGGCCGACGCGGCCTTCACCAGCGAGGCGGCCGCGGTCAAGACCCTGCTCGCCCTGCAGCGCCCGCAGCGCGGCGCCGCGCCCCAGCAGCACGTGCCGCATCTAGATCACCTCCAACCTGACAACTATCTCGCGCCCAGGTTCCTCAAGAAGCTCAAAGGAAAGGTGAGACACCGGACACGCCGTACAAACAACACTATTAAAGCCTGAGCAAAGTAATAAAAAACCTCGCCATATTGCGGAATTTTAATGGAACCATGGTCTAAGAAAACAAGGTCTAACCGTTAGACCACGTGACTGACACAAGCCTACGTCATTTTGCGCTGTTCATCTTTGTCGAATAGGCAAAATGACGTAGAAATGACGTAGGCTCGTGTCAGTCACGTGGTCTAATGGATAGACCTTGTTTTCTTAGACCATGAATGGAACTAATTTATAACTATCAAGATTTAAAACGGGATATTTACCGTGGTATTTATTTTGTGTGAGTGCCCGATATTAGGCGAGGCGCATGAACTAATTTAACCATGGGAATTGTTGCCATAAACAAAAATATACACATGGCGCCCCCAGACAAGGTTTTTTATTTCTCTGGTCAGGCTTTAGGCGTTTACGATATTTATGCCATTTTGAATTTTTATTGAAAGACGTGTTAAATACAAGAATAATATTTTGTATGTGTGTAAAAGAGGTAGTGTTAGGGTAGCAATCAATATTTATATGGGTTTTGAAAATACATTCATTTCCACCTAAATTTTGTCTTTAATCACGAAAGTAATGGCGAACACGCAAAACCAATCGTGACCACCACCACTTGTGACAGTTTTTAGTTTTGCCTTGAACAATATCTATAAGAAAAGAAGACTTTGCCCGATTCCAAGCCAACAATAACAAAATTTTAACCTAAGACATTTTCCTGTTAGTTCACCCAGCGCGTCCTGGAAAGCCACGCGAACGTCAAAGACCTGCCTCTCCTGGAAGCCAAGCTGCAGTACATCAAGACCTGGCAGAGCCTCGCCGACTACGGCCAGAGCCTGTTCGTGGTGCGCTTCATGGGGCACCGCAAGGACGAGCTCATTAGCGTGGCCAGCAACCGCATCATGCGCCTCGACCCCAGCACCGGCGACCACATCAACACCTGGCGCTTCAGCACCATGAAGGTAACTATACTCTACGTGGGAGTGGGAGTGGGAGTGGTGCGCTCCATGGGACACCGCAAGGACGAGCTCATTAGCGTCGCCAGCAACCGCATCATGCGCCTCGACCCCAGCACCGGCGACCACATCAACACCTGGCGCTTCAGCACCATGAAGGTAACTATACTCTACGTGGGAGTGGGAGTGGGAGTGGTGCGCTCCATGGGACACCGCAAGGACGAGCTCATTAGCGTCGCCAGCAACCGCATCATGCGCCTCGACCCCAGCACCGGCGACCACATCAACACCTGGCGCTTCAGCACCATGAAGGTAACTATACTCTACGTGGGAGTGGGAGTGGGAGTGGTGCGCTCCATGGGACACCGCAAGGACAAGCTCATTAGCGTGGCCAGCAACCGCATCATGCGCCTCGACCCCAGCACCGGCGACCACATCAACACCTGGCGCTTCAGCACCATGAAGGTAACTATACTCTACGTGGGAGTGGGAGTGGGAGTGGTGCGCTCTATGGGACACCGCAAGGACGAGCTCATTAGCGTCGCCAGCAACCGCATCATGCGCCTCGACCCCAGCACCGGCGACCACATCAACACCTGGCGCTTCAGCACCATGAAGGTAACTATACTCTACGTGGGAGTGGGAGTGGGAGTGGTGCGCTCCATGGGACACCGCAAGGACGAGCTCATTAGCGTCGCCAGCAACCGCATCATGCGCCTCGACCCCAGCACCGGCGACCACATCAACACCTGGCGCTTCAGCACCATGAAGGTAACTATACTCTACGTGGGAGTGGGAGTGGGAGTGGTGCGCTCCATGGGACACCGCAAGGACGAGCTCATTAGCGTCGCCAGCAACCGCATCATGCGCTTCGACCCCAGCACCGGCGACCACATCAACACCTGGCGCTTCAGCACCATGAAGGTAACTATACTCTACGTGGGAGTGGGAGTGGGAGTGGTGCGCTCCATGGGACACCGCAAGGACGAGCTCATTAGCGTCGCCAGCAACCGCATCATGCGCCTCGACCCCAGCACCGGCGACCACATCAACACCTGGCGCTTCAGCACCATGAAGGTAACTATACTCTACGTGGGAGTGGGAGTGGGAGTGGTGCGCTCCATGGGACACCGCAAGGACGAGCTCATTAGCGTCGCCAGCAACCGCATCATGCGCCTCGACCCCAGCACCGGCGACCACATCAACACCTGGCGCTTCAGCACCATGAAGGTAACTATACTCTACGTGGGAGTGGGAGTGGGAGTGGTGCGCTCCATGGGACACCGCAAGGACGAGCTCATTAGCGTCGCCAGCAACCGCATCATGCGCCTCGACCCCAGCACCGGCGACCACATCAACACCTGGCGCTTCAGCACCATGAAGGTAACTATACTCTACGTGGGAGTGGGAGTGGGAGTGGTGCGCTCCATGGGACACCGCAAGGACGAGCTCATTAGCGTCGCCAGCAACCGCATCATGCGCCTCGACCCCAGCACCGGCGACCACATCAACACCTGGCGCTTCAGCACCATGAAGGTAACTATACTCTACGTGGGAGTGGGAGTGGGAGTGGTGCGCTCCATGGGACACCGCAAGGACAAGCTCATTAGCGTGGCCAGCAACCGCATCATGCGCCTCGACCCCAGCACCGGCGACCACATCAACACCTGGCGCTTCAGCACCATGAAGGTAACTATACTCTACGTGGGAGTGGGAGTGGGAGTGGTGCGCTCCATGGGACACCGCAAGGACGAGCTCATTAGCGTCGCCAGCAACCGCATCATGCGCCTCGACCCCAGCACCGGCGACCACATCAACACCTGGCGCTTCAGCACCATGAAGGTAACTATACTCTACGTGGGAGTGGGAGTGGGAGTGGTGCGCTCCATGGGACACCGCAACTGTGACTTTGACCAAAGCTTTCTAAAGTCTGAGGTCATCAAAAGTTCTTTCTTTAGTTCCGTACTTCAAAAATCAAAAACGAATCTTAAAGGATGATGGAGTGTGTCTGTCCATCCGTCCGTCGGTCACGGCCTATTTTTTTCAACACTACTTCTGATCGAGTTGTAATTTGTTACACGTATGTAAATCTGTGACGTGATGTGACCCAGTGTAGGACATGTAACATTAAATAATGAATTTTAAATGTGACAGACAGACGCTACTGTGCGCTAAATTCTGCGAAAATTTATCATTCCCTTCTCCTTATCTCCAAAACTGATATGCTCGAAACATTAAAAAAAAAAACATTTACATTGCCAAATAAACGAATGAAATCCAAACAGTCATTATTGTTATCCACAAGAATCTGCAATCAAAACTAACCTCTTTACTTGTTGGCAGGCATGGAACGTGAACTGGGAGATCAAACACATGATGGTCCAGTTCGAGGAAGGCAACATAATCTTCTCCGTGCAGTCGGCCGATTGCAAAGTGGTGCACGAGTTCATCGGAGGGTACATCTTTCTCTCCATGCGCTCCAAGGACGCCAACCAGACCCTGGACGAGGAACTCTTCCACAAGCTCACCGGCGGGTGGACGTAAACATAATGCCTTACTTATTATTACACATCCAATATGACCAACAATTTTCCCATACACAACAGGAGTAAGTCGCGTAAAGCCTGACCAAAGAAACAAGAAACCTGCGTGGGTCGTCACGTGTATATTTTTACGACTATGGCAACAATTTCCGTTGTAAAATTAGTTCCATTGAAATTCCGCAATATGGCGAGGTTTCTTATTTCTTTGGTCGGGCTTTAAAAAGAACGCTGGCAGTCTAGCGTGCAGTAGGCGATTTACATACCTCCACCACTTACTCCAGCGTTCTTTTTACATGACGCGACTTTTACCGGAGATGATTAGGTAGAATCATTTAGGGCAATATATCTTAAATGTAGATACAAAAACAGCATAATGCCGCTGAGATCTATACAAAAATAACTCGTGGTAAAGTACATTTACGAACTATTTAAACATATAGTGGTTATTTAAAAAAAAGGCATGTTTTTGTCCGTTATGATATGCGTAGCCTCGAGTTTACCTCGCTATGTAATCATGAAACTAGTACTAAAAATCGTTCTACCTACTTCGATCTCTACCGTCTACTACTTTGTATATCTAAGTTTGTAAACACACACACATGCTCCGTCGCAACCTGATATGGCAAACAACTTCAGTGTTTCATATTGTATGTTTATTTGAATAAGATTTATACATACAAAATTTAATTATGTCGATAATCTATACACTTTTCAGATAGCTTGAATGAATACGCTTTTACAGAGCGAGTGTAATGCTAAAACTGTAATAAGGGATCGTTTCAAAAAGTTCTGAATATCCTTAACTATTGCCTAAAACGACAAATGTTATTTTACGTGGACGTAACGGTTTTCTGACAAGTTTTTGAAATGTTTCCTTTTTAAAATATTTATAGATTTAACCTTCTTTTTCTATGATAAAGTGGGTTATATCAGTTTTAACGAGGCCTTAAGATGTGCCTTCTGGTTTTGTATTATCTTAAGAAACTGTAGTAGGAGTAATTTACAAAATATTTGTATCTATCCTTTTGATCAAGGTTAATTCAAATGTTTGTTTGCATAAATAAATTGCAAGGCGAATGTAATGAAATTAAGATTAGAAATTAAGCTTTGTTTATATTGTTTCGTGTCTACATTAAATATTGATCGATCGTATATAAAACAAAAGGTTAATATTTTTATACTAATGCATTAAATATAGATCTATCTACTGTACTTCATACTTTTTCAACTGTTTTTATTATTCAAGTGCTTCCGTAAGTATTCTTGTTAGCTTTTGATATGCCAAAAATCTATCTGCAGAAATGATCTTGCTTCCAATTTACATTGAATAAGTTTAATTATCCTATATACACAAATACATAATGAATTTTGAATATTCTAAATGAGAAAAATTAAGATCCTTTGTGAGGTGCCATTACGAAAATATTATTATAAATAGCTAGGTTTGGTGCTAAGTGATTGAAATTTAAGATTAACTACAACTTAAATAGTGGCCTTATTTTTCAGGGGAATTTTATTTTAAGTTTTATACATTGTACATAACATTAATTTCCTAAGTTATTTTTAAACCAGTGTCGATGACTCCTGAGTTATTGTTTAGGAAAGTGTATTTTTATTGTTGACTACTAGTCTCGACGAGATCGCATATAATGCTATCATTTTTTAACGATAATAAGTATTAACAATAGTTCGCCTTATTTTAATGTAGAATTGTACAAACTGTATGTACACTTTAATTAATACAATTAGAATGTTTGTAAATGATAATGGATGTCTGAATAAATGTAAATTAATAACAAAATTGCAGTTTATGATTTTTATTTTTAATAAATATACAAACAACGACAATTCTTTTTAAAATATATGCGTCATGCGCAACAGTTACAGTGGAGGATCTTTGGGGTAGGAATGGAGGGTAAACTGGAGAAATAAATCTGATGAACAATGATTTGAATACTCTTACTACAAGTTACAATTAACATTTTTAGTTAATGATAACATCAATCCATTTATATTTCAGAATATTACATAATTGTTACACAACATTAATCTTAAACAGGAATAGGTACCATACATGGTTAACTTACTATTCAGTATATTTCATTAGATATCTTTTATGGTACTGAGACACTTGTTGGTCAACAGGTGGCATAGACATAACTAGACTACAGGAGCCAGCTACTTCATTGATTCTCATCTCTGATTCAGTTTCTGAATACAATACTTTCGCGTATTCTCCACAAATATTTTTATTGTATTCTTCTACAGTAATGGTGTCTGCCTGGCCACATACTGATCTTGTGAAAAATAGCAGCCGATCGCCTGAAAAAAATAATTTTAGATAAGTATGTTTTATTTAACTAGCTATTGGTATATTTCAGTACTGCTTGGCAAATGAGAAAATCCTACTTAGATCAATTTATAAAATAAAATTACTCACCTAAATTACATATTGCTGCAGGTGGATTAGTAAAGGAAGTTATTAAGCTTAACTTATCATCTACATCTGGATCCAACCTATACAAGTAGCTGAAGTAGTTCTGTGTACAATATATGTATCCGTTGTATGAGACCATGCAGCTCATTCGAATATCCGTATTGGCTACCATGACCCAGCGATCAGAGTCACCTAAATCTTCATATTTGTATATCTTGTTGTGACCCGAGACATAGACTGAGCCTTTGTGTACACACACAGCAGGGCTTTGTATGGAGTCTGGAAGACTTGCAATCTTTCTGAATGTCCTCTGCTTTAGATTGTATATGTAAACACTGTCTAAGACAATCCTACAAAACACACCACTTTGTCAATGCAATTGTCATTCTTATATTTCAAGTTTATTATCACACCTGTTTTTCAAGACTAAAGTTTACAAATTACAAGTAGAATCCAATACAAAGTACTACACCATTAATGGAGGTATGTAAAAGATTAGTTAGCTACACAATTGAATTAAACAATACTTGTAACTTGTAAAATTGCATCTGCTTTGTGTAAAAACTTGTTGAATAAGTTACCTAAATAAACCAACACCACCAATAAGAAACAATGAGTCATCTACTACAGCCAAACCCCCATGTCTACGAGGAGGCAAAGTCACTCCATGGTGGGTCCACTCCTTTTTTAATACATCATACACCTTGACATCTTTCATAAACATCCCTGTACCCCTTCCATACTCTCCACAGACAATGACAAGCCTTATAGGACCCCAAGATGTCACATCCCAACCCCATAGGTTTTTTTCAGCAACTTCTATCCAAGTTTTAAAACCAGTTTCTTTTGTAAATGTGTACAAAAAATGTGGAGAGATCTCTGGTTTTTTATCCTTCACCTTCCAAATAGGCACCACTGGGACATAGCTTAAGATACGCCTTCTACTTTCTTTCACTAAATTCAGTACTTCATTGAACACTCTCTCTGTAAAGCTTTCAGTCAGGAATGTTTTTTGTTTATAAACTTCTTCATAAGATAATTCAATCTTATTTTTGAATAACTCTAGCAAACAATCAACTACTTTAGCAGCTAAACTGACTTCATGATCTTTTATAACTTCTTTTATTTCTGTTATATCATTGATTTTTAACCGTTTTACATCTAAGCAGCCAAGAATAATCAATAATGCATCTGCTCCTGTTTCTGTCTGCGATATCCACTGGAAGCCAAATTTGAACACTTCCAGCTCATTGCAGGCATCCAAGTAGGAATGAGAGAGATACCAGAAAAGTTTGTGAATTGAGGGTATATATTCTGGCTTCATATTTCTAAATGAGAGTAGTGCAAATGCAGCACAAAACTGGCTTAACTTTGTATATGTCGCGTTTTCTGCTATAGTCATGACTTCAATACAAGTAGATATTGATATCTGAAGTTCGAGTGTGTATTCAATCTGTTTTATCAGTTCTGTAATTTGCAAGAAGTTAGCTGCCATTGCTAGGTCACTGATAATAGAAAGGGGATACTCTAGAAGATCGATAAGCCCAATCTCCATGTATTGTACAATTATTTTCATAGCATTTGGGTCAATAACCTGGAACAAAAGAAAAACAAAGGGATAGTCTAGGAATAAAGTAGATAGGTCAGAGAGTCAACTTCGAGGCGATAAAACAATGTAAAAAATCAATGAGTGAGACACTATTTAGTTCATATTGCATGGTACACATTTAGTATTATTACTATGAATTTCGGTTAGGGTGTAGCAAAGGGGGTCCCAGGACTTAGAAAAATTTTGATCATTTTTGTATGGGCCAGGGACTTAGAAAAATTTTGATCGATTTTGTATGGGCCATCAACATAGCCGAATTTTTGACTGAAATTAGTATGAAAGCTGGACTTGTAAAATTTTCAGATCTTGGACTATGTAGTGTCGGAAAGGGGTTCCGGAACTTAGAAAATTTTTGGAAATTTTACTATGGAGCCTTGAAATTTTTAAATAATTATGGCGATTAATAATTGACCTCAGAAAGATCATCGACCTCAAAATCGACACTCACCTCAAAGGTCATTGACCTCAAAAAGGTCATTGACCTCAAAAAGGTCATCGACCTCAAAAAGGTCATCGACCTCAAAATCGACACTGACCTCAAAAATGACATTGACCTCACAGGTCATTGACCTCAAAAAGGTCATTGACCTCAAAAAGGTCATTGACCTCAAAAAGGTCATTGACCTCAAAAAGGTCATCGACCTCAAAATCGACACTGACCTCAAAAATGACATTGACCTCAAAGGTCAATGACCTCAAAAAGGTCATTGACCTCAAAAAGGTCATTGACCTCAAAAAGGTCATCGACCTCAAAATCGACACTGACCTCAAAAATCACGTTGACCTCAAAGGTCATTGACCTCAAAAAGGTCATTGACCTCAAATTCGACACTGACCTCAAAAATCACGTTGACCTCAAAGGTCATTGACCTCAAAAAGGTCATCGACCTCAAAATCGACACTGACAGTCGAGATCCAACATCAAGGCAGGTGCGAACGAAGTGAGCACGGGAGTTCGGAGCACCCCAAGGCTAAGGCGGAAATAGGTTCCGAAGGCTAAGGCGGGAACGGAGCGAGCGCAGCGAGCGAGAGACCGCCTTAGCCTTCGGGGTGTTAGTAAATTTTTTTTTGTTGCCACCCAGAAAGAAAAGTGGATCAAAATCTACTTCGGGGCACTCCGACATCAAGGCAGGAAGACTGACAAGAGTGAAAACGTTTTATTTTACGTTGATCCATCGTATAAAAATATAAAAAGAATGTGTTATACTGAACCATAATAATTTTGGTAGATTTTCCTAAGTCGCTTAGCACTTTGAAAAATTTCGGGCCAATATTTATTGTTCAGTATAAGGCATGCTTTTTATATTTTTATACGACAGATTAACGTAAAATAAAACGTGTTTACTCTTGTCAATTTTTCTCTAAAGTTAATACTTTTTGAGTAAATTGACTCTGAAAATCTGAATGAATTTTTTTGACTGTCATTTACTCAAAAAGTATTAACTTTAGAGAAAAATTGACAAGAGTAAAAACGTTTTATTTTACGTTAGTCTGTCGTATAAAAATATAAAAAGCATGCCTTATACTGAACAAGAAATATTGTCTCGAAATTTTTCAAAGTCCCAAAAACCTAAAATGGGGTCAATGACCTCTGAGGACTCGTATGAACCCTTCCCCTACCCCCCCCACCCCCCCCACCCCCCCCCCCCCCCAAAAAAAAAAAACCTTATATGGGACCCCCTTTGCGACACCCCGACCTGAATTTCTTCTTACATCTATAGTGATTTCTTGTTGATCGTTTTCCTTATAATTGCCACTAAACATTGCGCGAAAATAATCACTGTGTTCACACAAGACCCTCTTTTTAACCTGGAAGATTTGACCCTGTATATTCAATGTAACTTCATCCATATTTTCTGCTATTATGATGCTGTAATATCAGTAGCGAAACTCCTATAACTCCTTATAAAGTAAAGGTACAGTTACACATGCTAATAAAACGTCATGCTTATTAGCATGCTTAAAGCGAGCATGCTCTTTGAACTGACACATTTGCTTATGTTTAGCATGCTTCTTTTAAGCAAACTTTTAAATAAGCATGCTCAAAGCAAACGATTGAACACACATGCTAATTGAGCACGGACTAGGCTTCGGTATCGACATTGTAGCAAGTTATAAGTCAGTGTCAGTGCGTGAAAAATGGAAATCCAAGTGGGCCTCTCCAGAAAATTTAATAGTATAACCATTTTGATTGCAATACAGTGTGTCCAAAAGCTTGATGCAAACGATTGATCGATACTAGCATGCTCAATAAGCAAACCTGTTCACACGTGCTAAAAGCACCCCCCCTTCCACCCGCGCTGCAGGTAGCATGCCCAAAAATCGCACGACTGTCGATTTTTGAGCAAACTCGAAATTAGCATGCTCATAATTAGCAATGCTTCGATACACATGCTACTAGGTAGCAACTGCTCAATAGTGGCATGCTTTCGTGCTACTAATGAGCATGTGTAACTGTACCTTAAAAATATTGAAAAACTTTACAGCCGGTGAGATAAAAGGCGCGGCGCGGTGAAAAAAAAAGCGTTTAGTCAGTTCATTCACTCATTCAGTGCGTGCGCATGCGTGCGTTGAAAGGAAACGCCGGTTCTACACGCGTGCCGTGTTTGCCAAACAGAGCGAGACGCAGTTATGCGTTAGAATGAAATACAAATCACCGCGCTCACTCTAACGCATAACTGCGTTTCGCTCTGTTCGGCAAACACGCACGGCACGCGTGTAGAGGTCGTAAGAAAGAAATGTCACACGACGAGCCGTAAAAAAAATTGCTGACAAAAAAAAATTTTGACTTTTTGTTTGTTTCCGAATGTTCAGCAATTTTGTCGCTTGAATTTGATTTTATTTGTTTGTGGTTGCTTAGAATTATCTTAGCGCTGATCACTGCCTGTATCTAGCCTGTGACACACTGTGATCTAGCGTACGCATGGTAATGGTTCGGTGATATTGTGTAAGTGCAGTGAATCAAGCAGAATGTCGGCAACTGCGTCAGCTCAAACGGCAACTGCTGCTACAGCTGAAGAAGAAGACGAGTGCGGACCACAGCTCATCTCTAAGCTAGAGGTGTTATTCTATTTTTAATTTAACACTTGCTGCTCCAATACACTTCCTGTCTAATCAATGAACAATTTTTGTCACAGCTCTTTATTTTCTTATCCCTCCAATCTTTCACAATACTTTATTTCATTAGAAACTTACACGGACGATTGGTCCAGCTCCAGCCTCCAGCAATTTTTAAGCGCTGCAATATGCTTCTTACCTTAATGTTAGATTTTCTTTGTACAAGGTACTAACCTCAAATGACAAACCAATTTATGATTTTTACAGGGTAATGGAATCACTTCTGGAGACATCAAGAAGTTAGAGGAGGCAGGCTACCATACTGTGGAGTCTGTTGCATATGCTCCGAAGAAATGGTTAATCACTATTAAAGGCATATCAGAAGCAAAAGCTGATAAAATACTGGCGGAAGCTTCCAAGTTAGTTCCCATGGGGTTCACAACTGCTACAGAGTTCCATCAGAAAAGGTAAAATGTCTTGATGATCAACTGTTTTTTATTGCATTTCAATCTAAAGCAGTCCTAATTTTGTTACATTTACTTTGTTCTGCTGTACTACCAAATGGATCTGTAAAAATTTTTAGTAAGTAAAAAGATGAGGCATGTATTAGATTAACTTAAATGTTTTTGTGATGGTTTTGTGAAGATTTATTCTGCTTCAATTTCCCACTGAAATATCCAAAAGTAAAAATTGTGTTATACTTTCAGGGCTGAAATCATCCAGTTGACAACAGGCTCAAAGGAGCTGGACAGACTACTGGGAGGAGGGATAGAAACTGGCTCCATTACTGAAATCTTTGGGGAGTTCAGGACTGGGAAGACACAGATATGCCACACTTTAGCTGTTACTTGCCAGGTAATTCATACAATTTATTCTTCATTTGTCTAATCCAGTATTCCGAAACATAAAAACCTTTGTCATGTTGCAGAAATTCAACAGAACTAATTTTATAATAGCAACAAATGTCTTAAATAAAAAAATAATGTGGCGCCTACCTATATAGAGCAGGTCTCTTATTTATTCTGCCCAGTAGAATAAAATTATTATATCTTAAAAAAAATCTTATGTTTACCTTTTTGTTTTTTAATTTGGCTATTTCAATGATTTTTAGCTATATTGATACCTAAAGTCATTTGTTGTTGTTGTAGTCCTAAGGCACCCCAGAGGTGCAGAGGGCCTTTGTCAGTTTGCTCCACACCCTACGATCCGCAGCAACACTACTCGCATCAAGTCATTTGTTTAATGAATTTCAGCTGCCAATAGAACAATCGGGTGGTGAAGGGAAGTGCATGTACATTGACACAGAAGGCACGTTCAGGCCGGAGAGACTGCTGGCAGTGGCCCAGAGGTACGGGATGGAGGGAGCGGCCGTGCTGGATAATGTAGCGTACGCGCGGGCTTACAACACCGACCACCAGACACAGCTGCTCGTGCAGGCTTGCGCTATGATGGCCGAGTCCAGGTAATTCTAAAAAACGTCGGCTCCATAGCCTAGTTGGTAGTATGTCTACCTACGTAGCAGCTAATCATCTAATATACAACATCCAGACACAAGGGTTCATCTCATCACATGAATGTTTGCCCTGGGCCGGATTCGAACCCGCGACCCTGTGCTTTGAAGGCAGACATACTACCAATTAGACTACGGGGCCGTCGTAATAAATAAGTAGTTTAAATAAAAAAGTCTTTAAAAATGTAATCAAGCTGTACATTAAACAAGGAAATCATTATAGAATTGTATAAAAAAACATTAATACATACTTGTTTGTTTTACAGATATTCCTTGATAATAGTGGACAGTGCAACAGCTCTGTATAGAACTGACTACTCCGGTAGAGGGGAGCTCAATGTCAGGCAGGTGCATTTAGGGCGCTTCATGAGGATGCTGTTGAGGTTGGCTGATGAGGTAACAACCTGTTTTTAGTATGGATATACTACTAATATTATAAATGCGAAAGTTTGTTTCTTTGTCCTTCCTTCACGCCCTAACTAAGCAACCAATCGACTTAACTTTCGGCATAGTTAGTTGATAGGATGGAAAGTGCCATAGGTTACTTTTTACCGTTGGAAAATACCTCATTCCCACGGGAAAAACTGTTAACGCGGGCGGAAAGCTAGTTTAGATTATTATTTAGGTTTGTATGCTTCTCTTTTTTTATCAGCACGTGCTTGGATTACTATCAATCATATTAAAAAATTGTTACGCAAAAAAAAACCATTCTCAAGATACCAGAACTGTAATTTGGTAGCTGAATGTATGCATTCCATCAATTGTGTTAGGTATAAGTAAAAAGAAAGTGCAATAACTTAATGTTCAACTTTATTTTCAGTTTGGTGTGGCGGTAGTAATTACAAACCAAGTGGTAGCCAATGTTGATAATGTGGGTGTGTTCAACGCCGATACAAAAAAGCCCATTGGTGGACATATTATTGGTAACTATATTATTATTATTTGCGTAATTGTTTTTAAAAGTAAAAGGAACTATGAATTAATCGCATTATGTCAGATACGCAAAACGTAAGACAAGCAAATTGTCAGAATTCGCAAAATGTCAGAAACTCAAAAAGTCAGACACGCAAAATGTCAGAAACGCTTAATGTCACATACGCAAAAAGTAAAAACGGAGAATGTCATCGTAATTGTTTTTGCCAGCGCACGCGTCGACGACCCGCTTGTACCTGCGCAAGGGGCGCGGCGACAACCGCGTGTGCAAGATATACGACAGCCCCTGCCTGCCCGAGACCGAGGCCATGTTCGCTATCAGCGCCGAAGGAGTCTCCGACGCCAAGGAATAAACGCCACACCTGCTATCTTAACTAAACCTTATACGCTACGCCATACAGTCGCAAACATGTTCGCTATCAGCGTCGAGGGAGTCACCGACGCCAAGGAATGACCGCCACACCTGCTCACTTTCTAAACTAAACCTTATAGTCTATGCCATACAGTCGCAAACATGCTTTTATGGCTTGACAGCGTCGCTCGTTACGATTTATCTTAGAAATTTAATTTTCGACTGTATGGCATAGACTATTAAGGTTTAATTTACAATAATTCAAGAATCTCGATCGATTAAAATTTTTTTTGGGGATTATTTTATGCCTGACCAGAAAAATAAAACCTTACTGTATTGCGAAAATTCAAATGAAACGAATTTTATGATGATGATTTTTGCAGTTACAAAACAAAAGTTAACAAACATGTTTTGATGTTGTTATCCCGTTGCCTTGACATTGTTTGGAAGTGCGTACATTTTGTCGCCAGATGAAGTTGAGAATCTAAATTTTTTTTCAAACAGTGTACCAAGACCAACACACCGTTTCAAAGATCTATTAGCGTGCTCCCACACAACAGATAAATCGTTGTATTTTGTTTTTGTCAGAGGGGCAATACTCACAGTGGGTTGCCTGGTAGAAATTGCTACCTTAGCAATAAGGTGGCACATTTCTACACGTTTATGGTTGTTTGTGAACTGTATTTCTTGTAATTTATTACTCGTGTGCATTAAAGTATATTCTATTACAATAAAACACAAATGTGTTACTAAAAGATTTTATAAAAGTGAAACTAAACATGAATGTTCCGATTATAAGCAGATTTGCCAGCGCGAATAGAGTACGTTAAGTCGGAAAGAAAGTAGAATACTGGTAATCGGTCTAGACAGAAAGGCTTTCGTGTGCGAGCACGCTTAAGAAGTTGTTATTTTTGCTGACACTCCGACCCCACACTGGCGCCTCTTAGTCTTAGTACGGTTATTTTGTCCAGTGGTGACCAGATTTTCCATCACTATGGGTCTAAAAGTAGACTAAAAAGTGGTCACCGGACAAAATAACCGTACTACTGAGTCTAGAGGCCACTGGCGTCTTTCGAACGTAATCATCGACGCGACGCCAGCGCTGGCCGTCGCGCATACAATCATAGGCAGGAAAGCAGGAAAGCGAGTGGAACCAAAGAATGTTGTGTTCCAAGAAAACGCAGCGCTGACGTCACGCTGTAAAGATACTCGAACGACGACGCCAGTGTGGGGGGTCCGCACTTTTTTTTTTAAGTTCTGAAATAAGTTTTACTGTCAATTATTATAAGTTTGTGATACAATCTATTTTTAATGAGAAAAATGCATTTGGAAGCTTTGTAAATAAGTATGTATAATTATTTTCTTAAGTAAATGTTAAAATGATACAGAACTTTGTTTTATTAATTTTTACCTGTTTATCTGGTTTTTTCCCTACCGTTTGGCTACACGAGAGGGGGGCATTATACCTTGATTGAACATCAAGCTAGAGTCCTCCCCAAACTATAGCTATATCTCCGGAATTATAATGGTACTAATTTTCGTACAACAATACCACACAATACTAATCACTACCAAGGGAGTAGTAAGTTTTATTTTAGCATTCGTCAGAATGGAATTTCATTAAGGTTTCATAGGGGAGGATTATACCTTGAGGGACATGTTTTTTCCTTGCCTTTTAGAGAAGCTAGGGTTTTCTTTGGAACCAGGCACGCCCGGGGTATTTAAAACAATATAAATGTGTTTTAAATTATATATTTAAAAATTCATCATACATGTATAAAACAATAAATAAAATTTGAGTTCAAATCACTATTCATCAAACATTAAGAATTATGTATAATGCATCTAGGTATTAACCTGCAACGGTTTGTATGAGCAGTCGAGGCGTCTATCTGCATACAACTAAATACATGTAGACGAGCACAGACAGCAAAGTATACCCCCTACGGCCGCAGTAAGAGGCACGTAAAGCCGTTGGTTACGGCTAGTTCATACATTGTACGTATGTAGTCGTTAAAGATTTACACGAGTTACGTCAGAAGCCTAGGCTATAGGTGCCTAAATAAATACACTAGTTCAAGTTCAAATGTGTTTATTCGAAGTAATGTTTTACAAATCACTTTTCGACGTCGAGGAGAGTTCACGATTTGGCTGTCTTCTGTGGAGAAGAACTCTCCGGAAGAAGCTCCTCAGGCGTTGCGTCATAATATACAACATAATAGTATTAATAAGGTTGGTCGATGACTACTACCCATACTTTTTCGACAGGCTATTTCGAATGTTTGTCCAGCCAACCAACTTGAGCCACATAGGAAAGGATAACGTAGCAGGGGGTATACTTTTGTCTGTACTGGTTATCTGTACATAGTTTACTGAGTAAATGAGAAAAGTTTAGGCTTGGATCAATAAATCATATTCAATTCCTGTATTTAGTACACTTTCGGCTGTAACCGGAATCAAGTAGATTACAATTTACCGTCTTGACTTGACTTGTAAGCGCATTGGAGAAATACTAAATTTTAACACCCGTTTGCGCTAACTAAGCTTAAAAAAAGAATTGGTTTTCACTAAAAGTTTCATAAAGGTAGGCAGAAGCCAGAAACTAAGTTTAAAAAAGTTCTGAACGTTACTAACAAACAAAATTTTCACCAACTTAAGTTTAGGGCAAACGGGGGTTTATATGTAATGAATTATTGAGGTGATACTCGAGTGCGCTCGCGAAATTCGTAACATAGATCCGAAGGTTAAGAAAGAAAGTAAGAAAATGATAAGGAATCTATTAAAAGTCCAAGCCTAAAGCTATCAGCTCAGCGGGCCTAGCATACGCGTTTACGTGGGACTTGAGAAATGAAAGACAAAAAATGTCCATTTGGGGGATTTTGTCATTTGTTGCGAACATACCGGGCGTTTTGAGAAACTCAATAATCGTGAAATCATTTTGTCAATTTTTGTCACTCCAATTGTTGCCATTTTACAACAGTTACTCGTGGAACTAGTAAATACTATGAAATACTATGGTTACCTAATACCGTTCATTCAATACTAGCCGATCCGTGCTTTTGACAGATATTAAAATAACACTGTTTTACGAAAGAAAGGGATCGCGCTATACAAAAGTTGATGATGTTGTCTTTATCTAAATTTGCTGTTTATTTTCATTTAGTGAGTTATTAATCACACCGGACGTATAAAAAAAAAAGTTACAAAAAAAGTAAACAAACAAAATCAAATTTTATTTTATACATTAGCACGATTTATTCGTGTTTAAACAAAAAAACAGCTAAAAACAATAAGTAAGTACACACACATGGTACATTTACCGTAATCTAACTAGTTAAATGCAATGATATTCATCTAACTTTGTTTGTTTCAGAGGAAAATACTGCGTGTTGAACCATTATTCAAAAATCTTGTTCTACCCGTTTCAATAGGAAGATTTCCTGAAGTTGACTCTCTGACCGATTTAAATGGCCCTCGAGAAAAGCTGCAAAATAAGTAGCAGCAGTGGAAAAAGCTTCGAATAATCTTTGTGTAAGCAACGCTACTCAACGAGTTCTACTTGTTGTTGTTGGAACCCTAAGGTACCCAGGGGATACATAGGGCCTTCAAGAGATTCTTCCAGTTCCCCCTGCCCTGCGCCGTGGCCTTGGCTTCGCTCCATGTAACTCCGAGTTCTACTTGGCGTGATCTCAACCGAAACCCAAGCAAAAGATGAAGAATTGCGTGTCAGAAAGTCAACATAATGCATACATGCAAAGTGCCTAGTCAAAAGCCTGATTCTTGCACAGTGGCTTTAGACACTATGTTTTGTGGTTCTTTCTCAAATAAACTGCTGTAAGAAATCCTTAAATTGTGTTAGTAAATTAGTGTTAAGCATAGTGCAATGTGCCTTAGCTTTCTGGAAGTGAGGAAACTGGGATAAATATTATTTAGTAGTAGGTACCAAAAAGATACAATTTTAACAATTATGTGTAACGAAGATAAGGTAGGTGTAATGAAGATGAGGAGTGCTATACTTACTTCTTACTCTTACTTTTATTATGTTATCAGAGTACTATAATACTCATGTATTGTAGTTAAATATTTATAACCATTATATACTTAGTATGCTAGTTCCTCATAGTTAAAAGAAAGCTAAATTAGTAACTATAACGGCTGCAGTTGTAACTGAATCAACAAATTTAGTGTTTAGGTTTTAAAAAGAGGGAAAGGTGACATGATTTTTTATTTATTTAGTTATGTAAGACCACATTTATTATGCATTGTTGAAATGATAAATAAACAATTTACTTTGTAATAATGTTGACTATGTTAATTTGTTTACTAGAATAGAAGTAATAGTTGATAAATAAATAATGTATCAAAAAATATTATTTTATTTCATCGGATTGATATTGATTTCTAACTAGACTTGTAGACTTGTTTAGTTATTTACTTACATCTAGTTAGATTATATAGTATTGAACCGCTTGTAGTTTTAAATTCCCTATAACCAGGGACAAAGATTCTTTACCCATGCTATAACTATATGCGCAGGGAAGTAATTAAATCTCTGAATGTGGCTCATGCATTTCTTTCTAACCCCCGATGTGAGGCAAAGATACTTTATGGGCAAAAACTCGATTTAGCCAGTCATATTGGCAAAGGCATACTAGAGACTTAGCCCAGCGTTGGGTTTTACTAGATTATTGATGAAGGAAAGTTAATAAAAGTATGTCAGCTTATTTACTTCATGGACTAAGCGTAGGTAAGTAGTACTAAGCTTGGGTTGTGATCGGTTCCAAACTTCTGAGTCTCCGACAAAGTCCTTACAAACGAAGTTTACAAAGATCTCTTGAATGAGCACTTCCTTTCTATCGCTGTTCTTTTTCTAAATTTAATAGAAGCATGCTGATTAAAACTCTTTATTACTTTGTCTGCAATCTATGAATGTTGTTGTTGTTGTTGTCCTATGGTACCCCAGTGGTACAGAGGGCCTTCGTGAGAAGTTTCGAATCTATGAATAGTGTAATATTAATTACTTACAACTATAACATATCTATTGTTTGTTTGTTTGCATTGAATAGGCTCCAAAACTACTGAACCGATTTTAATGAAACTTGGTACACAGCTAGTATAGACTTTGGGGAAGAACATAGGCTACCTTTTACCGCGGAAATAATCCTCATTACCACGGGAAAAGCTGTTAACGCCAGCGGAGCCGCGGGCGGAAACCTAGTAAAATAGCAAAAGCTAACGGAAGAGAACATCTTTCAATTACTTTAGTTTAGTGTGTACAAACATCCTTATAGGCAAACAATGAAGAAAATACGATTTTTCAGCCAATATTACAGTCCCATAAAACCCACAAAGAATCTCACGCTCCGTATTTGAGGTTGATAAATATTGACAAATTAGCCTTATGAAACTGTCATTTTGCGACAAATGAGTCGTAAAAAGTGGTGGTATGTTCGCAATTCTGAGAAAAACAAAAAAAAAAAAAAAAATTGTCAACCCACATGGAGTTTGATAAAACACTGACGTCACAACGTGCATCCATATTCGCTAAATTGACAAAATTTCAAAATGGCGGCGTTTTCGTGACATTTTGACAGCTCCGTAAGGGATTTAGAGTTTGTCACAACAGCGGGCCTAGCATACGCGTTTACGTGGGACTTGAGAAATGAAAGACAAAAAATGTCCATTTGGGGGATTTTATCATTTGTTGCGAACATACCGGGCGTTTTGAGAAACTCAATAATCGTGAAATCATTTTGTCAATTTTTGTCACTCCAATTGTTGCCATTTTACAACAGTTACTCGTGGAACTAGTAAATACTATGAAATACTATGGTTACCTAATACCGTTCATTCAATACTAGCCGATCCGTGCTTTTGACAGACATTAAAATAACACTGTTTTACGAAAGAAAGAGATCGCGCTATACAAAAGTTGATGATGTTGTCTTTATCTAAATTTGCTGTTTATTTTCATTTAGTGAGTTATTAATCACACCGGACGTATAAAAAAAAAAGTTACAAAAAAAGTAAACAAACAAAATCAAATTTTATTTTATACATTAGCACGATTTATTCGTGTTTAAACAAAAAAACAGCTAAAAACAATAAGTAAGTACACACACATGGTACATTTACCGTAATCTAACTAGTTAAATGCAATGATATTCATCTAACTTTGTTTGTTTCAGAGGAAAATACTTCGTGTTGAACCATTATTCAAAAATCTTGTTCTACCCGTTTCAATAGGAAGATTTCCTGAAGTTGACTCTCTGACCGATTTAAATGGCCCTCGAGAAAAGCTGCAAAATAAGTAGCAGCAGTGGAAAAAGCTTCGAATAATCTTTGTGTAAGCAACGCTACTCAACGAGTTCTACTTGTTGTTGTTGGAACCCTAAGGTACCCAGGGGATACATAGGGCCTTCAAGAGATTCTTCCAGTTCCCCCTGCCCTGCGCCGTGGCCTTGGCTTCGCTCCATGTAACTCCGAGTTCTACTTGGCGTGATCTCAACCGAAACCCAAGCAAAAGATGAAGAATTGCGTGTCAGAAAGTCAACATAATGCATACATGCAAAGTGCCTAGTCAAAAGCCTGATTCTTCGGCAGTGGCTTGATGTTTTGTGGTTCTTTCTCAAATAAACTGCTGTAAGAAATCCTTAAATTGTGTTAGTAAATTAGTGTTAAGCAAGGTGCAATGTGCCTTAGGTTTCTGGAAGTGAGGAAACTGGGATAAATATTATTTAGTAGTAGGTACCAAAAAGATACAATTTTAACAATTATGTGTAACGAAGATAAGGTAGGTGTAATGAAGATGAGGAGTGCTATACTTACTTCTTACTCTTACTTTTATTATGTTATCAGACTACTATAATACTCATGTATTGTAGTTAAATATTTATAACCATTATATACTTAGTATGCTAGTTCCTCATAGTTAAAAGAAAGCTAAATTAGTAACTATAATGGCTGCAGTTGTAACTGAATCAACAAATTTAGTGTTTAGGTTTTAAAAAGAGGGAAAGGTGACATGATTTTTTATTTTTTTAGTTATGTAAGACCACATTTATTATGCATTGTTGAAATAATAAATAAACAATTTACTTTGTAATAATGTTGACTATGTTAATTTGTTTACTAGAATAGAAGTAATAGTTGATAAATAAATAATGTATCAAAAAATATTATTTTATTTCATCGGATTGATATTGATTTCTAACTAGACTTGTAGACTTGTTTAGTTATTTACTTACATCTAGTTAGATTATATAGTATTGAACCGCTTGTAGTTTTAAATTCCCTATAACCAGGGACAAAGATTCTTTACCCATGCTATAACTATATGCGCAGGGAAGTAATTAAATCTCTGAATGTGGCTCATGCATTTCTTTCTAACCCCCGATGTGAGGCAAAGATACTTTATGGGCAAAAACTCGATTTAGCCAGTCATATTGGCAAAGGCATACTAGAGACTTAGCCCAGCGTTGGGTTTTACTAGATTATTGATGAAGGAAAGTTAATAAAAGTATGTCAGCTTATTTACTTCATGGACTAAGCGTAGGTAAGTAGTACTAAGCTTGGGTTGTGATCGGTTCCAAACTTCTGAGTCTCCGACAAAGTCCTTACAAACGAAGTTTACAAAGATCTCTTGAATGAGCACTTCCTTTCTATCGCTGTTCTTTTTCTAAATTTAATAGAAGCATGCTGATTAAAACTCTTTATTACTTTGTCTGCAATCTATGAATGTTGTTGTTGTTGTTGTCCTATGGTACCCCAGTGGTACAGAGGGCCTTCGTGAGAAGTTTCGAATCTATGAATAGTGTAATATTAATTACTTACAACTATAACATATCTAAGTATTGTTTGTTTGTTTGCATTGAATAGGCTCCAAAACTACTGAACCGATTTTAATGAAACTTGGTACACAGCTAGTATAGACTTTGGGGAAGAACATAGGCTACCTTTTACCGCGGAAATAATCCTCATTACCACGGGAAAAGCTGTTAACGCCAGCGGAGCCGCGGGCGGAAACCTAGTAAAATAGCAAAAGCTAACGGAAGAGAACATCTTTCAATTACTTTAGTTTAGTGTGTACAAACATCCTTATAGGCAAACAATGAAGAAAATACGATTTTTCAGCCAATATTACAGTCCCATAAAACCCACA